>CAUYUJ010015826.1:0-107500 GCA_963575745.1 Prorocentrum cordatum | reverse complement strand
CCAGTAAAGCATCCCGCACCCCAGAACCCAACGGTATAGCAGCGCAAAAACCACATTGATAACTATTGCACTCGCCAGTACTGCAGGAAAGACCATACACCATCTGAGCCCAATGCCTGACACCCCACGGCACCCAGCAAGCACCAATAATAAGAAACAATAACGGCGACCACCGAGGGCGGCACTCCAGAAAAGTAAAGTTGATTCCGCAGAACCCACAATAGGCGGCACACGGAAGTCCGCGCCATCAGCAGACGGAGGAGTTAACGCTTGCCCTTAGACTTCCCTTTCTTCTTCGTGCTGTCCTTGGTGGCCGCTGGCTGTCTTCAGCTGCGGCTTCTGACGGCGGACGGGGACAGGGGAGTGCGAAGAGCTGCCCACGCGAGCTTCCTCCACCGCTGCTGCCGCGTGGGCATCGCGGAGTTCGGAACTCAACGCACGGGCTTCTCTTAAGTGTTCCTCCAACAAGTTCATACGGGCGTCCAGAAACGCATGGCTCGCCGTTCTCTTGGCGCGCATCTCCTGCATAGTAGGTGCAGGACCAGGCGCGGGTGGCGAACGGCTACCCCTGTGGGCCTGCGCGCCAACCACGTCATCAGCCTGGTCGGTGGTGGCCTCGGAGATTTCGTCAACAGCCTGGCGACGGTGGACCGTCCGAGCTTCCTGCTCACGTCTCGTCGCGCTCTTGGTGTTGCTGAGGCGCTCATCGGGCTTCTCTGGGCACATCGCGCGCGTACTGGAACGGGGGCGCCTCGCCGGCGGATATCCACGCACCCTTGGGATGCTCTTGCTGCGGCTACGACTGCGCGCCCTGCTGTGGATGCGTCTCCGCGGTATGCTGGAGGTTCGGCGCCTCCGAGGAGGGGAGCTCCTGGCACCAGCAGTTGCAGAGGTACGGGATGCGCAAGCTGCTACCGAACGCCCAGTCCTAGAGCGCCACTCCCAGAAGTTCCAAGGGTTAGGATCCGCCTTCCATAGGTCTAGTTCATGAGCAAGCACGTCATCGATGTCGGGCTTCACCTCCTGGGGGCGCGGACGATCCTCGGAGCGGCTGCGAAGAGGGGGGCCGCGGCGTGCACGACGGAGTGCACGATCCAAGTCACTCCGAAGTTCCTCGCCACTACGAGTAGCCATCGCGCGCGAAGTCGAGTGAGTACTGTGAGCAGGAGCCCCCGTCCCTAGCAAGGTTTCCAGAGCGTCGGGCCGCTTCTCCATGCCGAACGCACTACGGTGTTGGAAAAGAATAGCGTCCGTGCCGAGCTAAGCTCACTGCATAAATGGTACGCCTACTTGTGCTTACTTGTGTGGGGCCACAATGGCTACGGAAAATCGTCGGGGAATCGCAATGCCTTCGAGCCCTTTATGGCAAAGTTCTTCTGGACCCTACCCTCTCTCACACTCCCTTGTGAACCTTCGTCCCTTGTCACGACTCCCAGGAACCAGCAGTAGTGAAATCCCAGGAGCCCGCACGACTAGCAAACCCGATAGGAACCAGAAAAAAAGCAGGCTCCAGCAAAGGCGAGATCGGAGGAACCACCGAAGGCAAGCTAACAGGAACCGGCAAAGGAACCGGAGCCTCAGAAAAGCGAGATCCCAGGGACACGAATCAAACGGATCAAACGAAGCAGAGGCCGAGGAGGAGGACTGTGAAGAGGACACACATGTTTTCGCACAGGCCTTCGAGCCTGGTCGACTAGGTCGAAGAGCAGGCAGCGGTGCTCAGGCGCTCAGGCAGCGGCGCAGCGAGAGATCTCGGCGATCGGTGGTCTCTCAAACGCGTGAAAGAATCTGGGTCGACGGGCAGCGATACCACCCATTACTGATTGAGCGCTGTATCACAAGGTAATCCCACCAATGAACCATCACTGAGTAGAGTCACCAGCACCATCACCTGCCAGGGTAACCAGCACCATCACAGAGTACAGTAACCAGCACCAGAGAACCAAAGTACGGGCTCCAGCCAGTCCCACCAGCCCTTTGGGCGTGAGTGGTTTAGCGAGCTCTCTCTGTCCTCAACCCCCCTTCTTCCCCTTCGGGGAGGGGTTTACCCCGGGTCAATTTCGACTCCTGGGAGGGCTAAAAAACGACACCCTCACGAGGATTCTGGCCCCGACGGGGGGGGGGGGGGGGGGGGGGGGGGGCCTCTCCTCTTCTTTGAAGCGAAAATCATTGATTTTACTACGGTATCGGCCCCATGTTGCCCTTCTCGGGGCGCAGCGCTCCTCTTCCTTCATAGCAAAAATATTGATGTTACGAAGGTGTTGGGCTCATTTTGTCCTTCTCAGGGGGCACCGCTCACTTCCGCTTCTGAGGAGGTCGCAAGAGGCCCCAAGCTGGCCCCAAGAGGCCCCCAGGAGGCTCCCAAGAGGCCTCCAAGAGGCCCCCAAGAGGCCCCCAAGAGGCCCCCAAGAGGCCCCCAAGAGGCCCCAAGAGCCTCCAAGAGGCCCCTAAGAGGCCCCACGAGGAGCCCGAACGACTCACATCAGGACGAGGGGCCCGAACGACTCGCACCACGAAGAGCCCGAACGACTCACACCATAAGGAGGGGCCCGAACGACTCACACCAGGACGAGGCGCCCGAAACACTCACACCACGAGGAGACCGAACGACTCACACCACGACGCGGGCCTCGAACGACTCATACCACGAGGAGCCCGAACGAGTCACACCTGGAGGAGGCGCAGCGACCATACAAGCCCCCCAAGATGGCCCCCAGAGGTCCACCAGATGGCCCCAAGAGGTCCCCAGATGGCCCACAAGAGGTCCCCAGGAGGCACCACGAGGCCTCCAAGAGGCCCCCAAGATACCCCCAAGAGGTCCCCAAGAGGCCCTAGAGGCGCCGAAGACGCCCCAAGAGGCCTCCGAGCGGCTTCCAAAAGACATCTACTACTACTTCTTCTCCTACGGTTATCATTGATTTTACTACGGTGTTGGCCCCAGTTTGGCCTTCTGAGGGGCAGCGCTCATTGCAGCCCCCCTCTTCCTTCAAGGCAAAGTCATTGATTTTACGAAGGGTTTAGGCTCATTGTGCCCTTCTGAGGGGGCAGCGCTCATTGAAGCTCCCATTTTCTTTGATCCATCCCCTCTACGATGGCCCCAAGAAGCGCCCAGGAGGCACCAAGACGCCCCAAGATGGCCCCAGGGGGCCCCCAAGAGGCCTCCAAGAGGCCCCCAAGATGCCCCCAAGGGGTCCCCAAGAGGTCTCAAGAGGCTCCCCCGAGGCACCCAAGACGCTCCTGGAAGCCCCTGGGGCCGCAAAGAGGCCCCCAAGACGCCCCAAACGGCCTCCAAGAGGCTGGGGCCCCAAAGAGGCCCCAAAAGGGGAAGAAGCCTCAACGCCACGAGGAGCCCGAACGACTCACATCAGGACGAGGGGCCCGAACGACTCACACCACGAAGAGCCCGAACGACTCACACCAGAAGGAGGGGCCCGAACGACACACACCAGGACGAGGCGCCCGAACGACTCACACCACGAGGAGCCCGAACGACTCACACCACGACGAGGGCCCCGAACGACTCACACCACGAGGAGCCCGAACGAGTCACACCAGGAGGAGGGGCCCGAACGACTCACACCAGGACGAGGGGCCCGAACAACTCACACCACGAGAAGCCCGAACGACTCACACCAGGACGAAGAGCCCGAACGACTCACACCACGAGGAGCCCGAACGACTCACACCAGGAAGAAGGGCCCGAACGACTCGCACCAGGACGAGAAGCCCCAAACGACTCAAACCACGAGGAGCGCTTTCTCTCCCTCCTCCTCCGCCTCGCCCTTCCCCCGCCCCACCACAAGGAGGATGTACAAGGAGGCGGGGGGAAGGAGGAACAGGGGAGATATGCGGGGGCAGGCGGAAACACGCCTGAAAAACACGACTGTCGGCATGCTTCGCAAGAGTTGCTGTTTTGAGATGGGCTGGTGGGGATACGCGAAGCGTAAAGAATTCACGCGCATCCATCTGTCCAACAGCTGGTCGGCTGACAGGTTCTGGAGCAAGCTCCTTGGCAACGGCCTCCTGAGCGACAATGGCGTCTGCCAGTTTCGCCGCCTGCTCCTCGCACTGGCCCATGGCAGAGGCCAGCCCCCGCTCGAGTCTGATAACTATTGCCGCCACCTTTTCCAGAGCGCCATCAGCTCGCTCCACTTTCTGCGAAGCCTCCGAGAGCCGAACCGAAGGCGGCCTCGGAGGCGCTGCTGATGCCTGTGCCAGAGTGGACTGCAAGAGCTTCGCCTGCTCCGCCGCTGCGCCTCCCTTCGCAATGATGAGGCCCAGCGAAGCAGAGATGTCCACCTGACTGGTCTGACCTCCAGCACCTCGAGGCGACCCAGCACCACGACTTTTGAGGAAGTTGCCGCAGAATATGCATGTATAGTCGCACTTCTCAAGAAGGTCGTTGTATGTGAACTTGCTGCACACTTTACACCACGTGACATCACGGCCGAACTTGGGCTTGGTGACGTTCTGGTTTGAGGAACGATCGGCAGCCGACGACCATGTCTGCGCGTCCAGGTTAGAATATGATCTCGATTTGCTTCCAAGAGCGGGCCAGTCGTCTCCCAAGACCAGTCTTGCACCTGGAGGGCTCGGGGTACGCCAAGGAGCCCACTTCTGCCAAGATGCCTTGTACTACTGCCTGCCACCCTGCGCCACGGCTGCGCCGGCCGTGGAAGGAGTGCGATATGCATGAAACCTGCGGTGAGCAGGTTCCAGAAAGACGCAAAGAAGAACGCTGAAAGCGATGGGAGCCTACCCCGCTGAGGCAGTGGATGAATCGCCATTTGGCCTTGAGCCAAAATGGCTACGGATCAGGGATGGGGGGGAGGGGGAGGAGGAGGAGGAGGAGGAGGAGGAGGAGGAGGAGGAGGCGGGGGAGGAGGCGGAGGAGGAGGACGACGACGACGACGACGACGGCGACGACGACGACGGCAACGACGGCGACGACGACAACGACGACGACGGACGACGGACGACGGCCGTCGACGACGACGGACGACGACGACGACGACGACGACGACAACGACGACGACGACGACAACGCCGACGCCGACGACGACGACGACGACGACGACAACGACGACGTCGACGGCACCGGCGGCGACGACGTCGAGCACCCGAGCTTTCCGAAAGCACGTCAGCATGACGCCACAATCACAGTCACACGCACACCCAAACCACACCCACAGGGGGGGAGGGGGGGAGGACATCGGGTCACCCCACACACACACAGCAATACACCACACCCACACCACATCAACAGGGGGAGGGAGGTGGGGGGACCATCGCGCGGGGGGGGGGTGTGGCATTAGCATTGGGGGGGCCAAACCCTCGACCATATATACCTGTAATTACGGCTGTATGCAAGCATGCATGCATGCATGCATGCATGCATGTATGTATGCACGTATGCATGTATGCATGTATGTATGTATGTATACATGTGTGTGAAAGTATGTATGTATGCATGTATGTATGTATGTGAATAAGTTTGTATACGTATGTGTGTGAGTGATCGCCAAACGCGCCCCGTGTTGCTCAACTTGCCAGCGCAATCCCTCAGCCTAGCCGGTTTACCCCAGCTGCGCGGCCGGGCGGATTTGACGCTGAGCGTGCCCCGCCCCAACCCTCGCGGCAGCGACCTCGGCCGCAGTGCGTGCGCGTGTGCGTGTGCATGTGCATGTGTGTGTGCGTGTGTGTGTGCGTGTGAGAGCCCCAGAACGGGCTGTCCGTGCACTTTTTTGGACGCCCGACAGGGGCACGGAAAACATGGGTACGATGCCCAACAACAATGCTGTCTAAAACCGACAGCGTCGGCTGTTCGGCAAGCGGCCTTCTGTCTCGAATGGACATCGACCGCGGCGACGCAGACAGCGAACCCTGTTCAGAATGAACAGGAACTGCTGTGGGGCGTTGTACCCGTTCTTCCCGTGCCCATGTCGATCGTCCCGCATTTTCGCGGTTCAACATGCTCCTGGCCGGTACTTTTGGATCGTTCGATTCTTTCCTCCGCGCGTCAGTCGGGCTGCCACTCGCGCCCCGGCATGCGCGGCTGACTTGCAGATGACGTCCGCATGGGGAACGCTCCGCTTGCCACAGACCTTCGTTCAGGAGTGGGTCGCTCTTTCTTTTCCTCCTTGCTCCCTTCTGTCCATACACGTCGTTCATTTCTAATCGTGCTCATTTCTGATTGTGCTCGTTTCTAATTGTTCCTGGCCCCCTAGTGGCCAGGAAGAGGCCCAGGATAGAACAATTAGAAATGAAAGGCTCTTGGCCCCCCAAAAAACACAAATAACTTTCGAAGAGTTAGACACGAACAATGTGTAAAGTCTTCTTGGTCTCACCTCTCCTTGCTCAGCGGCGGAGATTCCTCAGCGGCCGACCAACGCCGTTTGGCCCTCGGAGTGGCCAGGAGGGCTGCAGAGAGCCGATCACCACCCCAAGAGAAGCCCCAGGCGGCCTCCGAACCCGCCTGGACGTATCATGTATTTCCGAGCTGGTTCGGGAGACTCCACGTCTTGATTTGATCTTTTCATAGCGTTGACCCCGAGAGGTCTCGACCCATAGCGGGAGGAAGGACGGGGAGGAAAAGGGACGATCGGCGGCTAGCAAAGGGGGGGAAGTGAGAACGAGAAGGCCCTTGCAGAAGCCTGCGGGGCTTCTCAGAAGCCCTCGCGCCTTCTGAAAAGTTTTTCTGTCTCTTCGGGGAACGCTTAGACGGCTTCTCAGAAGGCCGAGGACTTTCGAACCTCCTGAGAAGGCCCGCCCCTGCTCACTTCACCCCCTCTCTCGCCGCCGAAATGACAATTTTTGAAAGAAAATGTTGCGGGGTTCGGGGCGACGGCATCCGTGGGGGCACGGGGGTGGGGCGGGGCACCTGCAGCATTCTGCTCGAAATCCTGGCATTGGCCACGGGGCACGTCTTGCTCACAATCCTCGCTCTGAGGCCAAAGCGCGCGCGTGGTTCTGTCCCGCCACCGAATGCAACGAAATGCCCAGGGCAACCCAAGACATTCGGCTCTGACAGCATCCAGGTCTCAATGAACAGGATGCTTTGGAGAGGGCACTGGGCAATCGCCCGTCGATGGTGTCCGTGCTGCGAACTTGCGCGGTTTTCCACGAGGGCAAGCGTGCGTCGGCGTTTAACGGCAGACGGCGTTGAAGGGGCATGGTAAGACGACGCGCGGGAGCCTGGGGAGGGCGCAGAGCTAATCCGTCAAACTTCCCGAAATGTGTTCTCGTCCACGGCAAACGGCCCCACAAGCAAGTGCCACCTCCCGGGTGAACCCTGCTTCCAACCGCGGTCTCCCTGAACGACGGGTTACGACTTAGAATGCTTCAGAGGGCGTCTTCGGGACATCTTGGGCTGTCACAGGGCTTCGCGCCATCTTCGAACCCTGTTTGGCCGTCTCGGAGCTCTCTTGGACTGCCTCGAAGCCATTTCAGATGGTTCTGGGCGGTCTTCTGGCCTCGAGCGCCCAGGGATCGAAGAACAGGGCATTCCCAACCAATTGAGCCTGGAAAAGGATACAAACATATGCAGTTGTGAACAGCGCAGTTGTTGGTATCGTCTTCGGTAAAGCCTCTTGTGGGACAACGAAACGCTGGACTGGGTGGGGGAAACGCATGCGCCACTGGAACCTTCCGTGGAGCCCCCTATGGGGCCACGAAACGCTGTACTGGGAGGTGAACAACATGGATCAAGGGCTGTCCTGGATGGCGGCTGACGCATAAGGGCGGTGCCATTGGGACCTTCGGTGGAGCTCCGTAACGGGGCCACGAACCGCTGTACTGGTGGGCGAACCGCAGGGAGCACGGGCTGTGCCGGGTGGTGTCTGACGCACGGGCGGTGCCACTGAGACCTTGGTGGAGCCCCCTACGAGGCCACGAAACGCTGTCCTGGGTGGGCGAAAAGAGAGCAAGGGTTGTGTTGGGTGGTGGCGAAAGCACGCGGGCGGCGCCACTGGAACCTCCGTTGGAGCTCCCTACGGGGCCACGACCTGTACTGGGTGGGTGAGATGCACGGGGCACGGGCTGTGCTGGGTGGTGGCGGACGCATGCGGATTGTGCATTGGAACCCTCGGCGGAGCCTCGGTGGGACCCCATTATGGGGCCACGAAACGCTGTACTGGTTGAGTGAAACTCATGGAGCAAAGGCTGTGCTGGGTGGTGGCGGACGCATGCGGGCGGCGCCACTGGGACCTTCGGTGGAGCCCCCCCGATGGGGCCACGCAGCGCTGCACTGGGTGGATCAAACGCTGGGCGGAGGGAGGAGGGGGAGGAGGGAAGGGGAGGAGGAGGAGGAGGGACGCGTGGACCGTCTCTTCAAAACGAGGACCCAATGGTGCCGGCGGTGAACTGTCAACCTGGTGACCGCCCGGAACCTCTCGTAGAGCTCCTTTCACGAATAAGAGTGCCCATAATCAAAAGATGGAACTTCTGAATCATTTCTCGGAGAAATGAAAATTCATAATTCTAATGTCGACATAAAGTTGGTTCCGCCAAGTGTTTTGATAGTGAAAGTGCGCCTAGAGAGCTCATATCAAGACGCAGAGGCCCTCATAGTCGTCTATAGGTGCGAAAAATCTGGTTTCTCAAAATGAATAGTCAGATATATTTGAAATATTCGCAAAACCAACCAAAAGTTATCACATTGTCCTTTCTGGTCGGGTCAGCGAACTGGCGCCGGCAGTAAACCGTCAACCTGGTCACCGCCGGGAACTCGTAGAGCTCCTTTCACGCATAGGACGAGCTCAGAGTCGAAAGAGAGAGCTTCTGGAAGCACTTCTCGAAAAATTGAACATTGATTTTTTTCTTGTCGAGATGAAGTTAATTGCTCCAAGTGTTTCGGTAGTAAAACTGCGCCCAGAGAGCTCAAATTAAGACGCAGAGGTCCTCATAACCTTCCACAAGTGCGACAAATCTGCCTTCTCAAAATAAATGGTCAAATATCTTTCCAATATTCGCCAAACCACCCAAAAGTTATCACATTGCCCCTTCTGTTCGGGTCGACCAACTAGCTCCACCCCGCGGCGGAATACCTTGTAGAACTCTTCGTGATCGATGAGCTAGAGGAATTCTGGCGCGGGGTGGAGCTAGTTGGCCGGCCCGACCAAAAGAGACAATGTGGCACATTTGGGTCTTTTGCGAATATTTGAAAGATGACAATTCATTTGGAGAACGGGTATTTTTCTCACGTATAGTGGGTTATGCCGCGTCTGCCAGTAAAATTTCAGGTCCGTAGCTACAGTATTACTATCAAAACACTTGCGGGAACCGACGTTCGATAAAACCAGAAAAATATGATTTTTCGAGTTTCTCAGGTCTTGCTCTCGACGCTTCCGTCATGCTTACCGAAGAGCGCCGCGTGAGAAAAGAGCTCTACGAGGGCCCTGGCGGTAACCTGGTTGACGGTTTACCGCCGGTTCCCAGTTCCTCTAGCTCATCGAGGACGAAGGAGCTCTACGAGGTACTAGCTCCACCCCGCGCCGGAATTCCTCAAGCTCATCGATGCCGAAGAGCTCTACGAGGTACACCAGAGACTGGCTGGGGAACTGGGAACCGGCGGTAAACCGTCAACCAGGCTACCGCCGGGCACCTCGTAGAGCTCTTTTGTTGCACAGCGCTCCTCGGAACACATGAAGGAAGCTTCTGAAGCGAGAGCAGAAAAACTCGAAAAATCACGATTTTTTGGTTTTCATATAAAGTCGGTTCCAGCAAGTCTTTTGATAGTAATACTGTTAGCTACAGACCTGAAATTTTACTGGCAGACGCGGCATAACCCACTATACGTGAGAAAAATACCCATTCTCCAAATGAATTGTCAAATATTTTTCAAATATTCGCAAAACCGACCCAAAGTTGTCACATTGTTTCTTTTGGTCGGGTCGGCCAACTGGAAGCCGGCGGTAAACCGTCAAACAGGTCACCACCGGGATCCTCGCAAAGCTCTTTTCTCGTGCAAGGCTGCCGGGTTCCCATCAAGGAAGTTTATTCAAGATTTCTGTGAGAAAGAGCTCTGAAGCTCATCTGCAGCTCGAGTTAAGTGGAAAAATTACTATCAGTTCCAAAAAAAATCGGCCCCATACAAATAGTGTTGCAGACAAAGCTCGGGTAGCAGACTATGTTCAGAGATCTGGATGCTTCAGCCGAACGCTCCTAATGATTGTGGATCGTTTTCGGTGCGTAGCAGCTGCAACTTGCAGCCTCAGTCAGTACAGAAGACCGACAGCGCCTGCACAGAGAACTTGATTAAGACTAATAGTTTTACAAACCTAGCTCGGATAGCAAACCGAGTGCAGACCTCAATGCAGTCTGATGATACAGAATCCTTTGATGTGCGTAGAAGCTCTGTAGCTATTCTGAATCGTGAGTTCAGTGCGGAAAACCGACGGCACTCCTCAAAAGCACTCGCCCGAGCAACAGACTGGGTTCAGAGTTCTAGATGGCGCAGACAAAGCGCCTCATGATTTCCAATCGGTTTCTGTAAGTCTCAGCTATGTAGCTGTGCTAAATCTCGAGATACGCACAGAAAACCGTCCATGCGCTTTAAGATGACTCGAAACAGCCGTCGGTTCAAGCAAGTGTTTTGATAGTAATATTGCAGCTACGGACCTGAGAATTTAACTGGCAGCCGTGGCATAATCAACTACACGTGGAAAAAATACTGGTTCTTCCTCTTAGATCATCTTGCCGAAGAGCTTTGCGAGGTACCAACTCCATCCCGGGAATTCCTGGCTGGGGAACTTGGTAGCGTCCAAAACCCGGAGAGGAAAGAGAACACACACCGGAAAGCTGTCCTGGCGGGCCCTTCGACGCTCTCGTGAAACGCTTCTTGGGCTCAGCGCTTCTGAAGCGCTGCCAGGAACGCTTCCACGAGTGCCTGCACGAGTGCAGGTGCGCGTGGACGCTTCCCGGAAGCTCTCCCGGACCCGCTGCCGGGAAGGGCGAGGCGCTGCGAGAATCCTGGGGCGGCGAAGATGGGCTGCTGGCGGGCACCACCACCGTCGGGCTTCTAATCTAGAACCGTCTAGCTCTCAGAGAGCTCTCCGGGGAGAAACCAGAAAAACCATGTTTTTTTTTCTGGGTGTTGGAATCCTCTTAGAGGGTCGTGTTGGGTGTCTGGGCCCGGTGCCTACCTTGGCCCAGCAGGGGCTTCCACGAGCTCTAAAAATCTTGGGGCCTCCTGCGGGGACGTCCAGAAGGCCCCAGGACCAAGGATCCAGAGGTTCCCGATTCGGGAGAAGGGGCAGGTTTTCCGCAAGCTCAGGATTAATACCTCTTCGGCATCCATGAGTTAGAGGAATTCCGGCGCGGGGTGGAGCTAGTTGGTCGAGCCGAGCAGACCGGACAATCTGGCAACTTTTGGTCGGTTTTGCTAAGATTTGAAAGATATTGGACCATGAATTTGGGGAAAGCAGATTCGTCGCATTTGTAAACTACTATGGAGGCCTCTGCATCTTAATATGAGCTCTGCGGGTGGAAATTTACTATCGAAACACTTGGAGCAACCAACTTCATCTCGACATGAAAAAATGAATGTTCAATTTTTCGAGAAATGCCTCCAGAAACTCTCTCGTTGGACTCTGAGCACTTTACGCGTGGGAGAAGCTCTACGAGGTTCCCGGCGGCAACCAGGTCGTCTTCAACACCGCGCCCGATACTCAGCAGCCTCCGTCTCCGTCACCACGCCGGATACTTCGCAACCTCCGTTTCCTCCGCCCGCACCTCAACTGCCCTTTACTCTGGCCATCTTACGAGGAAAGTGGGTCTCGTGGTGCTTGCGAAGACCTCCATATACATATAACTATACACATTCAGATCTCCACCTGTACTGCATGTGCAACATATAAATACACAGACACATGTACACAAACACATACACAAAACATATACTTGTACATGTACCAATGCATGTACTGTACACTTGGTAGCGTCCAAAACCCGGAGAGCAAAGGGCAAACACACTTGGTAGCGTCCACTTGGCAGCGTCCAAAACCCGGAGAGCAACTGGGCGCCGGCGGTAAACCGTCAACCTTGGTTACCGCCGGGAGACTCGTAGAGCTTCCTAGCTCGACTTAAGTTGAGAAAACCGACAGCACCTACCAACATTCCGACTCATAGTGAATATTTTTTTGACCTCTGAATGCGACAGGCGGACGCGTCTGATGTCTGCGAATCGACTCCTGTCATTACCAGCCCTGCAGCCCCCCTACAGCCCGAGATAAGAAAACCGACAGCACCTCTCAGGATGACTCGAACAATACAATAGTTTCGCAGACTTATTTCGGGCAGCAGACCGAGTTCCGAGCTCTGGATTCGACAGGCGGACGCGCCTGATGTCTTCAAATCGATTCCTGTGACCACCAGCACTGTAGCCCCCCTCAGCGCGAGTTGAATGAAGAAAACTGAGAGCACTTCTCAAGATGCCTCGAACAATACGAAGTTTCGCGATTCTAGATCGGGCAGCAGACCGAGTTCAGAGCTCTGGATTCGACAGACAAACGCAACTGATGATTCTAAATCCCTTTCTGTACGCATCAGCTCTGTAGCTGTCCTACAGCTCGAGTTAAGAGTACAGAAAACCGAGAGTTCCTGTCAAGATGACTCGAATAATACGAATAGGTTTGCGGACCTAGCTCGGCTAAGACCGAGTTCAGACCTCTGGATTCAACAGGCGAACGCGCCTAATCATTCTACATCGATTAGATGTGCTTAACAGCTCTGTAGCAGTCCTAAACCTCGAGTTAGGTTCAGAAAACCGTCAGCGCGTATCAAGATGCCTCGAAACGGCCGATCCAGCCACAGTGCTTTTCGATAATAATATTCACCCGATCGAGCTGAGATCAAGATGGCGAGCGGGAATAAGATCGAATATCATGGGAAAAAATACTAGAGCTCTAACCAATGGTTGAATTTCGAGAACAAAATTTTCAACCGACCAAAAGTCACCAAAAGTTCTGTCGAGATTTTTCGAGCCAACTAGCCCGCCAGTGCGTCCGACCTGGGCGCCGGCGGTAAACCGTCAACCTTGGTTTTTTTTGCGGTTTGCGGTCCGCCACTAGAATCCGAATCCGAATCGGCGGAGCAGTGCAACTGAGCCCCCCACCAACTTAGGTAGGTCGCAGCAGAGCGCACGCCACCTTAGCAGCAGCTCTCGTCAGGGCAGCACAGGCAGCTAGTTCACAGCAGGTTACCGTCCTACCAGGAGGCAAGCTCATCGCCTCCTCAGCCACATCGTGCCAATGGAAGCTGTGCGAGCTGGTGCAGGAGGAGGAGGAGGAGGAGGAGGAGATGGGAAAATCAACCTGCACGCTGGAACCCCTACCTACAACGCCAATCTGAAGCCACCACCCACCTCCACATCCTTCATTACTGACACCCCCATCGAATGCACCACGGAGAGCAGTCTTACGAGTACTGAGGAACTTATCATATGCAAACCAGCGAGTAATAGTTTGGCCACCTCTGGCCTCCCACGACAATCTATCCGCACGCTCATTACCCTCACGAAAGAAATGCTTATACAGATTCTGTCCCGATGCAGGTGAGGTCAGTCCCCATCCAGACAGCATCGATACCGTATTTTGTAGTGTTCCCACCAGTCGTACATACTGCTTGTTGCGAATCTGCCACTCACCACACATCCAGTTTACAACAGTCTTACTATCTCCCAAGATCTCCATCCCAAGACGCTCAATATTCTCACACCTCCATTCCGTTTCATTCTCAAAATTAGCGGCAATACGTTTGCTCATCCTCTCATTCATCTCTCTCTCCTCCTCCTCCTCCGCCTTCACATGTCTCACACCAGGCGGCCTGGGTAGAACAAACAAGTCGAACAAGTGTTGCATACCAATCACAGTCAGCAAACGCTTGCAGTATTTCTCACGGGACCCAGCGGAACTGTCGAGCGAGAGGTACCACTCGCAACCAAAGAGATCGCACAAGCACCAGTCCCACACAGTACGTCCACGGGGAGGGCCGCCCATGTTCATGCGTGTGAGCTGCTTCCTATCTTTTACAGGCAACGCTAGTATACATATGTCACGATGCTCCGTCCACTTCCCCCTTCCATGTAACATGGCCAGCCTAGATATCATCCATTCACGTGACATGTCCGACTCCTCAGGTATGGCAGGCTGATCATCTGGTGTCCGCCGGCGACAGCCACTCGACATCTGGGATATCTGAGATACATGATATGTTTGAGAAGCCGCCGCCGCCGCCATCGCCCGAGTTTTCCTCTGACGCCGATTTGGTACCGTCTCTCCCTCCTCCTCCTCTGTGTGTGTTGTGTATCTCCTCATACGAATACTCGCAGCAACTGAGACATCCTTAGCCCAATCCCAACAACGAAATATCCATATCTGCACCGCACTTCGGAATCCAAGCCCAGCAAAACTCTGTCGTCCCGCTTTGTATCGCCTACGTTGAAACTCAGACCAGCCTTCAGTTCTCCGCTTGCGTATACCTGACACTATAGCTAGACATCTGCCTTCAAAATAGTGAACAGCAGCAATGGTAGAATAGTCGGGCGTTCTGCCCTCACAGTTGAATAATAATGCAGCAATCACTTTAGCTTGATATCGAGTAAATCTTTCAGCCAAGTCAATCCCAGAGCAGCGGTAATACGCGATTTCCCCAAAGAACATCCTCTGGGCTTTCTGGAGCATGGCCTCTGAGTCCGAGTGGTCCTTCCAGGTCTCCTCCAGAGTGGCTCCCAGGATCTCAAACGACTGAACACGCGGTAGGACCACTTCTCGGGTCCCAGGAGCAGCGTCACTAGACGGCACCAGCACACGGATATCCTGCTCAGGGGACGGCGGGATGCCAGGCGGCGCACCAAAGTAAATATACATCAAAGATTTCGGCTTCCAGGTCATTCCTGCATTCATCAGCGGGATACTCATGTCACGCACCATCAACTCAAGGTCAGTGCGGGTCTTCGCATACAACAAAAGATTATCTGCCCAGAAACTGTGGGTCATACGCTCACCGTTGAACATGCGCTCATCATTTTCCAATTTGATACCGTACTGCGTTTCTTGCCTCCATCTGTCGATGACATCTCTCCAGAGTACAATAGAAACTGCCAGAAAAATCATTGGTCCCTCTACTCCTCCCGTTCGAATAGATTTGTCCCAATAGACCGCTGACGATGCCTCGATGCCCTCGAAGCTGGCCACGCACTGGTTATCCATCATGGGTTCAATCAACGCCACAATGAGATCAGCAGGTATGTCAAGAGCACGAAGGCAGCGCATGGCGAGGCACGGAGTGACATTATCGAAAGCTTGTAAAATATCAAGGTTGGCAAGCCACAAACTGTCTCCTTTGCCCCAGACAGCGGAGTGCTGGCTGAGCCTCTTGGCAACGCTGGTGATTTCCGATGTTTTACGTCCCGATCTGAATCCGTACAGGCATACATAGTGTCGGTGCTCCTCAATCCTCTTCTCAATCATCATCACAATACATGTCATGTACCATTTCATAAGACACGACTGTAGACATAGCACACGTGTATCTGTCAAATGTTGTATGTCCATTTCTTTTGGCATGAGCGTGGCAGCTAGTTGACGCCAACTGTCGGGGCAACATAACCTGCGGGAATACACACCTTGGAAGCTCACCAGAACACGTCGCACAGATGCCCACGAGAGCTGTTTCAACATCGTGACAGTCACGTTGTCGGGACCTGGGGCCTTTCCCGTGGACAGCTTCGCCCTCGCCCGCAGCAGGAGCGACATCGAGAACACCTCTGAGGATCCGCTTCCCGAACATAGACCACGCAGCGACTGAAGCTCACGCAGGGTCACCTCTCTGGCCTCGGGGTCCTCCACCTTAGACTTCATGTGCCCCAATATCTCGTCCCCCCACTCCTCGCGGTTCTGAGACTCCATCCCGTTGGCAAGGATCAACGTCTCCGTCTTGGCCCTCCTCCTCCTCCTCGTGTTCATTTCCGTCCTCCACCTCTGTACTCTTGCCTCAAGCCTCCTTCTTTCTCTCCTCACAATCTTTGAGCACCGTTTAGCCTCCTCTCTATCCCCCCGACGAAGTGCTTCGCGTTTACTTGCCTGGGCGGCCCAGTGGATCTCGGATTTCTTTGGCACATTATTCCTGGGATTGATATCTTTCTGGGGGGTCTCCTCGGCGGCCTTTATGAGGTCAGGTCCCAGCGTATCCAACATCTCCTGGCGATCCTCTGGGTCAGCATTTTCCTGGCACAAAGCACGGTAACGACTGCCCCGATCGTCCATGTTCTTCGCAAACTCCAGCTGCGACACCGGTTGCAAGTGGATGAATTTTCGAGCAGGCTGGGTCCGTCTCTTCGCAGACGGTGCACAAGACAAGCGAACAACTATGCAGGCGTGGTCAGACAGCGCACGCTCGTATCTGCTGCATGGGTGCTCCGTCCAGGCGTGGCCGACTTCCGAAGGCAGCATCCAGCCTACGGTGAGCTCCTGCCTGTGTAAACGACGGCTGACACCAACATAGTCGAGTACCTTCTCCACCCCCGTACCTGATTTGAAAGTAACCCTCCTCTGCCCAAATGTGTTCTCCATCCTGATGCCCCAGAGCCCGCAGAAGTCCAGTAGGGCCCTCCTCATAGATTGCAGCCTAGACGCCCGTCGAATTTCGAAGCCCGAGACAACCCTATGAGGTCTTGTTTTACGTGCACCACGTTTTGTTTGAGTCATATACGGGTTGCCGTCATCCGCTCCCTCCTCCATCCCAGTATCAATCTCCGTAGAATCCCCAGCAATCCCAGACGCCTCCAGAAGCCCTGATCCAGTAACTCTGAAGCCGTTCACCTCCGAATCTGGCTCGAGTTCGACGTTAGCATCTGTCAAGAAGACCAGGTCCTGCGGCTGCTTCGGGAACTTAGATCTATGTGTGCGAAGCACTTGGGATATATCAAACAATATCTGCTCATACACATCATGCTCATACTGTTCTTCCGTAAGGGCATTGATACTCTCATGTGGCATATATGCAACAATAACCGTAACACTAGAATAACTACAAATGACAAAACCTTTGCCACGATATGTGGCTCTGAGCGAGTCTCTCCAAGACTTAGACATAATCACCGCAGCCTTCCGACAAGTACTCCGAAAAATTGTGTAACCTCGCATGCTGAGATCACGAACTGAAAGGAACTGACACTCGCACAACCCCGCGAGTCCCACATCTAAACGACGTAGTGAATTAATTATGTCATGGCCGTTCTCTGCACCTGCCCGACGCACATTCCATGACGCAATGGTGTCGTGGCACCTCTAGTTCGTACTGGAAATCCTCGCTCGCAACTCATCAATGTTGATCCCTGGCTCAAGCTGATTCATTGCACGAGTAATCTCCCAGCCATTCTGCAGAGAGAACTTGGCCACAATCTTCCCTGGAGGTGGTAAGTGATCACTGGAGCCCCACATGAACGTAATCGGTGGTCCCGTCTAAGCCCTGAGATTCGAATGATGCTTCTTGAAATTCTTGAACTTGGCCTGACAGATCCCAGCGGCATCCAGATGGGGCTTCTTCCAAGGGGGGGCCTCCACGTGGACCTTGAGGGCCCTGGGAGCGTGCTGGAGTTTGTTGTCGGCGATCGCGGCAACGAGTCGACGACGGAGATCCCACAGCTGGTCACTGGTAACCCCATTCTGGAAATAGAGCCGAGCGCGCGAATAACCCCATGCCTCTCTACCTGTGTTGAACCTCTTGGATTGGTTCAGGTCCAGAAACTCCTTCACACCACTGAACCATTCTCCAGCCAGGACCTCATTCAGTAATGAATTCAACGCCTGCTGTGATAACATCTCCTCCTGACGCTTCTCTGCATCCCTCCAGTCCGTCACCCATCCCTTGAGCTCGACGAACGATGGGGTGAAATTCTGCACGGACTGCCGAGTTTCTGCCGAGGACGCTGTCGTAGAGGTGCCTGCCGGGCGGTAACCTTGGTTACCGCCGGGAGACTCGTAGAGCTTCCTAGCGCGACTTAAGTTGAGAAAACCGACAGCACCTACCAACATTCCGACTCATAGTGAATATTTTTGGCCTCTGAATGCGACAGGTGGACGCGTCTGATGTCTGCGAATCGACTCCTGTCATTACCAGCCCTGCAGCCCCCCTACAGCCCGAGTTAAGACCAGAAAACCGACAGCACCTCTCAGGATGACTCGAACAATACAGTAGTTTCGCAGACCTGATTCGGGCAGCAGACCGAGTTCCGAGCTCTGGATTCGACAGGCGGACGCGCCTAATGTCTTCAAATCGAATTTTGTGACAACAAGCACTGTAACCCCCCTCAGCGCGAGTTGAGTGAAGAAAACCGAGAGCACTTCTCAAGATGACTCGACCAATACGAATAGTTTCGCGATTCTAGATCGGGCAGCAGACCGAGTTCAGAGCTGTGGATTCGACAGACAAACGCAACTGATGATTCTGAATCGATTCCTGAGATTACGAGCCCTGTAGCCCCCCTACAGCCTGAGTTAAGTACAGAAAACCGACAACACCTCTCAAGATGACTCGAACAATACAAATAGTTTCGTGATTCTAGATCGGGCAGCAGACCGAGTTCAGAGCTCTGTAGCTGTCCTACAGCTCGAGTTAAGTACAGAAAACCGAGAGTTCCTGTCAAGATGACTCGAATAATACGAATAGGTTTGCGGACCTAGCTCGGCTAACAGACCGAGTTCAGACCTCTGGATTCAAAAGCCGAACGCGCCTAATCATTCTACATCGATTAGCTGTGCGTACCAGCTCTGTAGCTGTCCTAAAGCTCGAGTTGTGTTCAGAAAACCGTCAGCGCGTAGCAAGATGACTCGAAACGGGCGATCCCGCCACAGTGCTTTTCGATAGTAATATTCACCCGATCGAGCTGAGATCAAGATGGCGAGCGGGAATAAGATCGAATATTAGAGCTCTAACGAATGGTTGAATTTCGAGAACAAAATTTTCAACCGACCAAAAGACACCAAAAGTTCCGTCGAGATTTTTCGAGCCAACTAGCCCGCCAGCGCGTCCGAATTACTCTGAAGCTTCCAGCTGCTAGCTCAGGGAAGCTCTACGAGTCATTACAGGGAACCGGCGGTAAACCGTCAACCAGGTTACCGCCGGGCACCTCGTAGAGCTCTTTCCTCGCACAGCGCTCCTCAGAAAACATGAAGGAAGATTCTAAAGCGAGAGCCGAAAAATTCGAAAAATTGCGATTTTTCGGTTTCCATCCAAAAGCGGTTCCTGCAAGTCTTTTGATAGTAATATTGCAGCTACGGACCTGAAAATTTAACTGGCAGACGCGGCATAAACCACTGCACGTGAGAAAAATCTGGTTTCTTAAAATGAATTGTCAAATATCTTTCAAATCTTACCAAAACCGACCCAAAGTCACCACTTTGTCTCTTATGGCCGGGTCGGCCAACTAGCTCCACCCCGCGCCGGAATTCCTCTAGCTCATCGATTCAAACTGGGCGCCGGCGGTAAACCGTCAACCTTTGTTTTTTTTTGGGGGGGAGGCTGACCAGGCACCGAGCGCCCCAGCGCCCGTTAAGTGCCTACCTAGTCTCTCTGCAGCTGGAGGTCTTGGGCCACCTGGACTGCGGCCCGCAAGAGGCCCTCGAGACCCGAAAGCTCAGCGTCAGTGATACTGCTATGGGAGGGGAGTGCCTGTGCACAACGCCCTACTATTTCCCATATGATTGGACAAGGAGAGGAGGCTTGGGGGAAGAGGGAGACTACACGAGCTCTCTTATCTCTATGCTCAGGGTCAGGGTAAGGGTCATGGAATCGAGGAATATATCCAATCTGCAGAAACCAGCCAACGCCCACACCTTGGGCACACACTCCGCCGTCGAAGGATCCGCGGAGGCCAATAACTCGAAAGTTGTCTCGGACATCAGAACGAAAGATATGGTGGTGGAACAGCTCTCTGAATATCTGGCCTTCCCGTGCTAAGTGGGTAAGTTCATCAGCTACTGTGTTACTCTCTCGATATATGTGTCGAATGAAGTCGTTGCCCCATGAGGGGGGTCGTATTCCTTCCTCCTCCAACTCTTCCAAAAGAGAAATAATATTTGCCACCCGCCTACGATAAGAAGCCCCATCTCCTCCTTCTCCTCCCTCAACCTTCCAGAGACCATTGATCCAGTTACAGATAAGAAGCGAATCGCCCGTCAGCTCGAGACCGATCCCATCATCACTCAGATCCCAAGTCGGCTCCTGTTCATTGTTCGAGGCCAATCTCTGGGCCAGCTTCTCGGACTCCTTCGCCGACAACGGACGAGCCAACATCTCCTCCCCCCTCTCCTTTATGTAGTCTCCTCTCCCTCCAGTTCCTCCACGGACAACAAACAAGTCAAACAGAGACCCCAAAGTACAAGCTTCCAGGAACTGCCTGCAATACTGAACGAAGTCAGAGTAAGAGAAAGAGCACGCCCTCCACCACCGATCCTCCAGATTCACAAACGAGGGAAATATCGTCTGGAACATGAAACACCAAGGATGTTCACCCGTCGCCTGCCCCTTAGTACTGCCTAATCGTGTCAGTTTCGAGGCCTCCTTCCACTTCCACTGTGAACGCCAATATTTTGACTCCAGTGTCCTTTTCTCCTCCCACCTCGGGGTACAGCACATCAGAAGCCGGCGTGCGTCACGATGCGCACGAGGATACACCGTCTGTTGTCCAGGTCCAGGAACAGCCACCCTCCGACGTTTCGGGGGGGGCCTGGGGGAATCCCTAGGCCCCCCCCGCTCACAGGGAACTTCAACATCTCGAGAAGAAGAGGCCCTATCAGAGGGCATAGCAGAAGAGACCATCCCATGCATATCTGAAGAGACAGCGCCCATCCCATTCGTATCTGAGGAGACTGCGCCCATCCCATTAGTAACTGCAGAGACAGCACCCATCCCACTGGTAACTGAAGAGACTCCCACCATCCCATTAGTAACTGAAGAGACCACACCCATCCCACTGGTAACTGGAGAGACCATCCCATGCATATCAGAGACAGCACCCATCCCACTGGTAACTGAAGAGACTCCCACCATCCCACCAGTAACTGAAGAGACCACATCCATCCCACTGGTAACTGGAGAGACCATCCCATGCATATCAGAAGAGACCACACCCATCCCATTCATATCTGAAGAGACTGCACCCATCCCACTAGTAACTGAAGAGACAGCCCCCATCCCATTGGTAACTGAAGAGACCTCCCCCATCCCATTGGTAACTAGAGAGCCCGCGACCATTCCTGGGCTCAGCTCCGACTCAGGAATCTGATATCCGCTGTCGACATTAGCTCCAAAATATGATGCTATGTCAGCTCCAAGCTGCCACAAGGAATAAAGAACTCTCTGCACTGCACTCTGGCACTTTGCTTCAAAGAACATCCGTCTAGCAATTCTGAGTCGAGCTGGCTTCCAAACAACCCAACTTTCGGAGGCTGGCTTTTGGGGTGACGTCATCTGGTAAAGACAATTTCCCTCAAAGACATTCAGGCTCTGCAAGGAGTCCCTGTCCCAACTAATACCTTGACTTCCATAAATGAGAATGCTCTGAACCCGAGTGATATAACTCCTACACTTGGCCGAAAACGGGACTGCCTTTGATCTAAAATAAGCTGCATGCGCATGGAAGGCTCGTCGCGCGGCCCCGATCCGCCGCCGAAGGTCCTGGTGTGCCTCCCTATAGCTACAGTATATGCTGTTCCCCAAGACATTCATCTCATCAACTACTTTGAACGGCACCATCTGATCCTGAACCCGAACCAGGATAGGATGTTTTGGCTTCTCCGAGAAACCGATAAACGCGACCTCGAGCGACTCGATCTTCCATTCGAATCCCCATCCCCGCAGAGTCTCTGTCATGTCTCCTACCTGTCGCCTAAACTCCTCCTCCGAAGATCCCAAGATAAAGATGTTGTCGGCATATAGCAAGTGGTGTACAGGAACCGAGGCCGAAACTTCTCCCACCGAGTTTGGATCCAGACAATGAAACCCAATCCCCTGCTCATCCCAAAGCTTAAATAAAGGAGCCCACATCGCAACGACTATCAGGTTCCACAAGGAGGGGCTGTCGTTCCCACCTGTCCTGATGTGGGTATCAATTCCCACATCTGGCAGCTGCAAGCCCTGGAAGAGAAGCGAAGTGACCTCGCACGGCATAGGCACGAGCACACCGTACTGGAGCCAGGGAGGGATAGAGAGGACGTCGAACGCACGTTTGACCGTCGAGATTTTCGTGTTCTGGAAAGCTTGCTTCACATCCGCTGACCCCAGAACCAGACGTCGATCCTTCCCCCACTGTGAGGCGTGTTGTGCTGCTGCCTTAAGTCCTGCAAATATCTCGGTGCATGATCTTTTGGGAACGAAACCGAATAACGATGCATGAGTGCCAGCCTGGAGACAATATGGTTCAAGCATGATCGAGAGACAAGTACTGTACCACTTCTTAAAGATACTCTCCACAGAAATACGCCTCGTATCAGAAACATCGCATATCGGATAAGATTTGGGAAGTAGTGTCGTCAATGTTTGATGCCAAGAAGATGGAGGTACAACAATGCCACGTAAGATATCACAAAATAATCGCTTGATAGTGCGAACGGCTCTCCACGGAAGCGCTTTGATTACTTCTGCCCCCACCCCGTCTGGTCCCGTGGCTTTTCCAGGGTTGAGTCGAGCTCGGGCCCGAAGGACCACCGCCATCGTGAGCGTCGCCTCCTGGGGTCTGGGGGACCCCTGGAGCTCCTCCCTGAGGCCCTGGACAATCTTGATCGACCGCCGACGCTCCTCCTCATCCTCGCAGACCTCCTTCAACTTCATCATCTCCTCCATCCACCTCTCCCTGTCCACGCTCTCCTCCCCCTCAATCTTCACCGCCTTCAAAGCTGCTTTACGTGGACGCTCCGCTTCCCATTCCAGCTTTGCTCGTTTGAATTTTCTCGCTTCCCGATCTCTTTTTCTGCGTAGAAGTCGATAGGCTAACGTCCCCCTCTCCGCCCTCCTCCGGTAGACCTGCACATCCAAGGACCGCAGCAACTCCGATCGTTCAGGGGGTCGAGCTGGGCGCTTCGGGGTACATTCGGTGGCCGACGCACACGAATAGATAACACTCTCTGCCTGACACATAAGTTGGCACGAAAATAGATTGGCATCCAACAACTGGCGACACGATCGACGAGCAGACAAGTTGAGTGGGTCCCAGCCTTTCAAGGTTCGAGAACGTCGTGAGAGATTCCGTCTCGCCGACTCCCTGGAAGCCACTCTCAGAGAAGCTCGAACAAGGGCATGATCTGATAATCTCATCACGGCTCCCTGCTGCTGTCCTACGTACAGAAACTCAACCGAGCACCCCGACACCTGCGATCCATGAGGAACAAGGATGTAATCCAGCACTTCACGGCGGGACCCCTTCCGATAATCAAACCAAGTCGGCTTCCTAGCTCCAAAAGAATTCGAAGCACACATACGCTCCTGAACCAACCAATCCTCCACCTCCTGTCGCAAGCTCTCCACCTTCTCCTTCCTCTCCCGCTCCTTGGTCCCCGTGGCCTGGATCTGCACTACCTCCAAGCCTCCTCCCGAATAAACCTCCTCCTCATGCTGTAAGTGTGGCTGTATCTCAACATTCGCATCCATGGCAACAACAAGACGACAGAAGCCATAACGACGGCATACGTACTTTCTGAGCAAGCTCACCGACTGGAGTGCACAATGTGATATCTCCAGAAACTCGGGCTGGCTGGCATCAGGCAAGTACAATGAGACAAAGAGCATCCGTCCAGCAAGGATCGCGCACCACCTCTCTGAGGCCCATTGGCCTCGAACACTATCAGCCCTCCGATAGAGTATCATAGCACGGCGATCCTCCGAGACGTGGTAGTACAGTCCCATTTTGACAAGCCATTGCGCCATAACGTCGATGTTCTGAGACTCCTGTACCCCCAGGAAATCCCAGCCTAGGTGTGCTCCGTAGACTACCCTCGTCAGAACACTATAAG
This sequence comes from Prorocentrum cordatum, assembly GCA_963575745.1. Classification (NCBI taxonomy): domain Eukaryota; class Dinophyceae; order Prorocentrales; family Prorocentraceae; genus Prorocentrum; species Prorocentrum cordatum. The sequence continues at coordinate 83,495 of CAUYUJ010015826.1, read as the reverse complement.
CTTTGTCATCCTTCCTCCCCGCACGTTGAAGGTTGAGCGTGGCGAAGCGGACTTCCGTCGGCTCCGCCCGTCGGCGTCACTGAGAAGCAGCCCTGGAGTCCGTGACTAGCTCCTCGAGCTCTGTCGCCGTCATGGTGATGCCGTGCCTCTGGGCGAAAGACGTCCAAGCTGCTGGGATAACTCGCCACTGCCCAGATCCCCCGAAGCTGGCCGCCTGATACTCGGCCAGCAAGCTCCGCTTCCCCTCAACGGGGTCAGAGTACATCGTGGACGGCGACTTTCCGGGGGACTCGTAGATCTTCCTGACAACATATAATGTCGAAAAAAATACACAGAAAAAATAATTATTCAGTCCAAGCAATTTCAGACCTCTCGGATGCAACAGCCGAACGCCCCCGATGCTTCTGGATTGTCTTCTGTATGAGCTCTGTAGCTCTCCTACAGCCAGAGTTAAGTGCGTAAATCGACAGCACCCATCAAGATGACTCGAATAATACGAATAGTTTGGCAAACCTAGCTCGAGTATCAGACCGAGTTCAGACCTCTGCATGCGACAGGCGGACGCGTCTGATGTCTCTGAATCGACTCCTGTGATTACCAGCCCTGCAGCCCCCCTACAGCCCGAGATAAGTGCAGAAAACCGACAGCACCTCTCAGGATGACTGGAACAATACACTAGTTTCGCAGACTTAATTCGGGCAGCAGACCGAGTTCCGAGCTCTGGATTCGACAGGCGGACGCGCCTGATGTCTTCAAATGGATTCCTGTGACCACCAGCACTGTAGCCCCCCTCAGCGCGAGTTGAGTGAAGAAAACTGAGAGCACTTCTCAAGATGACTCGACCAATACGAAGTTTCGCGATTCTAGATCGGGCAGCAGACCGAGTTCAGAGCTCTGGATTCGACAGACAAACGCAACTGATGATTCTAAATCGTTTTCTGTACGCATCAGCTCTGTAGCTGTCCTACAGCTCGAGTTAAGTACAGAAAACCGAGAGTTCCTGTCAAGATGACTCGAATAATACGAATAGGTTTGCGGACCTAGCTCGGCTAAGACCGAGTTCAGACCTCTGGATTCAACAGGCGAACGCGCCTAATCATTCTACATCGATTAGATGTGCTTAACAGCTCTGTAGCTGTCCTAAAGCTCGAGTTATGTTCAGAAAACCGTCAGCGCGTATCTTGATGACTCGAAACGGCCGATCTAGCCACAGTGCTTTTCGATAATAATATTCACCCGATCGAGCTGAGATCAAGATGGCGAGCGGGAATAATATCGAATATCATGGGAAAAATACTAGAGCTCTAACCAATGGTTGAATTTCGAGAACAAAATTTTCAACCGACCAAAAGTCACCAAAAGTTCTGTCGAGATTTTTCGAGCCAACTAGCCCGCCTGTGCGTCCGACCTGGGCGCCGGCGGTAAACCGTCAAACTTGGTTACCGCCGGGAGACTCGTAGAGCTTCCTAGCTCGACTTGAGTTGAGAAAACCGACAGCACCTACCAACATTCCGTCATAGTGAATATTTTTCGACCTCTGAATGCGACAGGTGGACGCGTCTGATGTCTGCGAATCGACTCATGTCATTACCAGCCCTGCAGGCCCCCTACAACCCGAGTTAACACCAGAAAACCGACAGCACCTCTCAGGATGACTCGAACAATACATCAGTTTCGCAGACCTGATTCGAGCAGCAGACCGAGTTCCGAGCTCTGGATTCGACAGGCGGACGCGCCTAATGTATTCAAATTGACTGAATAAAACCGAGAGCACTTCTCAAGATGACTCGACCAGTACGAATAGTTTCGCGATTCTAGATCGGGCAGCAGACCGAGTTCAGAGCTCTGGATTCGACAGACAAACGCAACTGATGATTCTGAATCGATTCCTGAGATTACGAGCCCTGTAGCCCCCCCCTACAGCCTGAGTTAAGTACAGAAAACCGACAACACCTCTCAAGATGACTCGAACAATACAAATAGTTTCGTGATTCTAGATCGGGCAGCAGACCGAGTTCAGAGCTCTGTAGCTGTCCTACAGCTCGAGTTAAGTACTGGGCGCCGGCGGTAAACCGTCAACCTTTGTTTTTGCGGCTTTGCGAGGCTCCTACTGGCCCTAGGGCCACGAGCAAGCATGAGGTCAGGTGTCATCAGGAAGCGAAAGCTCTTATTCGAACCTAAAGTCAAGACAACCCAGAGCAGCGAAGCTGCGATGAATCATCAATCACAAATATGAGCGAACGAGCAAACGCACACAGAAATGAATCAAAGTGCAGTCAACTAAACATGCAAGAGAAAAGAGAAGTCCCAGCGAAAGCTGAGTAAATCATAGTATGAGGAAGAACAGTGAAATAAGAAAAACTGCAACTATCAAGTCTGTGATAACCATAGAACTGCCTGTGGGAGCGCAGTCACGATGCACTCCAAAGCACTGAGTTCTGTATCAGTAACAGTTGTGGTCGGAGAAATAAGCCAAGCCCTCTCAAAAACTGACTTCCATATCAGCTGAGCGGGGTCCCGTCGATCCCAATACCGAGGTTTGAGGCCTATGTCTATCCAGCAACCGCACCCACATCCCTCAGACGACACGCCGCCATCGAAACCAGCCCGAATAGCAGCAGCAACGTAAAATTCTGTCTCATAATCATGTGTATACGGACTACATTCTGAACTAGAAATCTGGCCCTCTCGGGCCTGGTGTGTTAGAACGTCGGCACGAGTGTTCCACTCCCGAAAATCATGACGAATAAGATCCATACCCGGCGCTGGAGGTCGTATATTATAGCTGCAACAAAGCCCATCAAGCGTATTGATAATTTTTGATATTCTATCCGCATATGATCTATTATCTGCACGCCACCGTCCCGTAGCCCAGCTAACCACGAGAAGCGAGTCACCCACCACCTCCAGAGGGATTCCAGGGGCCTCCAGGTTCCAACGGGTTGCTTTCATATTATGAAGAGCGATGCGCTTTGCAAGTTTCTCAGCAGCCATCGGACTATCATCCGTGCTCACCTGGATTTCACCATGCTCGGAGGGCGCCAAATATGCGGGCGAACTCACAGGTCCGCACGTCGACACCTCCTGGAAACATTGAAGCATGCTATGAGTACAAAGGTGCGTGGCGTATTGCATAAATCCAAGCTGGGAGCCTGTGAAATGAATCCACCAATCATCTCCGAAAAACTCAGCTAATGTATATTGCCATGATCTCTGTCCAATACTCTCCGTACCTCGACAGCGACGTTTGTAAGAAGAGGCCTCCGACCAGTTGCCAAAGTGTCTCATCGTCTCGCTCATAAGTGTACGAGTGCGGTCAGTGTACGGTCCAAAACATAAACTCGCCATACGGGAATCGCGCCATGTCCTCTCCGCCGCCTTCAAGTCAATCACTTTCTCAACAATCATGCCATTTGCGAAACTTGCAATGTCTTTTGCGAAATTCCAGTGCAATATCAGATAACGCTGGACAAGAGAGGAGTACCCAGCCTTCAAGAAACGTTCCCGTGCGACATGATATCTCCTCTGCTGATAAGCTTGCTCCGTTTCCGTCGGGCCTTTTCGAGAAGAGATCATCATCTTCAGGCATTTCCCTTCGAAGGAATGGAGAAACGAGAGAGTATAAGAATCTGCAGTGGTGGTCTCCATACCATACAGAGCCAGGCTCTGGACTCTGTCCTGGTATCTCCGCAGCTTATCCTTGAGAGGAATACAGTGCGACCTGAAATACCCTGCCTGAGAGTAAAATGCGCGACGAGCACAGTCTAGGCGAAAAGAAACATCACGATGTACAGAACAGTTATATTCACTATGCAGCTGCGTGCCCAGTACGTCCATAGAAACAACTCGACGGTAACATAACTCATCAATCTGCTGCACTGCATTCCTCCCGTCACATGCATCTGAGAAGATCGGTATTTTAAGATCCATCGAACGCGGGATATTCCCGTCCTCATCCAAGACAGCAGGAGCTCCGCACACCATGTACTTCAGCGATGTGGGTTTCCATCGCATCGAGAAGTTGTAAAGTGGAAGTGTCAAGTCTCTTACCATACGAGTAAGCTCCTCACGGCTACGACTGACGAGGTACACGTTATCTGCCCAGATAAAATGATTCACCACCGACCGATGCTCCGTACCGAAATCTACCGCATACCCCATGCCCTGAACGTCCCAATTATGAATAACGTCACCCCACATGGCAGCAATAATGAGGTTAAAGCCCAAGGGCCCTTCTGGGCCTCCAGTCCTAATACAGGTGTCCCACTGGATGTTATCAATCTCCAACCCGTCATAGTAGAGGCAGCCCGTGCTGTGCGATAACGGATCCAGAAACGCGTGCTGTAAATACGCAGGGACACGTGCATGCTCAAGACCCTTATGAACGTTCTGTATCGTGCAGTTGTCAAAGGCCTGGTATATGTCCATGTCCGCAACGTACAGACACTCACGCTTCCCCCACTTGTCCCCGTGCATACACATGTTAGTAAGGCTACTCGTGATATGGGATGTGCTGTGACCCTGACGGAACCCATAGAGGCCCAGAGGATGAAATAGCTTAGACTCTTCCACATGCTGCTCCACCAGGATAACTACGCACGCCGAGAACCAGCGAGTTATGCTATTCTGTAAGCACAAGAGTCGAGCATCCGCCAAGTTCGTGATCCCCTTTAGTTTAGGCATGTATGCAATGAGAATGTCCCTCCATCGAACAGGGTACTGGACAACCAGCCTCAAAAGAGAGTCGAAGATCTGTTGGATGTGCCGAACTGTGCACCATGGGAGAAGCTTGAGCATTTCACAAGGTACGCGATCCGGTCCTGTTGCCCGTCGCGTTCGAAGACGAGCCCTCGCTGCACAACATATCGACATCGTAATACTTCGAATGATCTGGCCACCCTTGATCTCCTCCTCCGCCTTCCTCCTGATTTCCTCCATCAAGTTGCTGTTCTCCTCCCTCCTACGCTGTGATGTCACCTTCCCCTTAACATGCTCCTCCAACTTCTCCTTCAAGATATATCTATCCTCCGTCTCCCATCCATCAACCACCACATGTTTGATACGATGTCGAATCTTACGACGAGTCGGGGGTACAGCCCATTCAAGAAGATCACGCCGATACTGTCTCCTCCAAACATTGGCAGCTGCTCTGAGTCTCTTTTTCTCTGGACCATTCTGAAGGGACCGAATCCGCTCTTCGAGACGTGTGAGCTCGGGCGGGCGAGTAGGCGCTGGAGGCCGGGCAGCTGAGGCCGTGGAGTAATCCACATCCTCCTGCGTAAATGCTTTCAAAATGACAGGAGCGGTCTCTGTCACGTCCTGTGGTCGTGTCGACGCAGCTGGAGGGGAACCACATCCAGCAAACACGGCACCGCAAAACTCGAGGTCAACCCTTTCCCTCCCTATCATCTCGTCCGCATACGTCTGAGCCCGCCATCCCACCAAAGAAGGTTCCCTATGCACACGCTCGACTGTCCAATCAGTCCTGCCAGGACTGGACTGTCGTACTGTGCACATAACTAGAGCATGATCAGCAAGTCTACTACGATTATGAGTTCCTCCGCTGCGATACTTGAAATCGATCTTACACTCCTGCACCTCCCACCCCATCGGAACCATCACATAGTCTAAGACTCTCCTCATCGATCTAGTCCGAGAACGATTTCGCTCTTGTCCCCAGGGCTCCCAGGTCGGGCGACGACGGTCGAAGGTGTTGGCAGCTAACAAACCCCAAGTCTGCATAAAGGTCAGCAAGTTATCCGTCAATATCTGCCTCCTATCCTTCCTCTCCCTCTCCGCCTTCCCCTCAGATCCCGTCCTCCTCCATGATTTCGTACCTGTCCCAGTGGCAGCATAACCCTGACCTGCAACCTCAAGCTGAACAAGTGGTGGCAACTCAACATTGGCATCCGCAAGCAAACAAAAGCTGGCCTGACGATATTTCTGCTTCAAGAGACGGATCTGACCCTCCAACTCCCCCAGCATTTCCGCCGATTCAAGATCACACTGATCACGATCATGATGTGGAAAATAAGCCGAACATATGATCACCTGAGACGCCTCCGTTCCAAACACACCCAAGACAAATCTATCGCAGTCTGTGACACATTCGCGCAGGAGTTGGGCCCACCCATGGGCATACAACAAGCCTGCACGTCTATCCCTGGAAGGTTTAAAATGCCAACCGAGTCTATCTAATTCAGCTGAGTCAAAGAACTCACACTCTTGCAAACCGAAAATTGAAGAGGCTCCTATCTTCCTCAGAGATGTTAGAACCTCGGTCCCACGTGAGTTGGAAACACCCGAATTACCTACATTCCATGTTCCGATACGAAGTCCCTTGCTCCAATATCGTTTTTGTCATTGGCGTCTGTTGACCTCACTCTCTAACATCTGCTTAGTGACAGCCGCCACCGCAGGAAATGCGCTGACAACCTGCTGACACTGCGGCTCGTGCACCTCCCAAGTATTACGAGCTGAAGTGAATGTGGCAATATTGATGGGACGCAAAGCACCCTTGGCGACGGTCCATATCAACGATCGCGGTGGTCCATATCAACCTTTGTTACCGCCGGGGGACTCGTAGAGCTTCCTGACAACATATAATGTCGAAAAAATCACACAGAGAAAATAGTTGTTCAATTTCAGACCTCTCGGATGCAACAGCCGAACGCCCCCCATGCTTCTGGATTGTCTTCTGTACGAGCTCTGTAGCTCTCCTACAGTTACGTGCGTAAATCGACAGCACCTCAAGATGACTCGAAAAAGACGAATAGTTTGGCAAACCTAGCTCGAGTATCAGACGGAGTTCAGACCTCTGCATGCGACTGGCGGACGCGTCTGATGTCTCTCAATCGATTCCTGTGATTACCAGCCCTGCAGCCCCCGCCCCCCCTACAGCCCGAGTTAAGTGCAGGAAACCGACAGCACCTCTCAGGATGACTCGAACAATACGAACAGTTTCGGGGACCTAGTTCGGGCAGCAGACAGATTTCGGAGCTCTCGATTCGAAGGGCGGACGCGCCTGATTGCTCCAAATCGATTCCAGTGATTACCAGCCATGCAGCCCCCCTACAGCCTAAGTTAAGTGCAGAGAACCGACAGCATCTCTCAAGATGACTCGAACAATACGAATAGTTTCGCGATTCTAGATCGGGCAGCAGACCGAGTTCAGAGCTCTGGATTCGACAGACAACGGCCACTGATGATTCTGAATCAGATTCTGTACGTATCAGCTCTGTAGCGGTCCTGTAGCTCTAGTTAAGTACAGAAAACCGAGAGCGTCTTCAAGATGACTCGAATAACACGAATAGGTTTGCAGACCTGGCTCGGCTAGCAGACCGAGTTCAGACCTCTTGGTTCAACAGGCGAACGCGCCTGATCATTCTGAATCGATTAGCTGTGCTTACCAGCTCTGCAACTGTCCTGAAGCTAGAGTTATCTTCAGAAAACCGACATTGCCTGTCAAGATGACCCGAAACGGCCGATCCCGCCTGCCTGCTTTTTGGCAGTAAAAGCTACCCGATCAAGCTGAGATGAAGATGGCGAGCGGGAATAAGATCGAATATCATGGCAAAAAAATACTAGAGCTCTAACGAATGTTCAAATTTTGAGAACGAAATTTTCAACCGACCAAAAGTCAGCAAAAGGTCCGTCGAGATTTTTCTTGCCAACTAGCTCTCCAGCGCCCCGGAATTACTCTTAAGGTTCCAGCAATAACTTGCTAAGGGAAGCTCTACGAGTTACAGAAAACCGAGAGTTCCTGTCAAGATGACTCGAATAATACGAATAGGTTTGCGGACCTAGCTCGGCTAACAAACCGAGTTCAGACCTCTGGATTCAACAGCCGAACGCGCCTAATCATTCCACATCGATTAGCTGTGCTTACCAGCTCTGTAGCTGTCCTGAAGCTCGAGTTATGTTCCGAAAACCCGAAGAGCGACTGGCGCCGGCGGTGAACCGTCAACCTGGTCACCGCCGGGAACCTCGTAAAGCTCTTTTCACTGGTAAGAGTGCAGAGAATCGACACAGAGTGAGAAAATAGAGATTTTTCGAAAATCTTTATTTTCGATTATTTCGATGTTCATATTTGCTCAGTTCCCGGAAGTCAACTCATGCAAAAATTCATCGGAAGAGCTGACCTGCTGTCGGAGAGGAGTTTATATGCCAATGCGACGCGCAAAAATCTGCTTTCTCAAAATAAATGGTCAAATATCTTTCAAATTTTCGCAAAACCGACCAAAACGGTCCAACTGGGCGCCCGCGGTAAACCGTCAACCTTTCTTACCGCCGGAGGACTCGTCGAGCTTCCTGACAACATATAATGTCAGAAAAAAAATACACGGAAAAAATCGTTGTTCCGCCAAACCAATTTCAGGCCTCTCGGATGCAACAGCTGGACGTCCCAGATGCTTCTGGATTGTCTTATGTACGAGCTCTGTAGCTCTTCTACAGCCCGAGTTATGTCCGTACGTCGACAGCACCTCTCAAGATGACTGAACAATACGAATAGTTTGGCAAATCTAGCTCGAGTATCAGACCGAGTTCAAACCTCTCCATGGGACAGACGCGTCTGATGTCTCCGCATCGAGTCATGTGATTACCTGCCCTGGATGCACCCTAGAGCCCGAGTTATGCAGAAAACCGATAGCACCTCTGGGGAACTCAAACAATACGAATAGTTTCGCAGATCTAGTTCTCGCAGCAGACAGAGTTCGCAGCTCTCGATTCGAAAGAAGGACGCACCATATCTCCGAATCGATTCCAGTGATTACCAGCTATGCAGCCCCCCTACAGCTCGAGTTAAGTGCAGAGAGCCGACAGCATTTTTCAAGATGACTCGAACAATACGAATAGTTGGAGTAACGGCAACTGTAATTCTGAATCAGATTCTGTACGTATCAGTTATGTAGATGTCCTGCAGCTCGAGTTAAGTACAGAAAACAGAGAGCGTCTGTCAAGATAACTCGAATACTACGAATAGGTTTGCGGACCTAGCTCGGCTAGCAGACCGAGTTCAGACCTCTGGGTTCAACAGGCGAACGCGCCTGATCATTCTGCATCGATTAGCTGTGCTTACCAGCTCTGTAGCTATCCTGAAGCTAGAGTTATCTTGAGAAAACCGACATTGCCTGTCAAGATGACCCGAAACGGCCGATCCCGCCTGCCTGCTTTTTGGCAGTAAAAGGTATCCGATCGAGCTGAGATCAAAATGGCGAGCGGAAATAAGATCGAATATCATGGGAAAAAATACTAGAGCTCTAACGAATGTTCAAATTTTGAGAAGAAAACTGAGAGCCAGCGGTAAACCGTCAACCAGGTTACCGCCGGGGCCCTCGTAGAGCTCTTTTCTCACACGGCGCTCATCGGTAAGCATGAAGAAAGCGTCTAGAGCAAGATCTGAGAAACTCGAAAAATCACGTTTTTTCTGTTTTTATCCAACGCTGATTCCCCCAACTGTTTTGATAGTAATACTACAGCCACGCACCTGAAAATTTTACTGGCAGGCGCGCCTCAACCCACTACAGGTGCGAAAAATCTGCTTTCTCAAAATGAATGGTCAAATATCTTTCAAATATTCGGACAACCACCCAAAAGTTACCACATTGTCCGCCTCGGCTGGGTGGGCCAACTGGCGCCGGCGGTGAACCGTCAACCTGGTCACCGCCGGGAACCTCGTAGAGCTACTGACACGCGTAAGAGTGCTCAGCATCAAAAGTGAGGGCTTCTGGGAGCATTTCTCGAAAAAGAAAAAACATGATTTTTTTTGATGTCGAGATAAGGTTGGTTTTGCCAAGTGTTTTGATGGTAAAAGTGCATCTAGAGAGCTCATATTAAGACTGGCGCCGGCGGTAAACCGTCAACCTGGTCTGCGGTCTGCGGGGCCCGATTCGAGCCCCCTTGGGGGGCAGGGCCAGCGGTAGGATTACCTACAGGCAACCTAAGCACTAACAGCGGAGCTGTGCGAATATACAAGTCAGCGTAGCTGTGCAGATATGATACAACAGCGTAGCTGCACAGGAATATACACACATCGAAGAAACAGTGGGGCTAAGCATGTATCTTACAACAGCGGAGCTGTGCAGATATAGTACACAAACAATCACCGACCAAGCTGTACGTGTATACACATCTCGGCAATGCCATTGAGAAGCGAATGTGCAGCTGCCAACTCAGCCTGTGTGATCGTGCAGTGGCTAGGGATCATGAAACCTCTGCGGCCAACTCCAGGGTGCCATCCGCCCTGCACAAGTCCAGGGGGAAGCTGGTGAGGAGGAAGAGAGGGAACAAGATAAGCATCCATAACCCAGCCACACGAAGTGCCACGTTCACACCTCCCACCATCGAAAGCTCCTCTAAGTGCACGAACAACATAATGACCCGATCTAATATGATAAAGAGTGTTATGATTCCAACGAACATCAGAAGTTACTTTACCCTCACGTGCAAGATGTGTCTCATGGTCCGCCTCATCGTTGCCCTCCCTATACACCCATTTCCACATATCCCTTCCCACCTCAGCCGTGACAAGATGATGGTCCTCACTCATTCTGTGAAGGCGGTTCTGCATACCCTTGATCGTGCGGCGATATACTTCATTGTGACAGCGATATCGTCCATTAAGCCAGCGCACAACACACTGGCTATCCCCTCGGAGCTCCAAGCCATATCCACTCCCTTCCCCACGCCAAGTGGTTTCATCATCATTTATCGCGGCCAGTCGTTTCGCCACCCGTTCATTTTCCCGTCGTTGCTGCTCCTCTGACTTCTCCTCCCCCTCCTCCTCCTGCTTGAACTCACCCGTGAAAGGATCCCGAAGAAGGCAGAACTCGAGAAGATCATCCAAGTCCAGGGCGGCCAGGGTACCCACCAGGAAAGAACGCCAGCCAGTTTCATTCCAGACCATCGTGCGATCCCAATGAACCCCGTGCGTGTGCTCGAAGACCTCGAACCAAGGCCTAAGTCCCGTCAAGACTCGATGACGACAGGCTCTAGTAAACCGTCGGCCCCCAGGGAGAGCTCTAACATGTACGTCACGCTGCTCAGTCCACTCCCCCGACGCGTGCATCATCGTCAAGGCGCTCTGCATACTGGCAGTGGGCAATCCTCCTTCCTCCTCCCGTGCATAGGTATGGCGTACCCGCTTACGAACAGGCTCATGTACATGTTGTGAATCCTGATGCTCCTGTGCCGTGTTCTCCGATATACGTCTGCGAACTGACCTATTCTCCAAGGAAGATGCGCTCTGTGCCTCTCTCCTACACGAACTGTTAAGCTGTCTGGCATTCGGGGTAGGCGAGGGAACCCGTAACTCCCAGGAGCGCTGCGAACCACCAAAAATATCAGGATCTCGTGGCTCATGATAAAGAATGCCCTGACTGAGTGCGTCCTCATCCACCCGACTATGCTCCTCATGGATCGTGCTCACAACATGTTTGGCGAAGAGCCACTGGCGATGAAGGGCGAGCTGGACCATCGAAGGCTTACGGGCCCACTTCAAAGCGACGACCACCTTTAATCCTCCTGCCCCAGTACTCTCCCCAGGACTCCGTGATCTTCTTTTTGAGACGTCTCATGGTGGACAAGAAGTTGCCTTCAGCTGCATGTATCTGTTGGAGACTACCCGAGTCCAAAGTCGCACCCTCCAAACCGTACAGAAAGCAACTTCTGACCCTGCTATCATAACGCTGAAACTTACAACGAAGCGGAACCACGGGCGACGAGTAAAAAGAAATCTCACTCATAAAGACCCGCCGTGCCTTCTCCAGTCGGTGCTTAATGTCTTCATGATCCTGAAATCGTACGTCCAATAGCGTGCCAAGAACCTCCATCCTCTCCACCTGCCTCACTATCATCTCCTCCGAAGAGCCTGCGGCGCTCTGGGAAGCCCCACGAGAACGCTTCCTACCCACCTCAGCAGGCAGGAGCCCCGGCACAGGCAGGCGGATATCCTGCAATGGACCTTGGACGCCACAAGCCAAGAACTCCAGCGAAGATGCTTTCCAGTTGAAACCGAAGCGGTGGAGGACCCCAGTCAAGTCCTCGAGCATATGGGTCAATTCTCGCCTGGAAGCTGCTGCCAGCAAAATATTGTCTGCCCACAACCAGTGGTTGACCAAGAGATTGGATGCCTCATCAGTGAGCCTGACGCCGTATCCAGACTGCCTCCAACCTGCCGTCACTGGTGCAAGCATACGAAGTGTCTGGGCAACAAATAGCAAAGGCGCCTCCAAGGAACCTGTACGAATGCAAGTATCCCACGAGATGGTCGTAGAACACTGTTGGAAGCTGATCTCTGCCGTATTACAAGCATAACTCTCAAAGACAGCATACACAAGGGCAGGATGGACATGATGGAATAAAAGCGCCTCTGCTGCACATCTCACCGTGAAATTATCAAACGCCTTTTCAATATCAGCACTTGCAAGATAAAGACTCTCCTCCTTCCCCCACACAACGCCGTGTTGAGCAAGACGTTCGAGGAGGGCCGTGACCTCATAACATTTGTGACCCGCGATAAAGCCATATAAGTTGCACCCTGGCGGTGCAGCCTGCCGAACGCGGTGTTCTAGAAGTATACATAGACAACTGCTATACCATTTACCAAAATGAAAAAGAAGTGAAAGGGCCCGCGTTTCTTCAAAATCACGAGCCTTGGGAGTCTTAGGCATCAAGCATACCAAGATCTCTCTCCAGGACTTCGGTGAAACATGTTTCTGATCATACAGCAAACGGAATAAGGTAAGTATGTGTCGGAGGGCTTCCCATGGCAATGCTTTGAGCACCGATGACGACACCCCGTCTGCACCTGTTGCCCGTCCTTCCCTGAGTCTAGACCGTGCCTCCAGCAAGAGACCCATGTTGATCGGGTTGCGGTGGGGCTCTCCAGAGTCTCGCAGGGCCTTACACTGGTTCTTAAGCTCGTCCAAGCACGCGTTGGTGTCCTGTCGGTGGGGATCGCTAGAGTACCTCAGGAGCCCATGACGCCGAAGGCCCTCAATCCACTTCTCCTGGTCACGCGTGAGGACCCCGTCCACATACATGTGCGTAGTAACAGGCCTACGACGGACACCGTCACGAATACGATAAAGCTCACATGCACGATCATGACGCTTACGGACTCGACGCCACCGCTTAGCTGTCCCCTTATACTCCTCCTGGACTCTCTCGTACTCCTCCTGTCCCACGTTAGCCCCGCCATATCGTGCCACCCTCCACCTCTTCCTGACCTTAAAGAACTCCTCCTTAATCAGTGAATCCTCCTCCGAATATCTGGGATAATCTGAAACAGGCTGACCACGAGAACGGGAGATATCCAAAGTCTCACTGGCACCCTCAAGTATACTCTGTGTCACGACCTCAAAACCTACGTCCGTGTGGATCTGATTCACGAGCTCGGGCTGGCAGATCGCTCTCTCCAAGCCGGCTGTCTGCTGGAGCTCGAACCCTGGCTGAAGCTTCCAGGTCTTGAGCTGAGGCCGACGTCGATACCTCAACTGAGCATGCTGGGCGGGCATCTCGGCACACAAGAGCTTGTGATCGCTAAACGTCCTTTCCGTCGCCTCCGACCGTGGGACCTGGGACGGCACAACCCAAGAACAAGTCACCTCTGGAGTCATCCAAGAAGCTGGGACCGCAAGATAATCATAGACGTGCTCATATGTGCTTGAATTGTGTCTCCAAGTAGGCTGACGATTCCCGAAAGTGTTAGCTAGCTGCAACTTGAGGGCCCCCATGGTCTTCAGAAAGGCCCCCGAGTACATCTCCCGCATCCTGTTGGCTCTACTTTCGTCACCTCCACTAGACCTCCCCCTCTTACGTATAGGCCCATTCACCGCCTCCCCCGTAACCTCCACCCCATTGATCCTGTGGTGCGGGAAAACCTCCACGTTGGCGTCAGCCGAGATAACAACCTCCTCAATGTGAAACCGCTTTTTGGCCGCAGAGACATGTGCAACAAGATCCGATAACACGTCCGTATAGAGCTTGAAACTAGCGAGAAACCCTTCAGGAGAACGGCGTGCTTCACCCTGTGCACCCCGCTCAGACTCCTTATGAGGGAGATAGACAGAAACGAAGATGAGCTTGCGAAAGATCGCAATGACCCAGCGACGACCACACACAACATCGATAAGCAGATGTCTCCATACACCTCGGCACAAGATGGCAGCCCGTCTCCCCACGTTCTCCCCCTCATCTGCCGAGCGATGTATATCCCAACCCGCATCTGCAAGATCCAAGTCGTGTAAGAACTGGCTCTCTTGGACCCCGACGATGGAAATCTTTAATTCGGCAATGTGATTCATGCACTCGGAGGTGTATCTTCCCAACCTCCGAACGTTCCAACCTCCAACAGAAGCTGGGCACCGTCACGAGCTGCTGTTCACCTGCCTCTCCCAAGTCTTGCAGTCCAGACCTGAATCGATGTGCTGGACCCGCTCGGCCACGAACTTCCATCCCACGGTATCCGTCCACGTACCTACACACACTTTATCACTCTGATTATCCTTCTGCAGGTATGCCCAAGCCTTCGCAGGCCCTTCAGGCTCAAAAGTGATGAGAGCGGTGGCCACTGTCTTGAGCTTATGAAAGATCGCAGTCGCCGTGCGAGTCTCCCCAACTCGACGTCGGTCCTGCGGTGCAGGTTGGACAAACCAACCGAGGCGTCGATCTTTGCATGGTCCAAAACTGTTCTGGCAACCGACCAGATCGGGGCAAGAACTGGACCAGGCTGAGGCCCACTCGTTGCGTACTTCCCAGACCGTCTCTTTCGAAGTCCCTGGCATGAAGTATATGCGAAACTTGGTCACACCAAATCGATTGGAAGCGATATCCCCGTCCGTCCTACCCCTGTCGAAGATCTTAGTAACGTCACTCTCCCGTGCTTGCGATAGTGTGTACAACTTACCTATCATGTTCCTAACCGTGGCGACCTGGATCTTGGCCTTATCTCGAGTTTCTACCTTTCGGGGGTCCTCTTGCGCGAAGCCGCTCACCTGGATCCAAGTCGGGACATGTGGTACAAAGGGCCTCTGGAAGTCAGCAGCACGAGAGTCACGAGTAGACGCACCTCCCAGAGAGGATGAATCTGCCCAGGGATCCCTAGAGTTCATCTGAGCCTGAAGTGCTTTGATCTCTTTCGCCTGGGCCTCCTGAGCTGAACGAATCTCCTGCACCGACGAAGCAATAGGGGCAACCTGCTCTGATACCCTCGTTTGAATCTGCTCTTTGATGTCAACAGAGTTCTGCATAAGCATCCTCTGCATATCTTCACGCATGGCATCGAACTGTGCACGGAGCATAGTGGCCAGATCTCCAGCTTCACCTCCACCTCCTCCACTACTACCACTTCCATTCCCACTACCTGCCCCTCCTCCACCACCCTCGGCATCACCAAGAAGACGTCTATCTTCCAAGAGCTTCCTCTGTCGCTTCTCTCCGTTGCCCTCAGTTCCCATATCATCATCAGAAGTCGGAACCATCTTTCTCTTAAGATCACACTGCCAACAACTGGAAGTAGAATACCGATAAGCTCGACAAGTAGGGCACCTACTAGCCTCCAGATCACGATAGTGTTCGTCCTCGAGTTCTTCAAGAAACTTATCCCAACCCCGTGAAGGTGAATGTCGGTACGTGATGAGATCTGCTGCAACAAAAACGGTCAAAGTGTCCTTCTCAACTGCCAGAGCAAAACTGGCAAGTGCTGGGCTCCCAAGAGTATCACAAGCAAACAGCAAAGATACAAGTGCACAGGTAGCGGCCTTGCGCCTCCAGCGGCACGTGTGGGCTCACCCACTAACACAAGCAGAAAACAAATGCAGCGACCTATGCGCAGCACGTCCAGGAGGTTGCAGCCGACGAAGTACACGAACTTATGGGCCAGCGCGCACCCACGCGCGCCCACGGCCGCCCAGGGGGCAGCCTGAGGAGACAGGCTTGAGGAGGCCCCCGACGGGCCAGGCCACCGCTGAGATCCCCGAGTAGGGACACCAGCAATCTGGTCACCGCCGGGAACCTGGTCACCGCCGGGAACCTCGTAGAGCTCCCAGCACGCGTAAGCATCAGAAGAGAGGGCTTCTCGAAGCATTTGTCGAAAAAGAGAAAACATGTTTTTTTCTATGTCGACATGAAGTTGGTTTCGCCGAGTGTTTTGATAGTAAAAGTACATCTAGAGAGCTCATATTAAGACGCGGAGGCCCTCATAGTCGTCCACAGGTGCGAAAAATCTGCTTTCTCAAAAAAATTGTTGCATATCTTTCAAATGTTCGCAAAACCACCCAAAAGTTACCACATTGTCCGTTCTGGTCGGGTCGACCAACTAGCTCCACCCCGCGCCGGAATTCCTCTAGCTCATCGATGCCGAAGAGCTCTACGAGGTACACAGAGGCCCTCATAGTCGTCTACAGGTGCGAAAAATCTGCTTCCTCAAAATGAATGGTCAAATATCTTTAAAAAATCGCAAAACCACCCAAAAATTATCACATTGTCCGTTCTGGCCGGGTCGACCAACTGGGCGCCGGCGGTAGACCGTCAACCTTTCTTTTTTTTTTGGGAGGCTGACCAGGCACCGAGCGCCCCAGCGCCCGTTAAGTGCCTACCTAGTCTCTCTGCAGCTGGAGGTCTTGGGCCACCTGGGCTGCGGCCCGCAAGAGGCCCTCGAGACCCGAAAGCTCAGCGTCAGTGATACTGCTATGGGAGGGGAGTGCCTGTGCACAACGCCCTACTACTTCCCATATGATTGGACACGGAGAGGAGGCTTGGGGGAAGAGGGAGACTACCCGAGCTCTCTTATCTCTATGTTCAGGGTCAGGGCACGGATCATGGAAGCGAGGGATATATCCAATCTGCAGAAACCAACCAACGCCCACACCTTGGGCACACACTCCGCCGTCGAAGGATCCACGGAGGCCAATAACTCGAAAGTTGTCTTGAACATCAGGACGAAAGATATGGTGGTGGAACAGCTCTCTGAATATCTGGCCTTCCCGTGCTAAATGGGTAAGTTCATCAGCTACTGTATTACTCTCCCGATATATGTGTCGAATAAAGTCGTTGCCCCATGAGGGGGGTCGTACTCCTTCCTCCTCCAGTTCTTCCAAAAGAGAAATAATATTTGCCACCCGCCTACGATAAGAAGCCCCATCTCCTCCTTCTCCTCCGACAACCTTCCAGAGACCGTTGATCCAATTACAGATAAGAAGCGAATCGCCCGTCAGCTCCAGACCGATCCCATCATCACTCAGATCCCAAGTCGGCTCCTGTTCATTGTTCGAGGCCAATCTCTGGGCCAGCTTCTCAGACTCCTTCACCGACAACGGACGAGCCATCATCTCCTCCCCCCTCTCCTTTATGTGGTTTCCTCGTCCTCCAGTTCCTCCACGGACAACAAACAAGTCAAACAGAGAACCCAAAGTACAAGCTTCCAGGAACTGCCTGCAATACTGAACGAAGTCAGAGTAAGAGAAAGAGCACGCCCTCCACCACCGATCCTCCAGATTCACAAACGAGGGAAATATCGTCTGGAACATGAAACACCAAGGATGTTCACCCGTCGCCTGCCCCTTAGCACTGCCTAATCGTGTCAGTTTCGAGGCCTCCTTCCACTTCCACTGGGAACGCAAACATTCTGACTCAAGTGTCCTTTTCTCCTCCCACCTCGGGGTACAACACATCAGAAGCCGGCGTGCGTCTCGATGCGCACGAGGAAACACCGTCTGTTGTCCAGGTCCAGGAACTGCCACCCTCCGACGCTTCGGGGGGGGCCTGGGGGGATCCCTAGGCCCCCCCCGCTCACAGGGAACTTCAATATCTCGAGAAGAAGAGGCCCTATCTGAGGGCATAGCAGAAGAGACCATCCCATGCATATCTGAGGAGACCGCGCCCATCCCATTCGTATCTGAGGAGACCGCGCCCATCCCATTAGTAACTGAAGAGACAGCACCCATCCCATTGGTAACTGAAGAGACCTCCACCATCCCATTAGTAACTGAAGAGACCACACCCATCCCATTGGTAACTGAAGAGACCATCCCATGCATATCAGAAGAGACCACACCCATCCCATTCGTATCTGAAGAGACCGCACCCATCCCATTAGTAACTGAAGAGACAGCACCCATCCCATTGGTAACTGAAGAGACCTCCACCATCCCATTGGTAACTGAAGAGACCGCGACCATCCCTGGGCTCAGCTCCGACTCAGGAATCTGATATCCGCTATCGACATTGGCTCCGAAATATGATGCTATGTCCGCTCCGAGCTGCCACAAGGAATAAAGGACTCTCTGCACTGCGCTCTGGCACTTGGCTTCAAAGAACATCCGTCTAGCAATTCTGAGTCGAGCTGGCTTCCAAACTACCCAACTTTCGGAGGCTGGCTTTTGGGGCGACGTCATCTGGTAAAGGCAATTTCCCTCAAAGACATTCAGGCTATGCAAAGAGTCCCTGCCCCAACTAATACCTTGACTTCCATAAGTGAGAATGCTCTGAACCCGAGTGATATAACTCCTACACTTGGCCGAAAAAGGGACTGCCTTCGATCTAAAATAGGCTGCATGCGCATGGAAGGCTCGTCGTGCGGACCCGATCCGTCGCCGAAGGTCTTGGTGTGCCTCCCTATAGCTACAGTATATGCTGTTCCCCAAGACGTTCATCTCGTCAACTACTTTGAACGGCACCATCTGATCCTGAACCCGAACCAGGATAGGATGTCTTGGCTTCTCCGAGAAACCGATAAACGCGACCTCGAGCGACTCGATCTTCCATTCGAATCCCCATCCCCGCAGAGTCTCTGTCATTTCTCCTACCTGTCGCCTAAACTCCTCCTCCGAAGATCCCAAGATATAGATATTGTCGGCATATAGCAAGTGGTGTACAGGAACCGAGGCCGAAACTTCTCCCACCGAATTTGGATCCAGACAATGAAACCCAATCCCCTGCTCATCCCAAAGCTTAAATAAAGGAGCCCACATCGCAACAACTATCAGGTTCCACAAGGAGGGGCTGTCGTTCCCGCCTGTCCTGATATGGGTATCGATTCCCACATTCGGCAGCTGCAGCCCCTGAAAGAGAAGCGAAGTGACCTCACACGGCATAGGCACGAGCACACCGTACTGGAGCCAGGAAGGGATAGAGAGGATGTCGAACGCACGTTTGACCGTCGAGATTTTCGTGTTTTGGAATGCTTGTTTCACGTCCGCTGACCCAAGAACCAGACGTCGATCCTTCCCCCACTGTGAGGCATGTTGGGCTGCTGCCTTAAGTCCTGCAAATATCTCTGTGCACGATCTTTTGGGAACGAAGCCGAATAATGATGCATGAGTGCCGGCCTGGAGACAATAAGGTTCAAGCAGGATCGAGAGGCAAGTACTGTACCATTTCTTAAAGATACTCTCCACAGAAATACGTCTCGTATCAGAAACATCGCATATCGGATAAGATTTGGGAAGTAGCGTCGTCAGCCACGAAGATGGAGGTACAACAATGCCACGTAAGATATCACAAAATAATCGCTTGATAGTGCGAACGGCTCTCCACGGCAGCGCTTTGACTACTTCTGCCCCCACCCCGTCGGGTCCCGTGGCTTTTCCAGGGT
This sequence comes from Prorocentrum cordatum, assembly GCA_963575745.1. Lineage (NCBI taxonomy): Eukaryota > Dinophyceae > Prorocentrales > Prorocentraceae > Prorocentrum > Prorocentrum cordatum. Next base: position 63,901 of record CAUYUJ010015826.1, on the reverse strand, counting down.
TGAGTCGAGCTCGGGCCCGAAGGACCACCACCATCGTAAGCGTCGCCTCCTGGGGTCTGGGGGACCCCTGGAGCTCCTCCCTGAGGCCCTGGACAATCTCGATCGACCGCAGGCGCTCCTCCTCATCCTCGCAGACCTCCTTCAACTTCATCATCTCCTCCATCCACCTCTCCCTGTCCACGCTCTCCTCCCCCTCAATCTTCACCGCCTTCAAGGCTGCTTTACGTGGACGCTCCGCCTCCCATTCCAGCTTCGCTCGTTTGAATTTTCTGGCTTCCCGATCTCTTTTTCTGCGTAGAAGTCGATAGGCTAACGTCCCCCTCTCCGCCCTCCTCTGGTAGACCTGCACATCCAAGGACCGCAACAATTCCGATCGTTCAGGGGCTCGAGCTGGGCGCTTAGGGGTACATTCAGTGGCCGACGCACAAGAATAGATAACACTCTCTGCCTGACACATAAATTGGCACGAAAATAGATTGGCATCCAACAACTGGCGACACGATCGACGAGCAGACAAGTTGAGTGGGTCCCAGCCTTTTAGAGTACGAGCACGACGTGAGAGATTCCGTCTCGCCAACTCCCTGGAAGCCACTCTCAGAGAAGCTCGAACAAGGGCATGATCTGATAATCTCATCACGGCTCCCTGCTGCTGTCCTACGTACTGAAACTCAACCGAGCACCCCGACACCTGCGATCCATAAGGAACAAGGATGTAATCAAGCACTTCACGACGGGACCCCTTCCGATAATCAAACCAAGTCGGCTTCCTAGCTCCAAAAGAATTCGAAGCACACATACGCTCCTGAACCAACCAATCCTCCACCTCCTGTCGCAAGCTCTCCACCTTCTCCTTCCTCTCCCGCTCCTTGGTCCCCGTGGCCTGGATCTGCACTACCTCCAAGCCTCCTCCCGAATAAACCTCCTCCTCATGCTGTAAGTGTGGCTGTATCTCAACATTCGCATCCATGGCAACAACAAGACGACAGAAACCATAACGACGGCATACGTACTTTCTGAGCAAGCTTACCGCCTGGAGTGCACAATGTGATATCTCCAGAAACTCGGGCTGGCTAGCATCAGGCAAGTACAATGAGACAAAGAGAATCCGTCCAGCAAGGATCGCGCACCACCTCTCTGAGGCCCACTGGCCTCGAACGCTATCAGCCCTCCGATAGAGTATCATAGCACGGCGATCCTCCGAAACGTGGTAATACAGTCCCATTTTGACAAACCATTGCGCCTTAACGTCGATGTTCTGAGACTCCTGTACCCCCAGGAAATCCCAGCCTAGGTGTGCTCCGTAGACTACCCTCGACAGAACACTATAAGCCTTGTCATCCTTCCTCCCAGCACGTTGAAGGTTGAGCGTGGCGAAGCGGACTTCCGTCGGCTCCGCCCGTAGGCGTCACTGAGAAGCAGATCTGGAATCCGTGACTAACTCCTCGAGCTCTGCCGCCGTCATGGTGATGCCGTGCCTCTGGGCGAAAGACGTCCAAGCTGCTGGAATAACTCGCCACTGCCCAGATCCTCCGAAGCTAGCCGCCTGATACTCGGCCAGCAAGCTCCGCTTCCCCTCAACGGGGTCAGAGTACATCGTGGACGGTGACTTCCCGTACCCAGTCGATCCTTTGAGAAAGATGGTGGGGTGCGCCCTGCTCCAGACACCATAAAATCGGCCAACCGCTTGATTGTGTGGAATCTTCTCGTCTGGGACCTCTGCGCGAACTCTCAAACGAGACATCTTCGACTTCACCTTGGTGTAAAAGGCATGGTTAAGAGCTGCGTCATCATTTATACGTGTGAGAGCGCGTTGTACAGCATAAACCACTTCACTCCCTGTCCCAGCCTTAAATCTAATCTTAATATTCCCGGGGGACTCGTAGAGCTTCCTGACTATATATAATGTAGAAAATAGTTTTTCAGAGAATGAATAGTTTTTCAGCCCAAGCGATTTCAGACCTCTCGATGCAACAGCCAAACGCCCCCTGATGCTTCTGGATTGTCTTCTGTACGAGCTCTGTAGCTCTGCTACAGCCCGAGCTACGTGCGCTAATCAACAGCACCTCTGAAGATAACTCAAACAAAACAAATAGTTTGCTAAACCCAGCTCGAGTATCAGACCGAGTTCAGGCCTCTGAATGCGACAGGCGGACACGTCTGATGTCTCCGAATCGATTCCTGTGATTGCCAGCCCTGCAGCTCCCCTAGAGCCCGAGTTAAGTGCAGAAAACCGACAGCATCTTTCAGAATGACTCGAACAATACGAACAGGTTTGCGGACCGAGTTCAGGCAGCAGGTTCCGAGCTCTGGCTTCAACAGGCGGATGCGCCTGATGTCTCCAAATCGATTGCTGTCCCCACCAGTACTGTAGCCCGCTAGAGCCCGAGTTAAGTTTAGAAAGCGAAAGTATCTCTTCAGATATAGTTTCGCGATTCTAGCTCGGGCAGCAGGGCGAGTTCAGAGCTTTCGATTCAACAGACGAACGCGCCTGATCATGCCCAATCGATTTCTGTGACTATAGGCTCTGTAGCTGCCCTAGAGCTCGACTTGAGCACAAAATACCGAGAGCGTCTGTCAAGATGACTCGATAATACGAATAGGTTTTTGAACCTAGCTCGGCTAACAGACCGAGTTCAGGCCTCTGGGTTCAACAGGCGAACGCGCCTGATCATTCTACATCGGTTAGCTGTGCTCATTGGCCCTGCAGCTCTGCTGAAGCTCGAGTTATGTTCAGAAAACCGACAGCGCGTATCAAGATGACTCGAAACGGCCGATCCCGCCTGCCTGCTTTTTGCCAGTAAAAGGTACCCGATCGAGCTGAGATCAAGATGGCGGGCGGGAATAAGATCGAATATCATGGGAAAAAATACTAGAGCTCTAACGAATGTTAAAATTTTGAGAAGAAACTTTTCAACCGACCAAAAGTCAGCAAAAGGTCCGCCGAGATTTTTCTTGCCAACTAGCTCTCCAGCGCCCCGGAATTACTCTTAGCTTCCAGCAATAACTTGCTAAGAGAAGCTCTACGAGTTACTAGCTCCACCCGCGCCGGAATTCCTCTAGCTTATCGATGTCGAAGAGCTCTACGAGGTACTGGGCGCCGGCGGTAAACCGTCAACCTTTCTTACCGCCGGGGGACTTGTAGAACTTCCTGACAGTATATAATGTGCGAAGGAATTCCAGAGAACGACTATTCTTTCAGCCCAAGCGATTATAGCCCTCCTAAGATGACTCTAACAAAAAACGAACAGTTTGGTAACCAAGCTCGAGTATCAAACCGAGTTCAGACCTCTGAATGCGACAGAGTGACGCGTCTGATGTCTCCGAATCGATTCCTGTGATTACAACCCGTGCAGCCACCTCCAGCGCGAGTTAAGTGCAGAAAACCGACAGCACCTCTCAGGATGACTCGAATAATACAATAGTTTCGCGGATCTAGTTCGAGCAGCAGACCGAGTTCAGAGCTATCGCGTCGACAGACGGACGCACCTAATGTCTCTGAATCGATTCATGCGACAGCGGCACTGTAGCCCTCCCAGCACGAGTTAAGTGCAGAAAACCAAGAGCACTTCTTAAGATGACTCGAACAATACGAATAGTTTCGCGAACCTAGCTCGGGCAGCAGGCCGAGTTCAGAGCTCTCGATTCGAGAGACGAACGCGCCTGATGATTCGCAATCGATTTCTGTGAAAATGAGCTCTGTGGCTGCCCTACAGCTCGAGTTAAGTACAGAAAACCGAGAGCATCTGCTACGATGACTCGAATAGTACGAATAGGTTTGCGGACCTAGCTCGGCTAGTAGACCGGTTTCAGACCTCTAGGTCCAACAGGCGAACGCGCCTGATCATTCTGAATCGATTAGCTGTACTTACCAGCTCTGTGGCTGTCCTGAAGCTCGAGTTATGTTCAGAAAACCGCCATCGCGTATCAAGATGACTTATAATAGCCGATCCCGCCTGCCTGCTTTTTGGCAGTAAAAGGTACCCGATCGAGCTGAGATCAAGACGGCGAGCGGGAATAAGATCGAATATCATGGGAAAAAATACTAGAGCTCTAACGAAAGTTCAAATTTCGAGAACGAAATTTTCAACCGACCAAAAGTCAGCAAAAGGTCCGTCGAGATTTCTCGTCCCCACTAGCTCTCCAGCGCCCCGGAATTACCCTTAAACTTCCAGCAATAACTTGCTCAGGGAAGCTCTACAAGTTACTAGCTCCACCCCGCGCCGGAATTGCTCTAGCTCATCGATGCCGAAGAGCTCTACGAGGTATTTTCAACCGACCAAAAGTCAGCAAAAGGTTCGTCGAGATTTTTCTTGCCAACTAGCTCTCCAGCGCCCCGGAATTACTGGGCGCCGGCGGTAAAACGTCAACCTTGGTTTTTTTTTTGCGGTTTGCGGTCCGCCACTAGAATCCGAATCCGAATCGGCGGAGCAGTGCAACTGAGCCCCCACCATCTTAGGTAGGTCGTAGCAGAGCGCACGCCACCTTAGCAGCAGCTCTCGTCAGGGCAGCGCAGGCAGCTAGTTCACAGCAGGTTACCGTGCTACCAGGAGGCAAGCTCATCGCCTCCTCGGCCACATCGTGCCAATGGAAGCTGTGCGAGCTGGTGCAGGAGGAAGAGGAGGAGGAGGAGGAGGAGGAGGAGATGGGAAAATCAACCTGCACGCTGGAACCCCTACCTACAACGCCAATCTGAAGCCACCACCCACCTCCACATCCTTCATTACTGACACCCCCATCGAATGCACCACGGAGAGCAGTCTTACGAGTACTGAGGAACTTATCATATGCAAACCAGCGAGTAATAGTTTGGCCACCTCTGGCCTCCCACGACAATTTATCCGCACGCTCATTACCCTCACGAAAGAAATGCTTATACAGATTCTGTCCCGATGCAGGTGAGGTCAGTCCCCATCCAGACAGCATCGATACCGTATTTTGTAGTGTTCCCACCAGTCGTACATACTGCTTGTTGCGAATCTGCCACTCACCACACATCCAGTTTACAACAGTCTTACTATCTCCCAAGATCTCCATCCCAAGACGCTCAATATTCTCACACCTCCACTCCGTTTCATTCTCAAAATTAGCGGCAATACGTTTGCTCATCCTCTCATTCATCTCACTCTCCTCCTCCTCCTCTGCCTTCACATGTCTCACACCAGGCGGCCTGGGTAGAACAAACAAGTCGAACAAGTGTTGCATACCAATCACAGTCAGCAAATGCTTGCAGTATTTCTCACGGGACCCAGCGGAACTGTCGAATGAGAGGTACCACTCACAACCAAAGAGATCGCACAAGCACCAGTCCCACGCAGTATGTCCACGGGGGCGGCCGCCTATGTTCATGCGTGTCAGCTGCTTCCTATCTTTTACAGGCATTGCTAGAATACATGTGTCACGATGTTCCGTCCACTTCCCCCTTCCATGTAACATGGCCAGCCTAGATATCATCCATTCACGTGACATGTCCGACTCCTCAGGTATGGCAGGCTGATCATCTGGTGTACGCCGGCGACAGCCACTCGACATCTGGGATATCTGAGATACATGATATGTTTGAGAAGTCGCCGCCGCCGCCATCGCCCGAGTTTTCCTCTGACGCCGATTTGGTACCGTCTCTCCCTCCTCCTCCTCTGTGTGTGTTGTGTATCTCCTCATACGAATACTTGCAGCAACTGAGACATCCTTAGCCCAATCCCAACAACGAAATATCCATATCTGCACCGCACTTCGGAATCCAAGTCCAGCAAAACTCTGTCGTCCCGCTTTGTATCGCCTACGTTGAAACTCAGACCAGCCTTCAGTTCTCCGCTTGCGTATACCTGACATTATAGCTAGACATCTGCCTTCAAAATAGTGAACAGCAGCAATGGTAGAATAGTCGGGCGTTCTGCCCTCACAGTTGAATAATAATGCAGCAATCACTTTAGCTTGATAGCGAGTAAATCTTTCAGCCAAGTCAATCCCAGAACAGCGGTAATACGCGATTTCCCCAAAGAACATCCTCTGGGCTTTCTGGAGCATGGCCTCTGAGTCCGAGTGGTCCTTCCAGGTCTCCTCCAGAGTGGCTCCCAGGATCTCAAACGCTTGAACACGCGGTAGGACCACTTCTCGGGCCCCAAGAGCGGCGCCACTAGACGGCACCGGCACACGGATATCCTGCTCAGGGGACGGCGGGATGCCAGGCGGCGCACCAAAGTAAATATACATCAAAGATTTCGGCTTCCAGATCATTCCTGCATTCATCAGGGGGATACTCATGTCACGCACCATCAACTCAAGGTCAGTGCGGGTCTTCGCATACTACAAAAGATTATCTGCCCAGAAACTGTGGGTCATACGCTCACCATTGAACATGCGCTCATCATTTTCCAATTTGATGCCGTACTGCGTTTCTTGCCTCCATCTGTCGATAACATCTCTCCAGAGTACAATAGAAACTGCCAGAAAAATCATAGGTCCCTCTACTCCTCCCGTTCGAATAGATTGTCCCAATAGACCGCTGACGATGCCTCGATGCCCTCGAAGCTGGCCACGCACTGATTATCCATCATGGGTTCAATCAACGCCACAATGAGATCAGCAGGTATGTCAAGAGCACGAAGACAGCGCATGGCGAGGCACGGAGTAACATTATCGAAAGCTTGTAAGATATCAAGATTGGCAAGCCACAAACTGTCTCCTTTGCCCCAGACAGCGGAGTGCTGGCTGAGCCTCTTGGCAACGCTGGTGATTTCCGATGTTTTGCGTCCCGATCTGAATCCGTACAGGCATACATAGTGTCGGTGCTCCTCAATCCTCTTCTCAATCAACATCACAATACATGTCATGTACCATTTCATAAGACACGACTGTAGACATAGCATACGTGTATCTGTCAAATGTTGTATGTCCATTTCTTTTGGCATGAGTGTGGCAGCTAGTTGACGCCAACTGTCGGGACAACATAACCTTCTGGAATACACACCTTGGAAGCTCACCAGAACACGTCGCACAGATGCCCACGAGAGCTGTTTCAACATCGTGACAGTCACGTTGTCGGGACCTGGGGCCTTTCCCGTGGACAGCTTCGCCCTCGCCCGCAGCAGGAGCGACATCGAGAACACCTCTGAGGATCCGCTTCCCGAACATAGACCACGCAGCGACTGAAGCTCACGCAGGGTCACCTCTCTGGCCTCGGGGTCCTCCACCTTAGACTTCATGTGCCCCAATATCTCGTCCCCCCACTCCTCGCGGTTCTGAGACTCCATCCCGTTGGCAAGGATCAACGTCTCCGTCTTGGCCCTCCTCCTCCTCCTCGTGTTCATTTCCGTCCTCCACCTCTGTACTCTTGCCTCTAGCCTCCTTCTTTCTCTCCTCACAATCTTTGAGCACCGTTTAGCCTCCTCTCTATCCCCCCGACGAAGAGCTTCACGTTTACTTGCCTGGGCGGCCCAGTGGATCTCGGATTTCTTTGGCACATTATTCCTGGGATTGATATCTTTCTGGGGGGTCTCCTCGGCGGCCTTTATGAGGTCAGGTCCCAGCGTATCCAACATCTCCTGTCGATCCTCTGGGTCAGCATTTTCCTGGCACAGAGCACGGTAACGACTGCCCCGATCGTCCATGTTCTTCGCAAACTCCAGCTGTGACACCGGTTGCAAGTGGATGAATTTTCGAGCAGGCTGGGTCCGTCTCTTCGCAGACGGTGCACAAGACAAGCGAACAACTATGCAGGCGTGGTCAGACAGCGCACGCTCGTATCTGCTGCAAGGGTGCTCCGTCCAGGCGTGGCCGACTTCCGAAGGCAGCATCCAGCCAACGGTGAGCTCCTGCCTGTGTAAACGACGGCTGACACCAACATAGTCGAGCACCTTCTCCACCCCCGTACCTGATTTGAAAGTAACCCTCCTCTGCCCGAATGTGTTCTCCATCCTGATGCCCCAGAGCCCGCAGAAGTCCAGTAGGGCCCTCCTCATCGATTGCAACCTAGACGCCCGTCGAATTTCGAAGCCCGAGACAAGCCTATGAGGTCTGGCTTTGCGTGCACCACGTTTTGTTTGAGTCATATACGGGTTGCCGTCATCCGCTCCCTCCTCCATCCCAGTATCAATCTCCGTAGACTCCCCAGCAATCCCAGACGCCTCCAGAAGCCCTGATCCAGTAACTCTAAAGCCGTTGACCTCCGAATCTGGCTCGAGTTCGACGTTAGCATCTGTCAAGAAGACCAGGTCCTGCGGCTGCTTCGGGAACTTAGACCTATGTGTGCGAAGCACTTGGGATATATCAAACAATATCTGCTCATACACATCATGCTCATACTGTTCTTCCGTAAGGGCATCGATACTCTCATGTGGCATATATGCAACAATAACCGTAACACTAGAATAACTACAAATGACAAAACCTTTGCCACGATATGTGGCTCTGAGCGAGTCTCTCCAAGACTTAGACAGAATCACCGCAGCCTTCCGACAAGTACTCCGAAAATTTGTTTAACCTCGCATGCTGAGATCACGAACTGAAAGGAACTGACACTCGCACAACCCCGCGAGTCCCACATCTAAACGACGTAGTGAATTAATTATGTCATGGCCGTTCTCTGCACCTGCCCGACGCACATTCCATGACGCAATGGTGTCGTGGCACCTCTAGTTCGTACTGGAAATCCTCGCTCGCAACTCATCAATGTTGATCCCTGGCTCAAGCTGATTCATTGCACGAGTGATCTCCCAGCCATTCTGCAGAGAGAACTTGGCCACAATCTTCCCTGGAGGTGGTAAGTGGTCACTGGAGCCCCACATGAACGTAATCGGTGGTCCCGTCTCAGCCCTGAGATTCGAATGATGCTTCTTGAAACTCTTGAACTTGGCCTGAAAGATCCCAGCGGCATCCAGATGGGGCTTCTTCCAGGGGGGGGCCTCCACGTGGACCTTGAGGGCCCTGGGAGCGTGCTGGAGTTTGTTGTCGGCGATCGCGGCAACGAGTCGACGACGAAGATCCCACAGCTGGTCACTGGTAACCCCATTCTGGAAATAGAGCCGAGCACGCGAATACCCCCACGCCTCTCTACCTGTGTTGAACCTCTTGGATTGGTTCAGGTCCAGAAACTCCTTCACACCACTGAACCATTCTCCAGCCAGGACCTCATTCAGCAGTGAATTCAACGCCTGCTGTGATAACATCTCCTCCTGACGCTTCTCTGCATCCCTCCAGTCCGTCACCCATCCCTTGAGCTCGACGAACGATGGGGTGAAATTCTGCACTGACTGCCGAGTTTCCGCCGAGGACGCTGTCGTAGAGGTGCCTGCTCTGGGGGCCCCACCTGCAGGAGCCTGCTGGAGCTGGATTATCTGGAGCCTCTGATCCTCAACCTTCTTAGTAATAGCATCTATGTCCGTCATCGCCTGCTGTACATTTTTCTCCACCGAATCAACACGAGCATTGAGCTGGGTGCCGAGATCCGTGATGCTTCGATGTGTTGATTGGAAGCCCTCCGTCATCTTACCTCCCAGAGATGCAACAAGCGTCGTGATCTTGTCCATCCCCTTTGTCATGGCCTCCTCGAGGCCTTCAACCGTCTGAATTTTGACCCGTTTTCCCTCTGGGACCTCCTCCTCCTTGGCTCCTGGAACGGGCATATCAGTGGCGTCCATAGCGAAAACCTCGGGGACCGCAGCAGCTGATGAGGCAGCCATCTTGCCGTCTGAGATATTACAAGGGATATTCCACTTCGCACAGAACGATCGATCTTCTCGAGTACGTTTGAGATGTGCACTCAACTGATGAAAGTTATATGGGGCAACAGGATGGTGAGGTAAAGTGGGAGAGAGATCAGGTGGCCCAGATGGTATGTCGACTAGAGAATCCTTATCGTCGTGTCGAGCTCTACCAACCTGTCTGGCAAGATACTCCCACTCCCAATGTCCGAAGTTGGCTCCCCAGCGGTCCAAATCGATCGATTGACTCTGGCTCGTCCCGTCCAGCTCGACGCGGCAAAATGCCGCAAACAAGTGCAGGCGGCCTGCTTGCCTCGGGAAGCAAACAAATGCCGCAAACAAGTGCAGGCAGCCGAAGTCGCCGAAGTGGCCCGATCGCCACGCGCCCCCCGCGCGACGGGCCAGGGGCAGGCTGCCTGACTGCACGATGCAGCTCGAGTGAGCCCCCCGACGGGACAAGGCCGAGGGAGAGCGGGAGGTAAACTCCGCTTCCTCAACCTTTCTTACCGCCGGGGGACTCGTAGAGCTTCCTTGAGCCAAAATACCGCCGGGGAACTCGTAGAGCTTCCAAGCTCGACTTAAGTTGAGAAAACCGACAGCACCTACGAACATTCTGACTCATAGTGAATATTTTTTGACCTCTGAATGCGACAAGCGGCCGCGTCTGATGTCTGCGAATCGACTCCTGTCATTCCCAGTCCCGCAGCCCCCCTACAGCCCGAGGTCAGTGCAGAAAACCGACAGCATCTCGCACGATGACTCGAACAATATAATAGTTTCGCGAACCTAGTTCGGGCAGCAGACCGAGTTCCGAGCTCTGGATTCGACAGGCGGACGCGCATGATCTCTTTAAATCGATTCATACGACAACCAGCACTGTAGCCCCCTCTCAGCGCAAGTTGAGTGAAGAAAACCGAGAGCACTTCTCAAGATGACTCGACCAATACGAATAATTTCGCGATTCTAGATCGGGCAGAAGACCGAGTTCAGAGCTCTGGATTCGACAGACAAACGCAACTGACGATTCTGAATCAGTTTCTGTAAATATCAGCTTTGTAGCTGTCTTACAGCTCGAGTTAAGTACAGAAAACCGACAGTTTCTGTCAAGATGACTCGAATAATACGAATAGGTTTGCAGACCTAGCTCGGCTCACAGACCGAGTTCAGACCTCTGGATTCAACAGGCGAACGCGCCTGATCATTCTGCATCGATTAGCTGTGCTTACCAGCTCTGTAGATGTCCTAAAGCTCGAGTTATGTTGAGAAAACCGTCAGCGCGTATCAAGATGACTCGAAACGGCCGATCCCGCCAGAGTGCTTTTTGGCCTTCAAAGTTACCCGATCGAGCTGAGATCAAGATGGCGAGCGGGAATAAGATCGAATATCACGGGAAAAAATACTAGAGCTCTAACGAATGCTCACATTTCGAGAACAAAATTTTCACCTGACCAAAAGTCACCAAAAGTTCCGTCGAAATTTTTCTTGCCAACTAGCTCTCCAGCGCGCCGGAATTACTCTTAAGCTTCCAGCAACTAGCTTAGGGAAGCTCTACGAGTCACTCTTAAGCTTCCAGCAACAACTTGCTAAGGGAAGCTCTACGAGTTACTGGGCGCCGGCGGTAAACCGTCAACCTTGGTTACCGCCGGGGAACTCGTAGAGCTTCCTAGCTCGACTTAAGTTGAGAAAACCGATTGCACCTACCAGCATTCCGACTCATAGTGAATATGTTTTGACCTCTGAATGCGACAGGCGGACGCGTCGGATGTCTGCGAATCGACTCCTGTCATTACCAGCCCTGCAGCCCCCCTACAGCCCGAGTTAAGTGCAGAAAACCGACAGCACCTCTCAGGATGACTCGAACAATACAATAGTTTCGCGAACCTAGTTCGGGCAGCAGACCGAGTTCCGAGCTCTGGATTCGACAGGCGGACGTGCCTGATCTCTTCAAATCGATTCCTGTGACAACAAGCACTGTAGCCCCCCTCAGCGCGAGTTGAGTCAAGAAAACCGAGAGCACTTCTCAAGATGACTCGACCAATACGAATAATTTCGCGGTTCTAGATCGGGCAGCAAACCGAGTCCAGAGCTCTGGATTCGACAGACAAACGCAACTGATGATTCTGAATCAGTTTTTGCAAGCATCACCTCTGTAGCTGTCCTATAGCTCGAGTTAAGTACAGAAAACCGAGAGCGTGCGTCAAGATGACTCGAAGAATACGAATAGGTTTGCGGACCTAGCTCGGCTAGCAGACCGAGTTCAGACCTCTGGGTTCAACAGCCGAACGCGCCTGATCATTCTGAATCCATAAGCTGTGCTGACCAGCTCTGTAGCTGGCCCGAAGCTCGAGTTATCTTGCGAAAACCGACAGCGCGTATCAAGATGACTCGAAACGGCTGATCCCGCCAGAGTGCTTTTTGGCAGTAAAAGGTACCCGATCGAGCTGAGATCAAGATGGCGAGCGGGGATAACATCGAATATCATGGGAAAAAATACTAGAGCTCTAACGAATGTTCAAATTTTGAGAACAAAATTTTCAACCGACCAAAATTCAGCAAAAGTTCCGTCGAGATTTTTCTTGTCAACTAGCTCTCCAGCGCGCCGGAATTACTCTTAAGCTTCCAGCAACTAGCTTGGGGAAGCTCTACGAGTCACTAGCTCCACCCCGCGCCGGAATTCCTCTAGCTCATCGGTGCCGAAGAACTCTACGAGGTAGATCTCCCTCGGGGACAGGAATCTCTCCTGGAGAGCTGCGGGGAGCTCCCCTGCAACGCTGCTGATGCGCTGGCAGAAACGCTTCCATGCGTGCCTGCACGCATGCAGGCGCGCTTGGAGACATGCCGGAAGCTCTCGGACACGTCGCCGGGCCGCCGGAGCTTCTGCGGGGAACGTGGACCGCCGCGGAGGAGCTCCTGGCGGGCACCACCACCGTCCGGCTTCTAATCTTAAACTCTTTAGCTCTCAGCGAGCGATCCGGGAATATGGTAGCGTCCAAAACCCGGAGAGCAAAGAGGACACACACAGGAAAACCTTTCTGGCAAGCCCACGGAAGCTCCCGTGAAGCTCGTCTGGGGCTCTGGAGGCGTCACTGCGGAGTAACTCGTAGAGCTTCCCTTAGCAAGTTATTGCTGGAAGCTAAGAGTAATTCCGGGGCGCTGGAGAGCTAGTTGGCAAGAAAAATCTCGACGGACCTTTTGCTGACTTTTTTGGTCGGTTGAAAATTTTGTTTTCAAAATTTGAACATTCGTTAGAGCTCTAGTATTTTTTCCCATGCTATTTGATCTTATTCCCGGTCGCCATCTTGATCTCAGCTCGATCGGGTACCTGTTACTGCCAAAAAGCAGGCAGGCGGGATCGGCCGTTTCGAGTCATCTTGGTACGCGCTGTCGGTTTTCTGAACATAACTCGAGCTTCAGGACAGCTACAGGGCCAGTAAGCACAGCTAATCGATGTAGAATGATCAGGCGCGCTCGACTGTTGAACCCAGAGGCCTGAAATCCGTCTGCTAGCCGAGCTAGGTTCAAACACCTATTCGTATTATCCGAGTCATCTTGACAGACGCTCTCGGTATTTTCGTGCTTAACTCGAGCTGAAGGGCAGCTACAGAGCTCATAGTCGCAGAAATCGATAAGAAATCATCAGGTGCGCTCGTCTGTTGAATCGAGAGCTCTGAACTCGCCCTGCTGCCCGAACTAGAATCGCGAAACTATTCGTATTGTTCGAATCATCTGAAGAGGTACTGTCGCTTTCTAAACTTAACTCGGGCTGTAGGGGGCTACAGTGCTGGTGGAGACAGCAATCGATTTGGAGACATCAGGCGCGTCCGCCTGTGGACGCCAGAGCTCGGAACTCGGCCTGCTGCCTGAACTCTGTCCGCGAGACTGTTCGTATTGTTCGAGTCATCCTGAAAGATGCTGTCGGTTTTCTGCACTTAACTCGGGCTGTAGGCGAGCTGCAGGGCTGGTAATCACAGGAATCGATTCGGAGATATCAGACGCGTCCGCCTGTCGCATTCAGAGGCCTGAACTCGGTCTGATACTCGAGCTGGGTTTAGGAAACTATTCGTTTTGTTTGAGTAATCTTCAGAGGTGCTGTTGATTAGCGCACGTCACTCGGGCTGTAGCAGAGCTACAGAGCTCGTACAGAAGACAATCCAGAAGCATCAGGGGAGCGTTCGGCTGTTGCATCGAGAGGTCTGAAATCGCTTGGGCTGAAAAACTAATCGTTCTCTGCAATTTATTTTCTACATTATATATAGTCAGGACTGGGCGCCGGCGGTAAACCGTCAACCTTTCTTACCGCCGGGGGACTCGTAGATCTTCCTGACAATATATAGTGTAGAAAGAACTCAAAAGAACGACTAGTTTTTCAGCCCAAGCGATTTCAGACCTCTCAAGATGACCCTAACCAAAAAGACAAACAGTTTCGCAATCCAGTTCGAGTATCAAACCGAGTTCAGACCTCTGAATGCGACAGGCGGGCGCGTCTGATGTCTGCGAATCCACTCATGTGATTCCCAGCCCTGCAGCCCCCCTACAGCCCGAGTTACGTGCAGAAAACCGACAGTATCGACTCGAATAATAGAATAATTTTGCGAACCTAGTTCGAGCAGCAGGCCGGTGAGCTCTGGAATCGACCGCGAGACGCGCCTGATGTGTGCAAATCGATATCTGTGACCCGCAGCACTGTGGCCCTCCCCCAGCACGAGTTGAGTGCAGAAAATTGAGAGCACTTCTCAAGATGATTCGGACAATACGAATAGTGTCGCGAACCTAGCTCGGGCAGCAGGCCGAGTTCAGAGCTCTCGGTTCAATAGACGAACGCGACTGATGATTCCCCATCGATGTCTGTAACAATGAGCCCTGTAGCTGCCCTACAGCTCGAATTAAGTACAGAAAACCGAGAGCGTCTGTCAAGATGACTCAACTAATACGAATAGGTTTGCGGACCTAGCTCGGCTAGCAGACCGAGTTCAGACCTCTGGATTCAACAGGCGAACGCGCCTGATAATTCTGAATGCGATAGGTGTGCTTACCAGCTCTGTAGCTGCCCTACAGCTCGAGTTAAGTACAAAATAGCGACAACGCGTATCAAGATGACTCGAAACTGGGAACCGGCGGTAAACCGTCAACCAGGTTACCGCTGGGCACCTCGTAGAGCTCTTTGGTTGCACAGCGCTTCTGGGAACACATAAGGAAGCTTCTGAAACAAGAGCAGAAAAACTCGAACAAAAACACTATTTTTTGTTTTCATCCAAAGTTGGTTCCCTCAAGTCTTTTGATAGCAATACTGCAGTGCAGCTACGGACCTGAGAATTTTACTGGCAGACGCGGCACAACCCACTACACGTGAGAAACATACTGGTTCTTAAAACGAATTTCAAAATTTTGCCTACAAAGACAAAAACCGACCCCCGGTTACCACATCCTCTCTTTTGGTCGGGCCCGCCAACTAGCTCTAGTCTGCGCCGGAATTCCTCTTAGCTCTTTGCTGAAGAGCTCTACGAGGTACGGCCGATCCCGCCGGGACGCTTTTTGGCAGTAAAAGGTACCCGATCGAGCTGAGATCAAGATGGCGAGCGGGAATAAGATCGAATATCACGGGAAAAAATACTAGAGCTCAAACGAATTGTTGAATTTCGAGAACAAAATTTTCAACCGACCAAAAGTCACCAAAAGGTCCGTCGAGATTTTTTCTTGCCAACTAGCTCTCCAGCGCTCCGGAACTGGCGCCGGCGGTGAACCGTCAACCTGGTCACCGCCGGGAACCTCGTAGAGCTCCGCTCACTAGTAAGAGTGCAGAGAATCGACACAGAATCTCAAATTCGTTTTTTTTTTTTTTTTTTTTTTTTTTTAAAAAAAAAAAAAAAAAAAAAAAAAAAAAAAAAAATGTTCATATTCGCTCAGTTCCCGGAAGTCAACTCATGCGAAAATGCATCGAGAGAGCTGAGCTGCTGTCAGAGACAAGTTCATATGCCAATGCTCGGCGTAAAAATCTGCTTGTTCAAAATAAATGGTCGAATATCTTTCAAAATTTCGCAAAACCACCCAAAAGTTGCCACATTGTCCGCCTCGGCCGGCTGGGCCAACTGGGCGCCGGCGGTAAACCGTCAACCTTTCTTACCGCCGGGGGACTCGTAGAGCTTCCTGACAGTATATAGCGTGGGAAAAACTCCTAAGAACGACTAGTTTTTCAGCCAAAGCGATTTCAGACCTCTCAAGATGACCCTAACCAAAAAAAACAGTTTCGCAACCCAGTTCGAGTATCGAACCGAGTTCAGACCTCTGAATGCGACAGGCGGGCGCGTCTGATGTCTGCGAATCCACTCATGTGATTCCCAGCCCTGCAGCTCCCCTACAGCCCGAGTTAAGTGCAGAAAACCGACAGTATCGACTCGAATAGTAGAATAGTTTCGCGGACCTAGTTCGAGCAGCAGACCGAGTTCCGAGCTCTGGAATCGACCGCGAGACGCGCCTGATGTGTGCAAATCGATATCTGTGACCCGCAGCACTGTAGCCCCTCCCCAGCACGAGTTGAGTGCAGAAAATTGAGAGCATTTATCAAGAAGATTCGGACAATACGAATAGTTTCGCGAACCTAGCTCGGGCAGCAGACCGAGTTCAGAGCTCTCGGTTCAATAGACGAACGCGACTGATGATTCCCCATCGATGTCTGTGATAATGAGCCCTGTAGTTGCCATACAGCTCGAGTAAAGTACAGAAAATCGAGAGCGTCTGTCAAGACGACTCGAATAATACGAATAGGTTTGCGGACCTAGCTCGGCTAGCAGACCGAGTTCAGACCTCTGGATTCAACAGACGAACGCGCCTGATAATTCTGAATGCGATAGATGTGCTTACCAGCTCTGAAGCTGCCCTACAGCTCGAGTTAAGTACAGAAAACCGAGAGCGTCTGTCAAGACGACTCGAATAACACGAATAGGTTTGCGGACCTAGCTCGGCTAGCAGACTGAGTTCAGACCTCTCGGTTCAACGGGCGAACGCGCCTGATAATTCAGAATGCGATAGGTGTGCTTACCAGCTCTGTAGCTGCCCTACAGCTCGAGTTAAGAACAAAATACCGACAACGCGTATCAAGATGACTCGAAACGGCCGATCCCGCCGGGACGCTTTTTGGCAGTAAAAGGTACCCGATCGAGCTGAGATCAAGATGGCGAGCGGGAATAAGATCGAATATCACAAACGAATGGTTGAATTTCGAGCAAAATTTTCAACCGACTAAAAGTCACCAAAAGGTCCGTCGAGATTTTTCTTGTGAACTAGCTCTCCAGCGCCCCGGAACTGGCGCCGGCGGTAAACCGTCAACCTGGTCACCGCCGGGAACCTCGTAGAGCTCCTCTCACTAGTAAGAGTGCAGAGAATCGACACAAAATCAAAAAATGAGGATTTTTTTCGAAAATCTTGAAATTCAATTTTTTCGATGTTCATATTCGCTCAGTTCCCGGAAGTCAACTCATGCGAAAATGCATCGAGAGAGCTGAGCTGCTGTCAGAGAGGAGTTCATATGCCAATGCTCGGCGTAAAAATCTGATTTTTCAAAATAAATGGTCAAACATCTTTCAAATTTTCGCAAAACCACCCAAAAGTTGCCACATTGTCCGCCTCGGCCGGCTGGGCCAACTGGGCGCCGGCAGTAAACCGTCAACCTTTCTTACCGCCGGGGGACTCGTAGAGCTTCCTGACAATATACAATGTGGAGAAGATTTTCAGAGAACGACTAGTTTTTCAGCCCAAGCGATTATAGACCTCTCAAGATGACTCTAACAAAACAAACGAACAGTTTTCCAATCGAGCTCGAGTATGAAACCGAGTTCACACCTCTGAATGCGACAGGCGGACGCGTCTGATGTCTGCGGATCGATTCCTGTGATTACCAGCTCTGCAGCCCCCCATACAGCCTGAGTTAAGTGCAGAAAACCGAGAGTACCTCTCAGGATGACTCGAATAATACAACAGTTTCGCGGATCTCGTTCGAGCAGCAGACCGAGTTCCGAGCTCTCGGTTCGACGAACGGACGCGCCTGATGTCTCGAAATCGATTCCTGTGACCAGCAGCACTGTAGCCCTCCCACAGCACGATTTAAGTACAGAAAACCGAGCACTTCTCAAGATGACTCGACCGATACCAATAGGTTCGCGAACCTAGCTCGGGGAGCAGGCCGAGTTCAGAGCTCTTGATTCAACAGACGAACGCGCCTGATAATTCCCAATCGATTTCTGTGATTATCAGCTCTGTGGCTGCCCTACAGATCGAGTTAAGTACGAAAAACCGAGAGCGTCTGCTACAATGACTCGAATAATACGAATAGATTTGCGACCCTAGCTCGGCTAGCAGACCGAGTTCAGACCTCTGGATTCAACAGGCGAACGCGCCTGATCATTCTGAATGCATTAGCTGTGCTGACCAGCTCTGTAGTTGTCCTGAAGCTCGAGTTATCTTGAGAAAACCGACAGCGCGTATCAAGATGACTCGAAACGGCCGTTCCCGCCTGCCTGCTTTTTGGCCAAAGTTACCCGATCGAGCTGAGATCAAGATGGCGAGCGGGAATAAGATCGAATATCATGGGAAAAACTACTAGAGCACAAACGAATTGTTGAATCTTGAGAACAAGATTTTCAACCGACCAAAAGTCAGCAAAAGGTCCGTCGAGATTTTTCTTGCCAACCTCTCCAGCTCCCCGGAACTGGCGCCGGCGGTGAACCGTCAACCTGGTCACCGCCGGGAACCTCGTAGAGCTCCTTACACGCGTAAGAGTGCTCAGCATCACTAGAGAGGGCTTCTGGAAGCATTTCTCGAAAAAGAGAAAACATGTTTTGTTCTATGTCGACATAAAGTTGGTTTCGCCAAGTGTTTTGATAGTAAAATTGCATCTAGAGAGCTCATATTAAGACGTAGAGGCCCTCATAGCCGTCTACAGGTGCGAAAAATCTGCTTTCTCAAAATGAATGGTTAAATATATTCCAAGGAACCGCAAAGCCACCCAAAAGTTATCACTTTGTCCGTTCTGGCCGGGTCGGCCAACTAGCTCCACCCCGCGCCGGAATTCCTCTAGCTCATCGATGACGAAGAGCTCTACGGAGTATTACACTTAAGCTTCCAGCAATAACTTGCTCAGGAAAGCTCTACGAGTTACTGGGCGCCGGCGGTAAACCGTCAACCTTTCTTACCGCCGGGGGACTCGTAGAGCTTCCTGACAATATATAATGTGGAAAAGACTTTCAGAGAACGACTAGTTTTTCAGTCCAAGCGATTATAGACCTCTCAAGATGACTCTAACAAAACAAACGAACAGTTTTCCAATCGAGCTCGAGTATGAAACCGAGTTCACACCTCTGAATGCGACAGGCGGACGCGTCTGATGTCTGCGGATCGATTCCTGTGATTACCAGCCCCCCATACAGCCAGAGTTAAGTGCAGATAACCGAGAGTACCTCTGAGGATGACTCGAATAATACAACAGTTTCGCGGATCTCGTTCGAGCAGCAGACCGAGTTCCGAGCTCTCGGTTCGACGAAAGGACGCGCCTGGTGTCTCGAAATCGAATTCTGTGACCAGCAGCACTGTAGCTCTTCCCCAGCACGATTTAAGTACAGAAAACCGAGAGCACTTCTCAAGATGACTCGAACAATACTAATAGGTTCGCGAACCTAGCTCGGGGAGCAGGCAAAGTTCAGAGCTCTTGATTCAACAGATGAACGCGCCTGATGATTCTCAATCGATTTCTGTGATTTTCAGCTCTGTGGCTGCCCTACAGATCGAGTTAAGTACGAAAAACCGAGAGCGTCTGCTACAATGACTCGAATAATACGAATAGGTTTGCGACCCTAGCTCGGCTAGCAGACCGAGTTCAGACCTCTGGATTCAACAGGCGAACGCGCCTGATCATTCTGAATGCATTAGCTGTGCTGACCAGATCTGTAGTTGTCCTGAAGCTCGAGTTATCTTGATAAAACCGACAGCGCGTATCAAGATGACTCGAAACGGCCGTTCCCGCCTGCCTGCTTTTTCGCCTTCAAAGTTATCCGATCGAGCTGAGATCAAGATGGCGAGCGGGAATAAGATCGAATATCATGGGAAGAAATACTAGAGCTCTAACGAATGGTCAAATTTGGAGAACAAAATTTTCAACCGACCAAAACTCACCAAAAGGTCCGTCGAGATTTTTCTTGCCAACTAGCTCTCCAGCTCCCCGGACTGGGCGCCGGCGGTAAACCGTCAACCTTGGTTAACGCCGGGGAACTCGTAGAGCTTCCAAGCTCGACTTAAGTTGAGAAAGTGCATATTCTTTGACCTCTGAATGCGACAAGCCGACGCGTCTGATGTCTGCGAATCGACTCCTGTCATTACCAGCCTCGCAGCCCCCCTACAGCCCGAGATCAGTGCAGAAAACCTGACTCGAACAATACAATAGTTTCGCGAACCTAGTTCGGGCAGCAGACCGAGTTCCGAGCTCTGGATTCGACAGGCGGACGCGCATGATCTCTTTAAATCGATTTATATGACAACCAGCACTGTAGCCCCCTCTCAGCGCAAGCTGGGTGAAGAAAACCGAGAGCATTTCTCAAGATATTCCGAACAATACGAATAATTTCGCGATTCTAGATGAGCAGAAGACCGGGTTCAGAGCTCTGAATTCGACAGACAAACGCAAATGACGATTCTGAATCAGTTTCTGTGAATATCAGCTCTGTAGCTGTCTTATAGCTCGAGTTAAGTACAGAAAACCGAGAGTTTCTGTCCAGATGACTCGAATAATACGAACAGGTTTGCGGACCTAGCTCGGCTCACAGACCGAGTTCAGACCTCTCGGTTTAACCGGCGAACGCGCCTGATCATTCTGCATGCATTAGCTGTGCTTACCAGCTCTGTAGCTGCCCTAGAGCTCGAGTAAAACCGTCAGCGAATATCAAGATGACTCGAAACGGCCGATCCCGCCAGAGTGCTTTTTGGCCTTCAAAGTTACCCGATCGAGCTGAGATCAAGATGGCGAGCGGGAATGAGATCGAATATCACAGGAAAAAATACTAGAGCCCTAACGAATGGTCAAATTTCGAGAACAAATTTTTGAACCGACGAAAAGTCAGCAAAAGTTCCGTCGAGATTTTTCTTGCCAACTAGCTCTCCAGCGCGCCGGAATTACTGGGAACCGGCGGTAAACCGTCAACCAGGTTACCGCCGGGGCCCTCGTAGAGCTCTTTATACACGGTGCTCCCCAATGTTGAGGAAGGCTCTGCAGCAAAATCCAAAAAACTCGAAAAATCACTTTTTTAATATTTTATCCACAGACAGTTTCGCCAAGTGTTTTGATAGTAATACTGCGTCTACAGACGTCATAATTCACTGGCGAACGCCAAAAAAAACACTTCAGGTGCGAAAAATACCGATTCTCAAAACGAATGTTTAAATCTCTCGCAAAGTTCGTCCAACCGACCCAACTGGGCGCCGGCGGTAAACCGTCAATCTTGGTTACCGCCGGGGACTCGTAGAGCTTCCAAACTCGACTTAAGTTGAGAAAACAGACAGCACTTACCAACAATATGACTTATAGTGAATAGTTTTTGACCTCTAAATGCGACAGACGGACGCGTCTGATGTCTGCGAATCGACTCCTGTCATTACCAGCCCTGCAGCCCCCCTACAGCCCGAGTTAGGTGCAGAAACCCGACAGCACCTCTCAGGATGACTCGAACAATAGGAATAGTTTCGCGGACCTAGTTCGGGCAGCAGACAGAGTTCAGAGCTCTGTATTCGACATGCGGACGCGCCTGATGTCTTCAAATCGATCCCAGTGATAACCAGCCATGCAGCCCCCCTACAGCCCGAGTTAAGTCCAGATAACCGACATTATCTCGCAAGCGACTCGAACGATACGAATAGTTTCGCGATTCTAGATCGGGCAGCAGGCCGAGTTCAGAGCTCTGGAGTCGACAGACAGACGCAACTGATGATCTGAATTGGTACAGCTCGAGTTTGGTGTTTGGTCAGGCTACACAGGGCGCGTGCGCCCAAGCCTAAGGGCTAGAGCCAGTTAAATCCGCCTCCTCCGCTTTGCAGAGGAAATTTCTTTAACAATGTGCTCCACACCTGTGCACAGGCGCTCGGCAGCAGATAATTCTGCCTCCGTCACGGTGGCTCCTACATCAAACATGTAGGCTTCTGAGCTCACGAGTGTCCACGGGCCATTCTCTGGAGCAACTTCGATCCAGTGACCTCCTGCAGCACCCTCACTGCTCACTCCACCATCCCAGCATCCTCTGATGTATTTGATGTTTGTCCTGTTCTGTTTGATATAGTCGTGCTTGTAAATTCTGTAACAGTTTCCTTCTCTCGCATGGTGTGTCAGCTCATCAGCATAGGCATTGGCTTCCCTATAGATATGTTTCCAGAAATCCCTACCGTACGTCGGGCATCGTATGTTGTGTTGTTCACTCACGTCATACATGATATTTTGTATCCTGGCGATCCGTTTGGCATACCCACTGTTGTCACAGGCCCAGACTCCCCTCAACCATTGTACGACCGTTTTACTGTCTCCGCACATTTCAACAGCGATACCTTCCATCCCAGGGTCCCATATCGTAGTCTGTTCATTAATAACTGCAAGACGTCGGGCCAACTCGTCATCTGTCGGTGTCTTCGCAAACCCTCCCATCCTCCTCTCCTTACTCCTCCTCACAAACATATCCTCCACTTTGGGTATCTGTGATATGTGTTCCACAAACTCCTCCCAATCCGTCGGTACAACGCACGTGTCGTGCCACAGAAGCGACCTCCATTTTTCAAAGGGTGCATGCCAGCTGCTCGCCACGATTCGTGGTCTGCCTCTGAGCCGTCTCGTTCCCTCTCTCGACATCGTCCGACTTACTGCCGCCAGCATTTCATCCCTCTGCACCGTCCACTCCCCCGATACGTGCAACATGGAGCGCAGCGTCTGCTGCCACGATTTGCTATACACAGTGGACGGCATGTGGCACTTATATTGGGATACCTCCACGGCGAATTCAAAGTTGTACCTCACAACTTTCTCCACCAACGTTTTGAACCCCCCCCCCCTTGAACATCTCCCTGGATCTGTTGGTACTGCGATCCCTGAACTCCTCCCACGTTTCCGTCTCTTTTCTATGTAATCCTCGCATTGTGTTCAAAAATCTTCCTTCAAAGCTCCTCAATATGTTCAGCACATGTTCATTACAGCTCCACCCCACACATCCATGGCATATGATCTGTTGAACTCTGCTCTGATACCGTCTGAATTTCTCCCTCATGCTCACCGCGCGTGATCGATAGAATTTAATATCAGCATAGAAACACCGCCTGCCTGCATCAATACGGTGCCGCACTGCATGGAAATCCCTCGGGTTCGTCACAAATTTAACTCCCAGTATGTCGCACTCGCTTTTTCTCGGCAAAACCACCGCCTCACGTAATTGATAGGGTAGGCTGGGGTCTCCAGCCCGTGCACAAATATCATCTCCCAGTTCGCAAACTAATGATTGTGGTCCCTGGTTTTGTCTCAGCCCAAAAACAAGGTACTCCAGGCTCTCAATCTTCCAGTCCATACCAGCCCGTCTGAGGGCCACGGTCAACATACTCACCATATTCCTCAGCTGATTCGCCGAAGATGCCAGCTGCACCACATTGTCAGCCCATATGTAATGATTGACCAGCGCCTGTTGTGTCCCCTCGCCTTCCAATCGTACTCCATAATGACATGCTTCCCATGATTCAGCAATAGAGGCCCAAATTGCCTCCAACACAATATTGAAGAGTACTGGGCCTTCTTTCCCTCCAGTTCGCACCGACTTGTTATACAGGATCTTTTCGCTGCACACATCCTGGAACTCAAAAACTGCTGTGTTTCCAATCATAGGCTCCACAATTGCAATAATCAGATCTGTTGGATATCTCAGATGTTCCATCGCGCGGATCACCATCGAGACCGTGACATGATCAAACGCTTTCTTTATATCCATTATCCCCATATGTACCGACTCGCCTTTTCCCCAGAGAGTGGCATGACGTGTCATGTGCAGCAAAGGGGCCGTCATGTGATGAACTTTGTGACTCTTCTGGAATCCATATGTCGCCAATTTTTTTATATGCCCATGTTCCTCCAAAAGAATAAGAAGGCACGCCATGTACCACTTGCTCATAACACTCAACAGCGATATTGCACGAGTCTCCCCAAATGTTTGGATCATGCTCATTTTTGGAATCAACTGCACGCACAACTTTCTCCACGAATCAGGTGACGACTTTTTCTGATCATGTATTTCTTGAAATGAGTGTCGTATCAATCTCAGTCAGTATCCCGTCACACAGCATTTCCTTGATACACCTACGGGGTCCATGTTTGAGGCCAGTGGAGTCCTTGAGGAGCTGTTCCCGCCTGAACTTTCTTCGGAGTGTTTTTTGACGTCTCAGTAATTGTTTCCTACGCTCACCGAAGACACCCCTCCTTAACTCCGCTTCAACGTCCACGAGTTGGTCAGGTTTTTTGATTGGTTTAGTATCCGCCCTGCCCTTTGTATGCCTACACATCGTCGCAGCACTCACAAGCATCTGTCCAACTGTTTGTATATTTATGTCACCCTGTTGGTTCATATGTTGTTGTACCTGCACATCGGCCAGTGTACTGAACACATTCGCTGACTCATAATCCTCCGGGGCCCAATTGATGAGGCTCGGGGGCCTGGGTCGCACGAAAGGCTTGCGCACCGACGCATGTTTTATCCTCACACCTACCTTCGCATGGTCACTGTAGCGCGACGCTCGATCCTGTGTAGGATCCACAAATTCCACCGTGCATTCAAATGAGCAGTTGGTCCGAGCCACCTCGGTACCTGCAAATTGTGTCGGCACAAATACATAGTCCAACACCCTGGAGTAGCTGCTGGTACTCCACGGCCTGTGCGTCACTTGTCGCACGCCGTAGGTGTTGGCTGCACAAAGACCCCAGTGATTCAGAAAGCGCACGAGCATGTCCCTCCTCTCCTCATGATGTTTCGCCTCCGACCTCATCCACACCTCCTCCAATCCTTCTCCCGTGAACCCCAAGAGATTTGGTTCCAGCTCCGTCTGCGCATCTGTCCCCACAAACTGCAATACTTTGGACCCCTGGTATTGCTCGCTACATAGTTGCATGCATGCACACAGCTTAGCTAGAACGTCACAATATTCATCGAGCCTATCATCTCCCCGCTGCACTGTGGGTAGGTACACTGAGGACACGACCACAGATGCAAATTGTACAACAGCAAACCTCTCACCGCACTTACTGTCCGAAATAGTCGCCGCCCATGGGCCCCTGAAGGCCACAGCAGCTCGTCGGCACACACTAAAACGCACCTGCCACCCACATGGTTCAAATGCTGCCGATGACATGTACTGACACTCCTGCAAGCATAGCACATCATAATGACAAAACTCCAGCATTGCTGGCAAAAGCTCGCTGTTCCTCATGTTGACATTCCAAGTTGCCACCGCGAGCTGAGTGGCAGACTGGCACCGTCAATTGTTCGTCTGTCTGAGCTTCGTGAGTAACCCCTCTTGATACACCTCAGGCTCCACCCTCCTCAGATTATTAGTGTGTAGCGCCCACCCGCTGTGTACACCCCACTCAGCAATCAGTACTCTTGTGTCTGGATCTGCCTGTGGGTTTTGTGTAAACCATATGTATGATTTTGGCGGCCCTGGCTCCCCCTTGCACATTGTCCCCGTCGTTTTCTTCACTTCCGCACAGCAACTCTGGAACTTACCAATCTGTTGGACATGGGGTGTTCTCCATGGCGCGCATTCTACATGAAACTTTACATTCGGTGGAAGGTCAGTGTTTCCCCTCTTGTATTCGCTGTCGAAACAATTCCGAACCTGCCATATGATCTCCACTGCCGTCCCCTTTTTGAAATAGATCCGCCCTCGTGTGTATGGCCAGTACCTGCCAGTATTCTCCCCCGCAGTTCTCGCATGATCAAAAGCAGCATTATGTGTTGCGTCCAGCGATGCCAATCCCAATAATTTCGTTATGTTGTCGGTCAGCACCTGTTGTTTCATGGCCTCCCTTTGGTTTATCTCTCTATTCTTCCAACCCTCACGTGATATCCATCCTTTGAACTCAATATATGATGGTACCCAGTTCGAATTATGCCCTGCACCACTGCCCGCGTCACCTGATCCGTATCTAGTCGAACCGCTTGCGCAAGATTGAGCGTCTTCATTTTTCAGATTCTGAATGTCAGCTTGGGCCTGTTTCATTTGCTCCGATAACGTTTTGACATCTGACGTTGTTCTATCAATCTTCTCCTCCATGACATGTAAATCAGCTGCAACCGATGTTTTGAACTCACTAACCGTCGCAGTTACTTCACTCTGGCCCTTCAAAATCTGTCTGAACATTTCCTCGGGCGTCATTGTAGCTGGTTGAGGCGCCTGGACAGCAGCACTTTGGGCTACGGCCAGACCACTCGTAGCATTGGGGACTTGGGCTGTAGCTAAATGAGGCGCCTGGACAGCAGCACTGGAAGCCGCGGCCAGACCACTCGAAGCACTGGAACCTTTGCCCTCCCCTTTCGCCCTCACCTCTCTCAACCATTCACTACTCGCATTCCCTCCCATTTTGCTATCTTCTGCTTTGTCATCCGCCATGATTGCTGACGAACGTCGTTTATTCCCCTCTTTGACTGTACGCAATGTGTGAAGTGCAGCCTGATATCTATCTGATTGCCCAATCTTCTTGAAATCGTACGCCTCCTGCTGAACAAATGCCTCTGGTGGAGAAATTTCCAACTCAAGTGCTATCTGATCTTCTCTCTTCTCCTGCGTCGTTAATCGCGGCACAGTAGCTGATGTGTCTTTCAACCAATCACACGGATGTGGGTCACTACCCACACCAAAGTCAGCTGACGTGAAATATTCACTCTGATCGTCTTCTGACGGTATAATATATGCTCCCTGCGAGTCCGTTTTCAATCCAACCGCCCACAGTGGTCTTTTGTAAAATCCAGACAAATCCTGATCTTCCTGCGATCCCCACGATATCTTGATATCAAGAACGAGAGCGAGGATTCAATGTGAACACAGCCCCCGCGATACGTCAAACACGCACCGCACGAGAGGGGGGCTTGAGGCAAGCCTGTGTGTGCGCCCTGACGTGGGCCCTGTTCGACGTCGACCCTGACGTCTCGACCCTGACGTCTCGACCCTGACGGCTTGACAGCTCGAGTTAAGTGCAGAAAACCGAGCGTTTCTGTCAAAATGACTCGAATAATACGAATAGGTTTGTGGCCCTAGCTCGACTAGCAGACCGAGTTCAGACCTCTGGATTCAACAGGCGAACGCGCCTGATAATTCTGCATACATTAGCTGTGCTTACCAGCTCTGTAGCTGCCCTAGAGCTCGAGTTATGTTCAGAAAACCGTCAGCGCATATCAAGATGACTCAAAACGGCCGATCCCGCCACAGTGCTTTTCGATAGTAATATTCACCCGATCGAGCTGAGATCAAGATGGCGAGCGGGAATGAGATCGAATATCACGGGAGAAAATACTAGAGCTCTAACGAATTGTCAAATTTGGAGAACAAAATTTTCAACCGAGCAAAACTTGTGAAAAGTTCAGTCGACATTTTTCGAGCCAACTAGCTGTGGCGCGCGCCGGAATTACTGGGCGCCGGCGGTAAACCGTCAACCTTGGTTACCGCCGGGAAACTCGTAGAGCTTCCTAACTCGACTTAAGATGAGAAAACAAACAGCACTTACCAATAATCTGACTTACAGTGAATAGTTTTTGACCTCTGATTGGGACAGACGGACGCGTCTGATGTCTGCGAATCGACTCCTGTCATTAACAGCCCTGCAGCCCCCCTACAGCCCGAGTTAAGTGCAGAAAACCGACAGCACCTCTCAGGATGACTCGAACAACAGGAATAGCTTCGCGGACCTAGTTCGGGCAGCAGACAGAGTTCAGAGCTCTTTATTCGACAGGCAGACGCGCCTGATGTCTTCAAACCGATTGCAGTAACCAGCCATGCAGCCCCCCTACAGCCCGAGTTAAGTCCAGATAACCGACAGCATCTCGCAAGCGACTCGAACGATACGAATAGTTTCGCGATTCTAGATCGGGCAGCAGACCGAGTTCAGAGCTGGATTCGACAGACAAACGAAACTGATGATTCTGAATTAGTGCCTGTGAATATGAGCCCTGTACCTGTCCTAGAGCTCGAGTTAAGTGCAGAAAACCGAGAGTGTCTGTCAAGATGACTCGAATAATACGAACAGGTTTGCGGACCTAGCTCTGCTGGCAGACCGAGTTCAGACCTCTGGGTTCAACGGGCGAACGCGCCTGATCATTCTGCATGCATTAGCTGTGCTTACCAGCTCTGTACCTGCCCTAGAGCTCGAGTTATGTTCAGAAAACCAGCGCATATCAAGATGACTCAAAACGGCCGATCCCGCCAGAGTACTTTTCGACAGTAATATTCACCCGATCGAGCTGATGGCGAGCGGGAATAAGATCGAATATCACGGGAAAAAATACTAGAGCTCTAGCGAGTTGTCAAATTTCGAGAACAAAATTTGTAACCGACCAAAAGTTAGCAAAAGTTCCGTCGAGATTTTTCTTGTCAACTAGCTCTCCAGCGCTTCGGAACTGGCGCCGGCGGTGAACCGTCAACCTGGTCACCGCCGGGAATCTCGTAGAGCTCCTAGTACGCGTAAGAGTGCTCAGCATCAAAAGATAGGGCTACTGGAAGCATTTCTCCAAAAACAGAAAACGTGTTTTTTTTTCATGTCGACATAAAGTTGGTTGCGCCAAGTGTTTTGATAGTAAAAATGCATCTAGAGAGCTCATATCAAGACAGGGAGACCCTCATATCCGTTTACAGGTGCGAAAAATCTGCTTTCTCAAACTGAATTGTCAAACGTCTTTCAAAATATTGCAAAACCACCGAAAAGTTGCCACATTGTCCGCCTCGGCCGGCTGGGCCAACTAGCTCCACCCCGCGCCGGAATTCCTCTAGCTCATCGATGCCGAAGAGCTCTACGAGGTACTGGCGCCGGCGGTGAACCGTCAAACTGGTCACCGCCGGGAACCTCGTAGAGCTCATCTCACTAGTAAGAGTGCAGAGAATCGACACAGAATCAAAAAATGGAGAGTTTTCGAAAATCTTGAAATTCGATGTTTTCGATGTTCATATTCGCTCAGTTCCCGGAAGTCAACTCATGCAAAAATGCATCGAGAGAGCTGAGCTGCTGTCAGAGAGAAGTTCATATGTCACTGCTCGGCGTAAAAATCTGATTTTTGAAAATGAATGGTCAAATATCTTTCAAATTTTCGAAAAACCACCCAAAAGTTGTCACATTGTTCGCCTCGGCCGGCTGGGCCAACTAGCTCCACCCCGCGCCGGACTGGGCGCCGGCGGTAAACCGCCAACCTTGGTTACCGCCGGGAAACTCGTAGAGCTTCCAAGCTCGACTTAAGTTGAGAAAACCGACAGCACCTACCAACATTCTGACTCATAGTGAATATTTTTTGACCTCTGAATGCGACAAGCGGACGCGTCTGATGTCTGCGAATCGACTCCTGTCATTACCAGCCCCGCAGCCCCCTACAGCCCGAGGTTAGTGCAGAAAACCGACAGCACCTCTCAGGATATCTCGAACAATACAATAGTTTCGCGAACCTAGTTCGGGCAGCAGACCGAGTTCCGAGCTCTGGATTCGACAGGCGGACGCGAATAACCTCTTTAAATCGATTGATATGACATCCAGCACTGTAGCCCTCTCCCAGCACGAGTTGAGAGCAAAATTGAGAGCACTTCTCAAGATGACTCGACCAATACGAATAATTTCGCGATTCTAGATCGAGCAGAAGACCGAGTTCAGAGCTGTGGAGTCGACAGACAAGCGCAACTGACGATTCTGAATCAGTTTCTGTAAATAACAGCTCGGTAGCTGTCTTACAGCTCGAGTTAAGTACAGAAAATCGAAAGTTTCTGTCAAGATGATTCGCATAATACGAACAGGTTTGCGGACTTAGCTCGGCTCACAGACCGAGTTCAGACCTCTGGGTTCAACAGGCGAACGCGCCTGATCATTCTGCATGCATTAGCTGTGCTTACCAGCTGTAGCCGCCCTAGAGCTCGAGTTATGTTGAGAAAACCGTCAGCGCATATCAAGATAACTCGAAACGGCCGATCCCGCCAGAGTGCGTCTTGGCCTTGAAAGTGACCCGATCGAGCTGAGATCAAGATGGCGAGCGGGAATAAGATCGAATATCACGGGAAAAAATAATAGAGCTCTAACGAATGGTCAAATTTCGAGAACAAACTTGGTAGCGTCCAAAACCCGGATAGCAAAGAGGCACTTACATAAACGAGCATACGCACATAAGCACGCACCCACGAACACACACATATAAACACATATACATACACAAGAACGCACACATACGCCAGCATGCTCCACACACACACGCACCCATACACACACACGCACACGCAACACATCAACACGCAAACGTCGACACACACGCGCAAACGCGCACGCACAAACACACAGCACATCTCACACACACACAGAGGGACGCGCACACGCACACCAATCACACATGCACATACACACAAGGGGGCACACACAAACACTCACACGCACACACGCACACACACACACACGCACGCACAACCCACGCACACAGACGCACACGCAAGCATCCAGGGAAACCCACGCACTGACGACCACACGATGACGCACGCACCGCAGCCACCTCAGCGCCCCCCCCCGCGCTCCCCCTGCCGCCCCCACGCGCCCCCGCCCTCCCCGCCGGCGCTCCGGAGGGGGGAGGCACCGCCCCATTTTGGGGCCGGCCCTCCCTCCGCTCCAACCACTCCGCCCTCGCGGAGCGCCGGGGGGGGGAGGGGGGAGGGGGGAGGGGGGGCGCGCGGACGGCGGCACCACACCGCGCGCGCACGCGCACACGCACATGCGCAGACGAACACAGACGCAGGATAGCAAACAGGCAGTCACACAAGCAAGCACACGCACATAGGCACGCACACACGGAGACACACAGACTAATACACAAGAGTACACACGTACGCCAGCATGTTCCACACACATGCGCACATACACACACACATACACAAACACGCACACACACATCCACACGCGAACGCCCACACACACGCGCAAACGCGAACACACAAACACACATACATACACAAGAACACACATACGCCAGCATGCTCCACACACACACGCACAAATACACACACACGCACACAGACACACATCCACACGCAAAGGTCTACACACACGCGCAAACGCGCACACACAAACACACAACATATCACACACACACACACACGGACACGCACACGCACGCGGATCACAAGAGTACATACACACACAGGGGGCACGGAGCGCCCCCGCCCTCCCCGCCGGCGCTCCAGAGGGGGGAGGCACCGCCCCATTCTGTGGCCCGCCCTTCCTCCACTCCAACCACTCCGCCCTCGCGGAGCGCCCGAGGGGGACGAGGGGGGAGGAGGGGGCGCGCGGACGGCGGCACATGCGCAGACGAACACAGACGCAGGATAGCAAAGAACCAATCACACACGCAAGCACACGCGCATAAGCACGCACACGCGTACACACACGGACAAACTCAAATCCATACATACACAAGAGCACGCACGTACGCCAGCATGCTCCACACACACGCACACATACACACATACACACACGAGCGCACACACGTCCACACGCAAACGCACACACACTCACACACACACGCGCATGTGCACCCAGACACACGCAGGGGCACACACACACACATACGAGACACACGCGCCCCCCCCCCACCCACCCACCCACCCACCCCCACACACACACATACACACACACGCACAAGCGCACACACAGACGCAATGGCGAACACCCACGGATAACCACGCACAGACGACAACGTGGTGACAGACTCATTCCCCGACTGGTCAGCGCACTCTTCCACCGCGCCCCCAAGCCCCCCCCCGCGCGCCCCCGCCCTCCCCGCCGGCGCTGCGGAGGGGGGAGGCACCGCCCCATTTTGGGGCCGGCCCTCCCTCCACTCCAGCCACTCCGCCCTCGCGGAGCGCCGGGGAGAGGGGTGGAGGGGGAGAGGGGGGGCAGGAAGGGGCGGGGGTGCCAGCGCCACGCGCCCACACACACACACACACACACGCACGCACACGGGCACACACGCACTTTTCCTCAGGGAGCGCGCAGTGTCGCACACGTACGCAAGCATGCTCCACACACACGCACACACACACACATCCACACGCAAAGGTCGACACCCACGCGCAAACGCGCAAACACAAACACACAACACATATCACACACACACACACACACCGCGGACACACACACACACACACACACACAAACACGCAAACACACCAGACACACACAAACACACTGACACACACACAGATACACACACACGCTCGAGCACACTCACATCCACACGCGCCCACTCTTACACACACACACACGAACAGACACGCGCACAAAAAGAGATACAAACAGAGATGCACACAGACACACAGACAAACACACACACATACCCACGGACACACAGACAGACACACAGACAGACACACAAACAGAGCCACAAACACACAGACACAAAGACACCCACACACACACTTACACACACACGCCAGCAGACACACAGGCAAACACAAACACACGCCAGCGCACACACACTCACGCACTGACAAAACATCCTCATGCACACAGGCACACAAGAACACACATGCAAGACGGACGCGCCTACAGGGCGCCCGTGCCAACCTCCAGTGGCAGCCCAAGCGCCCGGTGCGCTTGAACGGCAGAGCTCTGTCAACGGCACACCCAGGGCCGGCGAGCGCCGCTGCACACGAGGCGCAGCTCTCAGAGAGCCGCGTCCGACACCGCCACGATCGTTGGCTCGTCATCTCCGCCCCCGCGCAGGCGGCGCAACGTCTGTCGCAGCCTCTCCTCAGTCCACCTGCCAATTCCGACGGGCACGCCCTCCCGACGCGCCACGAAAGCTCCAACGACTTCGCCGATCAAGTCCTGCCGCTGGTTGTGCTCGGCGATGGCCAGGCGCTGCCGCCTCTCATCAGGATCCTCCTGCCGCGCGCGATCCTCCGCAGCAGCGGCAGCGATATCCCGCGTGCTCGCGCGGCTGCCACGCTCCCCGCGCTCTTCGCCCGACGACAGGGCCGAAGCCGCACTGGGCGCGCCAGCCCCTCCAGCACCGTCGCCGCCCCCTGTCGGCGCCCTCGCGGCGACGCCATCGCTGGCGGGCACCTTGGCGGATCGCCCCTCCGCGGGCCCCCCCGCGGGCGCGCCACTCGCGCCAGCCTCGGCCGCGGGCGCCGCGCGCGGGGCCTTGCCTGCATGCCCTCCCCCCGGAGCCGCCTCTGCACGCGCCGCCCCCCCCCGCCCGCTTCCGCTGGCAGACCCAGCACCTGCTCGCGTGACGACCGCGGCCCGCCCCGCGCCCTCGCCAGTCGCGCCAGCCTCAGCCGCGGGCGCCGCACGCGGGGCCTTGCCTGCGTTCTTCTCCTTGAACACCTTCAACTTTCCCTCCGGGATGGGCCCGTCCACACGCCCATGCCAACCATCCTTGTGCTGCTGCTTGAAATGCTGCCCGCACAGATCCCCGCATCCCTGCTTTGGCGCGCTCCGGCATTGCCCGCCAGCTCCGTCCGCCCAGGTACGAGCCATGCACTTCGCGGTGTCAATGTTTTCTGGCGTAAAGCGACGCCATTCGTCCCCCGCGAGCGACGCCCCCGCGCCTGGCTGGACTCCAGCAGGAGCCGGGTCCGCGGACGGAACGCCAGCGGCCCTGCCAGCGTCGTCGTCCTCGTCGCCCGTGCTGCCCAGAGCCGGCGGGGACAGCCCGCGCTTCTTGCCCCTGCGCAATGGCTGCTGCGGCTGCCCCGAAGCGCCGGGGTCCCCGTCGCCAGCGCCAGGATCCCCGCCACCCGCCCGACGCCGCTTGCCCGGTGGCTCGCCCCCCGACGCCTGCTGCCCGGCGGGCGCACTCGGCGGCGCAGACGGCGCGGCAGGGGCGCTGGAAGCAGCGCCGCCGCCGCCATCGCCGCTCCCCGCAGACCCCGCCGCGCGCCCGCCTGCATGCCCGAGAGGCGCAGTCGGCGGAGCCGGCGGCGCCCCAGAGGGTCCCGCACCACCGCTGCCGCTGGCGCCCCCCGGAGACCCCGCCGCCGCGCGCCCGCCGCCTCCGCCCCGCGGACCCGCCCTGCGCACATACGCAAACACATAGGCGCCAACGTGCACCTGGTGGTCTCTGGCAATCTGCGCCCAAGTCCTGGGCTGAACAGCTTCGTCGTCGAATTTGGCGTATTCGTTCACACCCACGGCTGCACACGCATAATAATGGCCGCTCTTCGCGCTTTCGCCCTGATGCACAACGACCCCAGAGAAATCGTACTCGCACTCGGCATCCACAGGCCGCAGAATCTGAGGAAAGCGCACAGGGCGTCTGTCGTACCACTCGCTCCGATCAGCGCGCGTGACCACCCGCTCCACGGTCACGAAGAGCACCGGCGGCGATCGCTCCCAGCGATTGCCCGTATACACCCTGA
This sequence comes from Prorocentrum cordatum, assembly GCA_963575745.1. Lineage (NCBI taxonomy): Eukaryota > Dinophyceae > Prorocentrales > Prorocentraceae > Prorocentrum > Prorocentrum cordatum. Next base: position 29,558 of record CAUYUJ010015826.1, on the reverse strand, counting down.
TGCCTTGACAGACCCCGGCCGCCTCCCTCTGCGCACGACTGAGGTGTGCGTGCGCCGGACATCCTTGACCTGGCCCGCCAATATGCCTCAATTCCAGTCGGATCAAATCCTCCAGATCGCAGGCCCCCCGGTGGTCGGGGCCGAGCAATTCGGAAGGGACCAGCTTCAAGCGCGAATCAATCACCCCCGTGTCCGAACTTGCCCGGCACACGTCGCATCGCCTCCGCTGCCGCAACGCAATGCCGCAAACGTGCTGCTGGAGCGCAGTGCGCGCACCGTGATGCGGTGTCGGTACCTGATATCCAGCCTCGGTGACAGCACGAAGGGCGGCCAGGAAGAACTCTGACGCGTCGCATTGCTTCGGTCTCCCTTGCTGATCGAATTCTGTGAATTCTCGCTGACCGAAAAGCCCCGCGCGCGCGGCAGTAGCGAGCGGCGCGACGGCGTCGACCCCCACGCCCTGGACAGAGAGAGCCGCGGCCTGAGCTCCGAGCGCACACACCGGGCAAGTTTCTGTGTTCAAAGGGCAATTCTGGCCGTGCTCGTGGAGAAGCCGACGGAAGGGAGCCAGGCGCAGCAGCACCTGCGCGACTGCGCTCACGAAGCAAGTATTGCCGAGGTTTGCGATGCCCACGCCAGAGCCGTGGCCGCAGTGCCACTGCAGCTCCCTGGTGACATCCTCCTGGGACACGCCGTAGGCTGCCATGCACAGATCCCGGTCCAGCGGGAGCAGCTCTGGCGGCTCTGCACCATCGCCAACAGTCGCCGCCGTGCGAAACATGTCCCCCCAAAGATCCCTCGGCACTACGGCGCCCCTACCAGCACCGCGGCCGCCACCCGCGCGCCCGCGCCCCCGCGAAACAGCGCTCCCCGTCGACGATGCCGCCGCCGCATCTCCGGTCCCCGTCGCGTCGCCGCCGCGGCCGCGGCCCCTGCCCCGCCCCGCAGGCCCAGCGTCCGGCGCAATGTATGCCGGCGGCACCGTCAGAGCCTGGCCCGGGCGCAGCGCGTGCGAGGGCAGAGGCGTATGCACAGACGCCGCAGGGGCCGCCTCCCCGTCCGAAGGAGCTGATCCGTCGTCGTCGTCGTCGTCGCCCGCCCCCTCACCGACGCCCGCCGAGCTCCCCGCGTCACGAGACGGGCCCAGCGGCGACGGCGGCGGCACCGGCGGCGGCGCGGGCGCCGAGCTCGACTCCTGGGCGCCCCGTGCGGCGGGCCCATCCCCCACGTCCCAGCCGTAATCCTGCGCCCATTGCTTCGCGATTTCGAAACTCTCCCCCATCTTTTTCTCAAAGCGTTGGACCCCTTCGCGGACGTACTGCGGCGGGCCCCGCTGCAGGATGTCCCAGGGCGGCAGGTTGTAGACGAGCACGCGGTGGGCCACGCGAACGCGACTGAGCATGACGTACAGGTGCAGCCACCAGTCATCGGCGCCCATGTTCATGGGCTTCTGGAGCACCATGGTGGCCGCATCCATACCCAGGCCCTGCGCAGTCTGCACGGTGCGAACTTTCTCTGGCAGCAACGGGATCTGGTACCTCGTAACCTTCACCTTCCGAAGCTTTCGCTCGCCATCGTCGTCGTAGTGATGATTCCACTCCCAGGACGCCCTGTGCGGCGCGATCTGCACGACCCCTTGCCCGAACCCAAAGTCCTTCTTGAGGCCATCAAACTCGACGAGGACACCGCGCGGCAAACGCTTGCATCGATAATAACCGAGCCGGTGGGCGTCGTGAAGCTTCTTTTCGCGCCAATCCGCGTCCGGCGTCTCGAACTCCTGCGGGTGGAACCTCACGTCCTTGACTACCCCCACGGCGTCCTGCACGATCTGGTGCTTCGCCGACAACTTCACGTTCAGCCGCACACGCATGCCGATGTACAGCGGGCACATGCCGATGAGGTGACCAGTGTTGTTCACGTTCGGCACCTGCAGCATGGCCTTGTAATGCTCCTCAACGAAGTCCCTGTTTGGAGGCAGGTCCACGGCCTGCACGTACAGCAGCATCTGCCCTTTATCCCTGGCCTCTCGCACGGCCCGATACTGCATCTGCCTGTGCACGGCCTCCCAGGCGATGCCCATCTCGAACCCGTCCTTGACATGGGGGTCCTGCAGCCGCTTGTCGTTCTTACCGGGTCGGACCACCCACCCTTGCACCACCATTTTCTGCTCGGCCGTAAACTTCTTGCCCTGCCTCATGGTCTTCAAGAACCCGGGCATGAAGGGGCAGGGCGCGTGCGGAGTAACGAGACGGTCCTTGAAGCGGTGCGTCTCGTACAGAAACATGGCGTGGGTGACACCGTCCAGGAACATGGACTGCCCATTGCGGACGTGAATCGGCGCCTCGGGCGACTCACGCTGCAGCAAGGAAGACCTTCTGCCCTTGCCGCTCACCGGCCCCAGCTGATAAAAATCCCCCAGGAACATGACAATCGGAACCTTCCCGAACATGTGCCCCCGCGCCATGTACAGGTTCACATCGCAATTATACTTAGCCTTACGGGCTTTGCACATGCGAAACGATGCAGCGCCGAGAAGCTGGGGCGGCACCATGGACACCTCCTCCACGATGACGGCCTTGAGGTCGTTCATGCGGTCCACGATGTCATCGACTTTCTGCCCCGAAAGCCTAGCGATGGTCATGGCCTGCTGGCCGCTCAGCCCGAAGCCGCTGTGGATCGTCTCCCCCCCGATGACGCGCGCAGCGCTGTTCGACGAGGCCACGGCGATCTCCGATCCCGCGCCGAACACCTCGTTGAGCAGACGTCGCAGCAGTTTCACCACCTCCGTCTTCCCCGTCCCGCCCTCCCCGTGCAGCAGGAGAGCCATCTGCTCCACCGGCTTGGGGCTTTTTCCGCTGTCCACATCTTGCTGGTATGCCACGATGGCCTCCACCTGGCCCACGACCAGGGCGACCACCGCCTTCTGCTCCTTATTGAACGTCACGGGGTTGTCCGCCCTGGTCGCCCACTCGTTAAACAGCCCCTCCGCGATGTCGCGCGCCCGCCGCGGAGGCTCCGCGTCGCCGGCAACCGCGGGCGGCGGCGGCCGACCAGGCACGAGCACGGCAGGCGCCGAACCCGCGAGGCCGCTCCGCCCGTCGCCATCCCCAGGCAAGCCCTCAGCTCCCTTTTTCCTGTATCGGAACGCCTCCTTCTGCTGTGCTTTGCCCTCCTCGAACTGAGAGTCGCCCAAGTCGAGACCGCAGAAGCCCGTCTGCGTTCCAGTACTCGCGGCAGCAGGCTGAGGCTTATGGTCTTTCGCATAGCCCTCAAGGAAGATATTCTTATAGACCAAGCTTTGCGACGACCCACGAATCTGCTCCAACTGGGCCACCGCGGGCACCTGGCTATCCGGCACGGCGAACGCGGGCATCTGTCGGTGCGCCGCCCACGCTTCGTCCGCCTCGCCCTCGTCCACCTCCTGAGCCAAACCGTCAGGCGCTCCGCCGCCGGCGCCCGCCCCCTCCTCCTCGTCCGCCTCCCCGGCAGGCCGATTCCCCACTGCCTGCAGCTCAGCAGACTCCTCGAAATCCTTGGCCTCCGGACGGATCTTGATTCGCGGCCGCCCTTTCGCCTCCGCCTCCACGTCGAGGTTCGTCGCGACCTGGACGGTCCAGCGTGCCATGAACTCGGCGGCGCTGGGTTGCTGTGCAAAATGGCCCGGGCCCTCCTCTGAGCCGCGTTTCAGATCAATGTCCTCGATCGTGAACCACTTTCCAGCTCGCCGCTCGCACTCCTCGTACTGCCTGGACAACGCCACCTGCTTCGCCCACCACTCCTCCCAGGCAGGCCGATGCTTCCCGACCGCGTTGACACCGGCCCTGTAGGGCGCCCAGGCCGCAGCCCCCTTCTCAGCCGGCTGCAACGGACGGAAAATCACAGACTTGAACAGCGCGTTCACCTCTGGGTCTTTCTCCTTCGAAGGCATCGTGAAGCCGAAGAACTTGGGCACCCTGAACGGCGCGCCGACGCGGAGCTTCTGCACTCGGGAGGCGGCGGCCGGGTGCGTGTCCGCGAACGCGTACGTCTCGAAGTCCTGCGGGTCGAAGTGGAGCGGGTTGGCCTGCGCGGTGTACACGTACATGGCGTAATGGTACATGCCCATGGACTTCAGGGGCTCCCTGTCGCCGCGATGCAGCCAGTCCATCTTCATGTCGTGGTCCAGCCGCGCGCTGTATTCGACACCCTGCTGCTGCTCCTGCTCGGGCTGCCCCCCCCCAGCAGCACCGGCAGCCGCGCCCTCCCCGACAACGCCGTCGACGACACGGGCGTGCAGCGTTGCGCGCGCCTCGTCCAGCGCATCCATGACACCGCCGCCCCCCTCGCCGTCCACTTCTCCCGCGGCCGGCTGGTCCACCTCGATGTGGTCTGCGCGCGGGTCGGTCCAGAAGTCGTCCTTTTTCTGATGAACGGCGGAGCTTGCCTGGAACGCCAGCGCCACGATCCCCTTGCAATACAGAGTCCAGGTGTCATGGGAGCAATAGCACTCGTGGCCATACTGCATCTGGAACATCATCTCGGGCAGCTTCTTCAGGAGCGCCCGGTGCGAGCTGGTCGTGAGCTTGATGACAGTTCGCCTGGCAGAGTCGAGCACTCCGCCCCAGCCGCTGCGACGAGCGGCAGCAGCGGCCCGGGCCCCGTCGACGTCCTCCTCGCCCTCCGCCTCCGCCGCCTCATCCGCCTCCCGCTCCGCCTTCTGCTGGAGTCGGAGCCACTCCAACCCGGTGCTCTGCGCGTGCAGCACTCCGAGGTCTCCCGCGATCGGCCCCGCCTTGGTCGTGTAGTCCGTCTGGTAGTGCGCCATATTGATGGCGTCCATGAACACGGCCTCCAGCGAGTGCAACACGTGCTCCCGCAGGCTGCCGGGCGGACCGCTGCCGCTCGCGCCAGCAGCTGCGGCGGCGGCGGGCGACGCGGGCGCGCTCGATGCAGGGCTGCCAGACGCCGCCGCGCGCGACGCGGCGCGGCCTGGCGCCCGCGACCTCGGCTCTGTCTCGACGGCTGATTCTGGCAGCTCGCGCTCCGCGCGCCGGTCGCTGTAGTAGCCCAGGCCCTGCTCCCCCTTCTTGAACACGAACCCGGGCCGGCTGCCGTCGTAACACGAAGCCGCGCTGAACCCAGCGATGTCCTCGAATTCCGGCGTCGGCGGAGGCGGCGGATCCAAGCCATACGCATCGGCCAAATCCCACGGCTCGTCATCCTCTTCTCTGAAGCCCCAGATATCCCCCGCGTTCGGATCGTCCATCGTGGTCGGCGCCCCGCCGAGCAAACCTCCTCCCCTGGGCAGGCCGAGGCGGCGCCCCACGGGCACGCGCCCGCCCCCCGCCGCAGCCGCGCGCGCCGCCCCCTCGGCCGCCCCGCCCCCGCCCTGCGCTGCGGCCGACGCCCCGGAACCCGTGGAACCTCCGCTCTGCCCAGTGCCCTCGTCGCAACCGGTGCCGCCAGTCCCGGCGCCAGCCAGCGCGTCCGATGCCTCGCCGACAGGCTCGGCGAACGCACCGGGCTCCGGAGGCGGCGGCACAACAGGGTCGCTGGCGGGCGCGCCCCCGACGCTGTCGTCGCCCGGCAGGTCGAGCACCACGCGGTCCAGGCACTGGACGTCCAGGTTGCTCCGCAGACACACCTGGCCCACAGGGTTCGTGCTCCCGTGGTACGGGTGGTACCGCACCACGTCGACGCGACCAGCTCTGCCGTACCGGTTGCAGCGGTGCGGCCACGGGCCGTAGCCTTCAGCCGGAACGTCGTCCAGATCCAGGCGCTCGCCAGGAGGGTTCCACTCCCCCTCCTCCAACGGACCGCACGCGTACTGAACCTTCGCATCTTCCGGAAGCACCAAATCCTTCCCCTTGCGCAGGCGCCGCCAGACGAAGGCGGCGGCAGGACGCTTCCTGGACGGGTGGCTGTAGACCGCAGTCTCGTACTCGTGGTAGAAGCCGAGCCGGCACACCTTGCAGTGCTGAGGCACATCGTCGTTCGTCTTGTGCTTCCAGCACGTGGGACCGCACCTGTGCAGGTGGCCACGGATGATACACTTGCGCGCGTCCCGCGCGAAGCAGCGCGCCCAGGTCCGCGCCTCATCCCCCGGGCACTCAGCAAAGTGCATGGCCGCGGCGCCGTCCGCGCGCACCACGCGGTACGCAGGCTTGCGGCGGTACTGCGGCTGCAGCGTCACGTGCGCACCCGTGAGAGGCTCTCCAAATACCGCCGGGTACTGTGCCCGCTGCTCATGGGGATCGGGCTCTGGATCTGCCAGCGGCGCGAACGGGCGCTGCCGGAGCGGACCCTCTATTGCGGGCTGCTGCTCCAGCATCGCCCGCTCCTCCACGAGATCGACGTTCATCATGGCCGCAACCTGATTCCGCAGCTCTTCTGTGGACAGTTGGTTGTCAGCACGGACGGAGCGGCGGCCCTCTTCGTACGCCCTCTTGCACAACTTCCCGAGCTGACGACGCGAGGCGCCAGCGATGGTATCGTACTTCAATTGGAGGTCGCTCTCCTCTCGCTTCCCGTCCGCGAACGCGAGACGTCGATCCCGCGGGCCGAGCGGAAGCGGCGGCAGACGGTCCGGCCCGTCCAAGCCCAGCTGCCGGCCCACCTCCTCCGCCGCGTCGAACTGCACGCTGCCGACCCTGGCGAGCACGGCCTCCCTCCACCTCCTCAGACGCTCCTCGAGGCCTTCGACGTCCCCCGCGCGCAGCTTCGCGAGGAACGCGCCGGTCATCGGGTGCAGGCGCCACCTGGATGTCCGATGGATGGAAGCTGCGACTCCACACGAAGAACGCGCGGACGAGCCCGAACGCTCCACACGCCCCCGTGGCGGCCACGCCGTCGGAGACGCCCGTGGCCCCGCGCTGCCGCGTGACGCCGACGACATGCTCCAGGAACAGTTCCAGCATGAGGTTCGTGACCATGGCCTGCGACACCGGGTCAGCGGCCACCCGCCGCAGCATGTCCCGCGTTGAGGGCATCACAGGAGCAGTCTCCTCCAGCAGCCGCCATCGCTGTACGGAGGCGCCCTCGTACATCAGGGACACCATCAGGTTCCGAGTGTCCGCGATGTTCGGCGTCGTGAACACCAGGGGAGGCCCGAAGAGCCGGGTGTAGCTGGTACTGATGTGCCGCAGCGTGGTCCGGTGCGCGTCGGACCCGACGACATCACGGTTGCTGAGCAGCATGCTGCGCAGCGCGCTCTTGACGTTCCGGGGCAAGCCCTCGAGGCCCAGGGCCTCCTTGATGCCCGCCCCCCTGCCGAGCACGGCCACGACCTGCGCCAGATCCTCCGGCGTCAGTGCGGCGAGGTCCGCGATGCTTTCCCCCAGACGCTGCTTGCGCACGAATAACCTAGCCGACTGAATGATAGCCTTTCTGCGCCAGAGGCAATACTGGGCCGTGAGCAGGTCCGCGTGGCGACGCCAGCGCGGCACGGGCGACTCAGACGCGGCGGGCGCCCGCGCAGCGTCGGGCGCGGGCGCCCGCGCAGCGTCGGGCGCCGAGACGTCGTCGGGGACCTCGTACTCGAGCTCCTCGCGAGCCATGAGGCACCTGCACCACTCGTCGTACGTCAACTTCGCCTCCCTGTCGAGTCCGAAGACGCCGTCGCCGTAGGGAAACGCGACGGGGTCGAAAGCACTCCAGAAACCGGGGGAGAACATGCTGACAGGCTCGGTTCCAGTGGGCACGACGACCCGCACCGCGCGCCTCGCCCCCCCGCCCTCAGCGCCCCCGGCCGGCGCGCCGCCGCCGCCGCCGCCGCCACCGGCCGCGCGCTTCCCGGCGACTCCCGGAGGAGGCCGCGTGGCCTGAATCTTCTGCTCCGTCTGCTCCAGCTTCTTCGTGAGCGCCTCCTTGTTGCAGTTGGTGAGCGCCTTCGCAGCCTTGTGGGCCTCTTTCGCGGCTTCCGCCAAGCGCAGGTCGGAATCTCGGTCCTGGAAATTCTCCATGTCGTCGAACTGCCGCGTCAGTGCCTCCACACGCCGCTTCTCGCGCGCAATCACCTCCGCCTTCTGGAGGCTGAGGTGCACGGTCTGCCACTGCTTGTCCAGATCGGCCAGCATGTCGGCGTCCGCGACGGCGGCGCAGTACTCGCCCTCCTCGACACCCTCGCCGCCCTCTCCCTCACCAGCCTCGCCCTCGTCGCCCTCTGAATCCTCCCCGCCAGCGCCAGCCGCGTCCTCACCGGTGGGATCCCCGCACCCGCCCCCTGCCTCGCCCCCGCCGTCAGCCGCCGCGTTCGCTTCGCCCTCCGCGCTCGCTGCGCCTGCACTCGTCCGCTTCGGCGGGGCCGAGCCCGCGCCGGGCTGCACGGCATCGGCCGGGCCCTCCTGGCGAGCGTCGCCGCCCTTACCCCCCACGGCCACGCACGCCGCGAGACAGCGAGGCAGGCCCAGGAGCGAGGAGCCGTCGCCATCGCCGTCGCCCTCGGGGTCCGCAAAGTTTTGCGCGGCCTCTTCGTCCCACCGCACCGCGGCGCACTGCTCGTTCGTGTCGCGGAGGTACTCGTAAGCGCGCTTGAAATCGGCGAGGGGCACGCCGAGCTCCTCCAATAGCGCCTTCTGCAGGGTGGCGGGGTCGGACCCCGCGAAGACAATCTGCACGAACTCGACGAGGTCGCTCTCCCGCGGCGGCAGCGACAGCACCTGCCGGCCGCCGTCCGCCTGCGGGAACGCCACGAAGTTCCCCACGTACGCCTTGATCTTCTGGTCGATCGGAGCCCACTCACCAGAGTCGGCCTTGCAGTTGAACCGCCGCACGATGCCCCGCGCGATGGGCAGCAGAAGCTTCGCGCCCAGCGTGAGATTCCGCAGCGGCGGTGGCAGCCGACCGATCCAGAGATCGTTGGCCAGCGCGCAGGGCGGCATCGTGGGCAACCTCTTGGAGAGCGCGCCGTGACACCCTGCGCAGATGGGCACCTTCTGCTTCGCGTCGGCCACGAGCACCCCGTCTGACTGGCGCCTGTCAATCTTGAAGCACTTCTTGTGCAAGAGCCACAGCTTCCCGTCTGGGCCAGGGTCGCGCACTGCGGACGCCTCCAGCTCCTCGAGGGGGATGCCGCCCGGGCGCTCGACGCCGTTGGGGCCCTCGCGCACGAAGCGCCACCGAGCGTGGTACCGTGCCGGGTCCAGCAGCGCGTGGGCGCGCTGCCGCTGCGTCAGGCGCATGGCCTGCGCCTGCGCGCCCGCGGCCTCGGATGCCTCTCCCCTCGCCGCCTCGAGCTCGGCGCGCGCGGGCGGCTTCGGCACCTGGTCGCAGAGCAGCGAACGCTCCCCGGCGCCGTCCGGCTGCTGCCAGAAGTGCACGCGCTGCAGCTCGTCCGCCCAGTGGAGACGAGCGCAGACGCAGCACGCGACCCTCGAGCGCACGGCGCGGCGACTCTGCCCGGGCTCGGGCCCCTCGACGTCCGACGCCGCCGGCGCAGCGCCCAGCGCGTCCAAGTCCACGGGCGGCATGTCCACGCCCGCGGGCGGCACGGCCCCGTCCGCGCCTGGCGGCTTCCACCAGGCGCGCGGCGCGTCCGGCGCGGCAGCGGCGGCGGCGGCCTCCCCCGAATCGGCGGGCGCTGCGCAGGCCGGCCAGTCGTGAGACCCCGTGACGAGGTGCTCAGAGAAGGCCTCCACGCACTGCCGCCACTCCTGGGGCCTCACGGGCCGCACGTCGTCGTCCTGCTGGGGCCACTGCTCGGCCAGGTAGAACAAGCGCTTCCTATACTCCGGCCACCCGTGGTGCTTTTCGTGCACGTGCGTCATGAAGCCGGCATGCGTGGCGAAGTTCTTGTCGCAGAGGCGGCACGGGAACGGCGGGAGAGCCTCCGGGGCCTCTTTAAATGCCCGCAGAGGACGGCGCTCGCCACACGGGAGGGCCACATACTCGGGCTGGAGCCTGGGCACGCGCGCCTTGCGAGCGGCAGCGATGGCCGGGGTCGGCGCGGGCGGGGCGCCGCCGGCATCCGTCTCGCGCTTCCGCGCCTCCTTCACGGCCAAGCCATACCGTTCCGGGCACTCGCGCGTCAGGGAACTGTGGCGCTGGTCCGGGTCCCACTCCCCAAAAGGTCGCTGCTCGGGTCTGCCGTGGCTCCCACAGAACTGCCCTTCGCCTTTGCAAGAATGCCGGCACTGCCCGAGCACGTGCACGCCCCGGTGCGGGTGCCAGACGCGCGCGACGCACCTGCCAGCGACGCACGGCGCGGGGTCCAGGAGCCAGGCCGGCAAGGTGCCCTCCTCGCTCACGTGGGGGTCATCCAGAGCCACGTTCACCTCCACGTCCCCTGCCTTCACTGTCTTCCCTCTGAGACGCTCCTCCTCTTCCTTCCGCAGCCGCTCCTGCTGCAACCGCTCCTGGTCCCTTCTCGCCGCCCCGCGAGTCCGCGGCCCTGGGCCCTCGGGGGCTTGCCTCTTGGGTCCGCCGCCGAGCAGCCGACCCGCGCCCCCGCCCGCGCCCCCGTCGCCGTCGCCGCCCGCGCCACCGTCGCCCGGCCCCTGCGCACCAGAGCCCGACCCCGACGCTGGTCCACCGTTCGCACCGCTGCCCGAAGAGGACCCGCCGCCGCCGCCGCCGCCGCCCCCGGAAGAGTCGTCGCCGCCGCCCCCTCCTCCCACCACCTCATCCCCGCACCCCGCCAGCCGCAGCCATTGGCTGCATGTCCGGTCCAACCAGATGCGCACGAATTCCTGCGAATACTTCGTCGCCACCCTTGCAACACCCCGCGCGAGCTTCGCTTCCTTGAAATCGGGCTCCCCGCGCCGATCGGCGAACGCGTCCGGCCAGACACCGCCGTGACGGGCACGGAAATCGTCGAGGGCAATCAGAACGTCCTTATCATTCTTTGCGGCCGCGTCGTCCTTCTCCACCGCGGCGAGCAACGCGGGATCCCTCTCGAGCGCAGCGAGCAGGCGCTGCTGGTCCAGGTCCCAGTGCCCCGCGGCGAGGTTCCACGTCAAGCCCACGCCCGCCCGCTCCCGGCGCACGAAAGCCGCCACCTGCCGCGCCGCCTGAGGCTTCAGCTTGAGGAGCTGCTGCCAGACGGGCCACTCGGGGATCGCCTGCGGCTTCAGGTCCGCCAAGTACACGGGCGGCTTCAGGTCGCCACTCGGGGACCGCCGCGCGCCCTCGGCGGCCTCCACCCTGTACATTATGTCGCGGTCGCCCTCGAGCTGCTGCAAGCGCGCGGCCAGGGCGTCGCCCATGCGAGCGACGCCGCCGCGCGCGCGGCACCAGGCCCGCAACAGCCAGAGCTCCGCGGGCACGTCGCCCGGCTCGCCCGTGTAGTAGCCGCGCCGCCCCTGGGGGAACGTGTCGGCGGCGAAACCCGACTCCACGGCCTCGGAGAAGAACGCACGGCCAGGGCCGGCCCACGCTTTCGGGATACCGAAGACGCGCGGCCAGGGCGCCAGCCTGCTCCCGTCGGGCCCCGCGCGCTGGTACCACGGCTCCAGAGCGTGTCGCTGGTCCAGCTGCACGCTCGCTTCGCAGTTGTCCTGGTGGAAGCACTCGTCCTCCAGCAGCAGACCACGGAACTCAGCGAATCCGTTCTCCCCCCCCGCCGCGCACCGGGCCGCCTGCGCGCGCTTCCTGGCGCGGGCGCGCTCCGCCTCCACCGCCTCGCGCTTCATCACCGCCTGGCTAGGCAGCTTCTTCGGCGCGAAATGCAACCTCTTACACCAACCATCGACCTCTCCGTCGGTCAGCTCCCGCGCGCTCTCGAAATCCTGCTGGCACTTGTAGCAGAGGAAATCGGAGGGCAGGCGCAAGAGCACGCTGCCGTGCACCGGGGCGCCAGGAGCGCCGTCCAGCCGCGCCTGCTCTGCGTACCGCGCCTGGCGCGTCGCCTCGCGCACCTCCCCCGGCCTCCAGACCTCGCCCTCGGCGGCGTCCAGCGACGGCAGCAGCGGCGCGCGGACAGGCCCCGGCTTGCCGTCGTCGCGGAGCGGCGCGCGCCAGCGCAGCGGCTCGCGACGGCAGCAGACCCAGACCTCGCGCTCCACGCCCTCCTGTTCGAGCCGTTGGAGCAGGCGCTGCCACTGCTCCCAGGGCTCCCGCACGTCCGAATTGGGCACGGGCGTGCGGCGCAGCAGCTCGGGGTCGGCCCTGCGCAGGCGCCGGATCGCCTGCGACCGCGCCACGTTGTCCTGCGCCGTGGCCGCGTCGAGCCCCAGGGCGACGTCCCGCAGCCGCTCCAGCTCCGCCACCTGCCGCTGCAGCTCCGCGTCCGGGGCCTCCCCCGCGAAGAACCTGGGCGCGACGGGCACATACGACAGCATGCAGGTCGCCAGCACGTACCGCACGAAATCCTCGTGCTCCTCGTCGATGCCCGTGGGGAGCTCCTCCTCGTCCGCCATGCCCCGCGGCTCCTCCTCCGCGTCCGCCATCTCTGCGTCCCCCTCCTCCTGCTCCCTCCGCTCCTCGTCGCCCTGCTCCTGCTCCTGCTCCCCCTGCTCCTGCTCCTCCTCACCCTGGTCCTCTTCCTCCTGCTCCTCTTCTTCCTCCTCCTCCTCATCCTCCTCCCCGAGCGCCTCGCGGCGCGGCTCTTCGGCCGCCGGGGCGGCCAAGGCTTCGCGGACCCGCCTGTCTTTGGCCAGGGCAACGAAGACGTCGAGCCCGAGCGCGGCGCCCTGCAGCGCGTCCACGTGCTCCAGCAGGGCGGCCACGAGCGCGGTCTTCACCCGCCGAGCCAGCGCCCTGTCTGCCCTCTGGAACCTAGCGAACATATCCGGCGTGACCTCCGCGCGCCGCTCCTCCGCGAGGCAGTCGGCCGGGTCCTCCTCTTCCTGCTCCTCCTCCTCCTCGCCGAATGCCTCCTCCTCCTCCTCGGCCGCGCGCCGCAGCAGCTCCAGCCGCTGCGCCTCGAGCGCCCGCGCCTCCGCCCCCTGCTCTCGGCATCGCGCCGCGCGGCGGCCGCCTGCGCGTACTTCTGCCGCAGCGCGTCGAAGGTCGCGGGCGCGTTGAAGGACGCCGCGCGGCCCTTCCGCTCGTGGTTCGCGATGAAGTTCGCCAGCCTGCGCTCCTCGTCATCCTCCGCCTTCTCCACCGGCATCCTCTGGTTCTTCTCGCACCACGCCTCCAGCGCCTGGACCTGGATGAGATCCGCGTCCAGCGCCGCCTCCAACTGCGCTCGCCAGTGCTCGTCCAGGCCCTCGACGCCACGCGCTCGCACGTTCCCGATCCACCTCGCGAGCAGACGCTCCCGCGCATCGCCGTCATGACCGCCGCTCCGGGGCGCGCGCCCGTGTGTCTCCACGAAAAGCTTTACCTCGAGCACGCGCTGCTGCGCCGTCCGCCGCTGCCACATGCCCCTGTTCACCAGCTCATCGAACCACTCCTGATTGTCATCATCCAATTCGTTCTGGCCAATGGTGACATTGTTGATCCACCGCGCAAGCTTCGTCTCCTCCTCGTCCTCTGCCCCCTGCTTCGGCAGCTCGTCGAGCACCTCCACGTGCTCCTCGATGCGGTCCAGCATCGCGCGGGCGCGCGCGCGCCTCTCCTCCCGCCGGTCCACGAGCCCGTCGAACCGCGCGCGCCGCTCGGGGGTCAGCACGTTCTGGCCCTCGGTCACATTATGCACCCACCTGCCCAGCGCGGACTCCTTCTGCGACGGAACGCGGTCGTGCTCCTCCACGTGCCTCGCCAGCTCGCCCAGCATCTCCTCCGAGTAGTCCCGCGATCGCGCCTCCGCGCCAGCATGCTGCACACCGCTCATGTCGATGCCGAGGTGCGCCGCGAGCGCGGCCCTGTGCGCATCGGCCTCCAATCGCACCCGCTTCTGCTGCTGAACATCCCATTGCCGAGAGGCTGGCGCGTCTTCGTCGCCCTCCGCCCGCAATCGCGTTGCCAGCTCATGCAACTGATTCCGGGTCATACGCGCCAACACCTCCGCGTCCACACTGTCGCGCGCGCCCCCGCGCGCACCCTGCGCCCCTGCGGCACCCTGCTCCACACGGCGCTTCGGCGCCCCGCCCAGCAGCGCGCCACGCCCCGCACCCGCGCGCGGCGACCGCGACGCCGAGCTCGAACGCCCGTGAGCGACGACGCGACACCACGGCGCGCTCTCGGCTTCCCCCCACTCCACGTCACCAGAAACCACCGACTCCTCCACGGCGCACACATGACCGCCGTCGAGCCAGAGCAGAGCACCAGCGCAGAAGCCCGTCGCGTGCCCCAACGACCACGCCACGCGCCCTCCCTCCTGCGCTCCGAGCGCTTCCACAGATTCTGCAGAGAACACGCGCACGTGCAGGAAGCGGGAGCGCAAGTGCTGGACCACGACCTCAAGATTCCAGCGCTCCACCAGCGACCCACAGGCGCCCGAACCCTCGCGGTTCTGGCACGCGCGGCCGAAATGCCCCGCGGCGTCACCCCCCACGAGCTCAGCCACCGCGCTCTGCAGGCACTTCCCACGCCACTCGACGGGAGAACTCCCGCGCGCGCGGCGGTTCCCCCGCCCGCGTCCGCCGCGCGGCCGCGGGCGCGGCGGGCGCGCGGCACCGAATGCACCCACAGACATGGGCACGGCGCCGTCCTGCGTCGCCCCGCTGAGCCCCGCCGGACACGCTCCGAGGGCGATCATGGCGCAGGCAGCGCGCACGGCCAGGTCCCCGACGAAGACATTGCACTCCCGCACCGCCCGGCACTGGGCGCCGGCGGTAAACCGTCAACCTTTCTTACCGCCGGGGGACTCGTAGAGCTTCCTGACAATATATACTGTGGGAAAAAACTCCAAAGAACTACTATTTTTAAGCCCAAGCGATTTCAGACCTCTCAAGATAACGCTAAAAACCACACAGTTTCGCAACCCAGTTCGAGTATCAAACCGAGTTCAGACCTCTGAATGCGACAGGCAGGCGCGTCTGATGTCTGCGAATCCACTCATGTGATTCCGAGCCCTGGAGTCCCGCTACAGCCCGAGTTAAGTGCAGAAAACCGAGAGTATCGACTCGAATAATATAATAGTTTTGCACCTAGTTCGAGCAGACCGAGTTCCGAGCTCTGGAATCGACCGAAAGACGCGCCTGATGTGTGCAAATCGATATATGTGACCTGCAGCACTGTAGCCCTCCCCCAGCACGAGTTCAGTGCAGAAAATTAAGAGCACGTCTAAAGATCATTCGGACGATACGCACAGTTTCGTGAACCTAGCTCGGGCAGCAGGCCGAGTTCAGAGCTCTCGGTTCAATAGACGAACGCGACTGATGGTTCCCCATCGATGTCTGTCACAATGAGCTCTGTAGCTGCCCTACAGCTCGAGTTAAGTACAGAAAACCGAGAGCGTCTATCAAGATGACTCGAATCATACGAATAGGTTTGCGGACCTAGCTCGACTAGCAGACCGAGTTCAGACCTCTGGATTCGACAGGCGAACGCGCATGATGATTCTAAGTGCGATAGGTGTGCTTACGAGCTCTGTAGCTGCCCTAAAGCTCGAGTTGAGTACAGAAAACCGAGAGTGTCTATCAAGATGACTCGAATAATACGAATAGGTTTCCGGACCTAGCTCGGCTGGCAGACCGAGTTCAGACCTCTGGATTCAACAGGCGAACGCGCGTGATAATTCTGAGTGCGATAGCTGTGCTTACCAGCTCTGTAGCTGCCCTACAGCTCGAGTTAAGTACAAAATACCGACAGCGCGTATCAAGATGACTCGAAACGGTCATTCCCGCCGGGACGCTTTTTGGCCTTCAAAGTTACCCGATCGAGCTGAGATCAAGATGGCGAGCGGGAATAAGATCGAATATCATGGGAAAAAATACTAGAGCTCTAACGAATGGTCAAAGTTCGAGAACAAAATTTTCAACCAACCAAAAGTCAGCAAAAGGTCCGTCGAGATTTTTCTTGCCAACTAGCTCTCCAGCGCTCCGGAATTACTCTTAAGCTTCCAGCAATAACTTGCTAAGGAAAGCTCTACGAGTTACTTGCTCCGCCAACTGGGCGCCGGCGGTAAACCGTCAACCTTTCTTACCGCCGGGGGACTCGTAGGGCTTCCTGACAATATATACTATGGGAAAAAACTCCAAAGGACGACTATTTTTTAAGCCCAAGCGATTTCAGATCTCTCAAGATAACGCTAACAAAAAAAAAACAGTTTCGCAAACCAGTTCGAGTATCAAACCGAGTTCAGACCTCTGAATGCGACAAACGGGCGCGTCTGATGTCTGCGAATCCACTCATGTGATTCACAGCCCTGAAGCCCCCCTACAGCCCGAGTTAAGTGCAGAAAATCGACAGTATCGACTCGAATAATATAATAGTTTTGCGAACCTAGAATCGACCGAAAGACGCGCCTGCTGTATACAAATCGATATATGTAACACGCAGCACTGTAGCCCTCCCCTAGCACGAGTTGAGTGCAGAAAATTGAGAGCACTTCTCAAGATCATTCGGACAATACGAATAGTTTCGCGATTCTAGATCGGACAGAAGACCGAGCTCTGAATTCAATAGACGAACGCGACTGATGATTCCCCATCGATGTCTGTCACAATGAGCCCTATAGCTGCCCTGAAGCTCGAGTTAAGTACAGAAAACCGAGAGCGTCTATCAAGATAGCTCGAATAATACGAATAGGTTTGCGGACCTAGCTCGGCTAGCAGACCGACTTCAGACCTCTGGATTCAACAGGCGAACGCGCGTGATAAGTCTGAGTGCGATAGGTGTGCTTACCAGCTCTGCAGCTGCCCTCAAGCTCGAGTTAAGTACAGAAAACCGAGAGCATCTATGAAGATGACTCAAATAATACGAATAGGTTTGCGGACCTAGTTCGCCTCGCAGACCGAGTTCAGACCTCTGGAGTGGACTGGGCGCCGGCGGTAAACCGTCAACCTTTCTTACCGCCGGGGGACTCGTAGAGCTTCCTGACAATTTATGATGTGGGAAAGAATTTCAGAGAACGACTAGTTTTTCAGCCCAAGCGATTATAGACCTCTCAAACTCTAACAAAACAAACGAACAGTTTTCCAATGGAGCTCGAGTATGAAACCGAGTTCAGACCTCTGAATGCGACAGGCGGACGCGTCTGATGTCTGCAGATCGATTCCTGTGATTACCAGCTCTGCAGCCCCCCATACAGCCTGAGTTAAGTGCAGAAAACCGAGAGTACCTCTCAGAATGACTCGAATAATACAACAGTTTCGCGGATCTCGTTCGAGCAGCAGACCGAGTTCGGAGCTCTCGGTTCGACGAACGGACGCGCCTGATGTCTCGAACTCGATTCCTGTGACTAGCAGCACTCTAGCCCTCCCCCAGCACGATTTAAGTACAGAAAACCGAGAGCACTTCTCAAGATAACTCGAACAATACCAATAGGTTTGCGACCCTAGCTCGGCTAGCAGACCGAGTTCAGACCTCTGGATTCAACAGGCGAACGCGCCTGATCATTCTGAATGCATTAGCTGTGCTTACCAGCTCTGTTGCTGCCCTACAGCTCGAGTTTAGTACACAATACCGAGAGCTTCTGTCAAGATGACTCGAATAATACGAATAGGTTTGCGGACCTAGCTCGGCTAGCAGACCGAGTTTAGACCTCTGGATTTGACAGGCGAACGCACCTGATAATTCTGAATGCGATAGGTGTGCTTACCAGCACTGTAGCTGCCCTATAGCTCGAGTTAAGTACAAAATACTGACAACGCGTATCAAGATGACTCGAAACGGTCGTTCCCGCCGGGACGCTTTTTGGCCTTCAAAGTTACCCGATCGAGCTGAGATCAAGATGGCGAGCGGGAATAAGATCGAATATCATGGGAAAAAATACTAGAGCTCTAACGAATGGGCCCTGCAGCCCCCCTACAGCCCGAGTTAAGTGCGGAAAACCGACAGTATCGACTCGAATAATAGAACAGTTTTGCGGAACTAGTTCGAGCAGCAGACCGAGTCCCAAGCTCTGGAATCGACCGACAAACGCGCCTGATGTGTTGAAATCGATATGTGAGACCCGCAGCACTGTAGCCGGCCCCAAACACGAGTTAAGTGCAGAAAACCGAGAGCACTTCTCAAGATGACAATACGAATAGTTTCGCGAACCTGGCTCGGACAGCAGACCGAGTTCAGAGCTCTCGGTTCAGTAGACGAACGCGACTGATGATTCCCCATCGATGTCCGTGACAATGAGCCCTGTAGTTGCCCTACAGCTCGAATCAAGTACAGAAAACCAAGAGCGTCTGTCAAGATGACTCGAATAATACGAATAGGTTTGCGGACCTAGCTCGACTAGCAGACCGAGTTCAGACCTCTGGATTTTCAAACGGCGAAACGCCGTGATTGATTTTGAATGCGATTGGTTTGTGTGCTTACCAGCACTGTAGCTGCCCTACAGCTCGAGTTGAGTAGAGAGACCCGACAACGCGTATCAAGTTGACTCGAATAATACGAATAGGTTTCCGGACCTAGCTCGGCTAGCAGACCGAGTTCAGACCTATGGATTGGACAGACGAATGCGCCGGATGGTTCTGAGGGCGATAGATGTGCTTACCAGCACTGTGGCTGCCCTATGGCTCGAGTTAAGTAGATAATACCGACAACACGTATCAAGTTGACTCGAATAATACGAATAGGTTTGCAGACCAAGCTCGGCTAGCAGACCGATTTGAGATTTGAGACCTATGAAATCAACGCCTATCAAGATGACTCGAAACGGCCGTTCCCGCCGGGACGCTTTTTGGCCTTCAAAGTTACCCGATCGAGCTGAGATCAAGATGGCGAGCGGGAATAAGATCGAATATCATGGGAAAAAAATACTAGAGCTCTAACGAATGGTCAAATTTCGAGAACAAAATTTTCAACTGACCAAAAGTCATCAAAAGGTCCATCGAGATTTTTCTTGCCAACTTGCTCTCCAGCTTCCCGGAATTACTCTTAAGCTTCCAGCAGTAACTTGCTAAGGGAAGCTCTACGAGTTACCTCTCGATTCAACAGGCGAACGCGCGTGACTGGCGCCGGCGGTGAACCGTCAACCTGGCCACCGCCGGGAACCTCGTAGAGCTCTTTTCATGCGTAAGAGTGCTCAGAGCCGAAAGAAAGAGCTTCTGGAAGCATTTCTCGAAAAAGCGAAGAATTGATTTTTTTCGCGTCGACATGAAGATGGTTTCGCCAAGTGTTTTGATAGAAAAAGCGCGCCTACAGAGCTCATACTAAGACAGAGAGGCCCTCATAGTCGTTTACAGGTGCGAAAAATCTGCTGTCTCAAAATAAATGGTCAAATATCTTTCAAAAAATCGCAAAACCACCCAAAAGTTACCACATTGTCCGTTCTGGTCGGGTCGACCAACTAGCTCCACCCCGCGCCGGAATTCCTCTAGCTCATCGATGACGAAGAGCTCTACGAGGTATGATTCTGAAGGCGATAGCTGTGCTTACCAGCTCTGTAGCTGCTCTACAGCTCGAGTTAAGTAGAAAATACCGACAGCGCGTATCAAGATGACTCGAAACGGTCGTTCCCGCCGGGACGCTTTTTTGCCTTTAAAGTTACCCGATCGAGCTGAGATCAAGATGGCGAGCGGGAATAAGATCGAATATCATGGGAAAAAATACTGGCGCCGGCGGTGAACCGTCAACCTGGTCACCGCCGGGAACCTCGTAGAGCTCCTAGCACGCGGAGAGGGCTCACATCAAAAAGGGAGAGCTTCCTGGAAGCCATTCTCGAAAGAAGCGAAAAAAGATTTCTTTTCATGTCGACATAATGATGGTTGCGCCAAGTTTTTGATATAGTAGAAGTGCGCCTACCGAGCTCATGTTAAGACAGGAGAGGTCCCTCACAGTAGTCTACCAGGTGCGAAAAATCTGCTTTCATCAAATAATGGCTCAAAATATCTTTCAAAAAAATCGCAAAAACCACCCAAAAGTTACCACATTGTCCGCCTCGGCCGGCTGAGCCAACTAGCTCCACCCCGCGCCGGAATTCCTCTAGCTCATCGATGCCGAAGAGCTCTACGAGGTACTAGAGCTCTAACGAATGGTCAAATTTTGAGAACAAAATTTTCAACCGACCAAAAGTCATCAAAAGGTCCGTCGAGATTTTTCTTGCCAACTAGCTCTCCAGCGCTCCGGAACTGGCGCCGGCAGTGAACCGTCAACCTGGTCACCGCCGGGAACCTCGTAGAGCTCCTAACACACGTAAGAGTGCTCAGTATCGAAAGAGAGGGCTTCTGGAAGCATTTCTCAGAAAAGAGAACATGATTTTTTCCATGTCGACACAGAGTTTGTTTCGCCAAGTGTTTTGATAGTAAAAGTGCATGTAGAGAGCTCATATCAAGACGCTGAGGCCCTCATAGTCGTTTACAGGTGCGAAAAATCTGCTTTCTCAAAATAAATGGTCAAATATCTTTCAAAAAATTGCAAAACCACCCAAAAGTTACCATATTGTCCGTTCTGGCCGGGTGGGCCAATGGGAACCGGCGGTAAACCGTCAACCAGGTTACCGCCGGGACCCTCGTAGAGCTCTTTTCTCGCACCGCGCTCCTAGAACACAGTGAGTAAGCTTCTGGAGTGAGAAAAAAAAATCGAAAAATCACGTTTTTCTGTTTTTACCCAACGTTCGTTCCCCCAAGTGTTTTGATAGAAATACTGCACCTACAGACCTGAAACTTTTACTGGCAGACGCGTCTTAACCCACTACAGGTGCGAAAAATCTGCTTTCTCAAAATAAATTGTCAAATATCTTTCAAAAAATCGCAAAACCACCCCAAAGTTGTCACATTGCCCGCCTCGACCGGCTGGGCCAACTAGCTCCAGCCCGCGCCGGAATTCCTCTAGCTCATCGATGCCGAAGAGCTCTACGAGGTACTAGCTCCACCCCGCGCCGGAATTCCTCTAGCTCATCGATGCCGAAGAGCTCTACGAGGTACTGGACGCCGGCGGTAAACCGTCAACCTTGGTTACCGCCGGGAGACTCGTAGAGCTTCCAGCTCGACGAAGTTGAGAACACCGAGGACCTACCAACATTCCGACTCATAGTAACTATTTTTGTCCTTTCAATGCGACAGGCGGACGCGTCTGATGTCTGCGAGTCGACTTCTATCATTCCCAGCTCTGCAGCCCCCCTACAGCCCGAGTTCAGTGCAGAAAACTGACAGCACCTCTCAGATGACTTCAACAATACAGTTGTTTTGCAGACCTAATTCAGGCAGCAGACAAGTTCCGAGCTCTGTTCTTCGCAGGCGGATGTGCATGATGTCTCTAAATCGATTGCTGTCCCCAGCAGCACTGTAGCCTCCCCCCAGCACAAAATACCGACAGCACTTCTCAGGATGACTCGAACAATACGAATAGTTTTGCGAACCTAGCTCCATCGCTCGAAGGGGGCAGCAGGCCAAGTTCAGTGCTTCGAGTCAAATGAACCAAAGGGCTGGTGATTTCCAATAGTTCTGTGACTACGAGCTTGTCGAAGACCGGAGGGCTTCGAGTTAAGTACCGGGGGGGAGGGGGGCGGAATCGAAACGGCCGTTCCCGCCACCGTGCTTTTTGGCCTTCAAAGTTACCCGATCGAGCTGAGAACAAGATGGCGAGCGGGAATAAGATCGAATATCACGGGAAAAAATACTAGAGCTCTAACGAATTGTCAAATTTCGAGAACAAAATTTTCAACCGAGCAAAAGTCACCAAAAGTTCCGTCGAGATTTTTCTTGCCAACTAGCTCTCCAGCGCGCCGGAATTACTCTTAGCTTCCAGCTATAACTAGCTAAGGGAAGCTCTACGAGTTACTTGCTAAGGGAAGCTCTACGAGTTAGTTGCCACATTGTCCGTTCTGGTCGGGTCGACCAACTAGCTCCGCCCCGCGCCGGAACTGGGCGCCGGCGGTAAACCGTCAACCTTTGTTACCGCCGGGGGACTCGTAGAGCTTCCTGACAACATATAATGTCGAAAAAAATCACACACAAAAAAATAGTTTTCGAGCCCAAGCAATTTCAGACCTCTCGGATGCAACAGCCGAACGCCACCGATGCTTCTGGATTGTCTTCTGTACGAGCTCTGTAGCTCTCCTACAGCGCGAGTTACGTGCGTAAATCGACAGCACCTCTCAAGATCACTCGAACAATCACGAATAGTTTGACAAACCTAGCTCGAGTATCAGACCGAGTTCAGACCTCTGCATGCGACAGGCCGACGCGTCTGATGTCTCTGAATCCATTCCTGTGATGAGCAGCCTTGCAGCCCCCCCTACAGCCCGAGTTAAGTGCAAGAAACCGACAGCACCACTCAGGATGACTCGAAGAATACGAATAGCTTCGCGGACCTAGTTTGGGCAGCAGACAGATTTCGGAGCTCTCGATTCGAAAAGCGGACGCGCCTGATGTCTCCGAATCGATTCCAGTAATTACCCGCCATCCAGCCCCCCTCCAGACCGAGTTAGGTGCAGAGAACCGACAGCATCTCTCAAGATGACTCGAACAATACGAATAGTTTCGCGATTCTAGATCGGGCAGCAGACCGAGTTCAGAGCTCTGGATTCAACAAGCAACGGCCACTGATGATTCTCAATCAGATTCTGTACGTATCAGCTCTGTAGCTGTCCTGTAGCTCGAGTTAAGTACAGAAAACCAAGAGCGTCTGTCAAGATGACTCGAATAATACAAATAGGTTTGCGGACCTGGCTCGGCTAGCAGACGATAAGGTCTGCTTACCGCCAATACACTGACAGCGCGTATCAAGACGACTCGGAACGGCCGATCCTTACACTGGTCAGAGTGCTCAGAATCGAAGTAGAGTAAAAAACCAGAGATTTTTCGAAAATCTTCATTGTCGATTTTATCTTTCAAATTTTTGCAAAACCAACCAAAAGTCACCAATTTGTCCTTTCTGGCCGGGTCGGCCCATTCTGGCCGGGTCGGCCAACTAGCTGCACCCCTTGCCGGAATTCCTCTAGCTCATCGATGCCGAACAGCTACGAGGTATTACTCTCGAGCTTCCAGCACTGGGCGCCGGCGGTAGCTCTACGAGTTACTTGGTAGAGTCCGAGAAAGCAAAGAAAATACACCGGAAATCTGGCAAGCCCACAGGAGCTCGTGGCGTTCTTCTGGGGCTCTGGGGCGGCTCCCTGGCAGCGCTTCCGAAGCGCTGCCAGGAACGCTTCCACGCATGCCTGGCACGGGTGCAGACACGCGTAATCTGCTGCGACGTTTCACAGCTCGCTGCGGGTGTCGTAGAACGGCGAAGATGGGCTGCTGCGAAGCACCACCACCGTCCAGCTTCTAATCTAAAACCCTTTAGCTCTCAGAGAGCAAAGAATTTGCTGAGGGAAGCTCTACGAGTGACTAGCTCTCGAGCGCCCCGGAATTACCCCTCAGCTTCCAGTAATACTTCCTCAGAGAAGCTCTACGAGTTAGAACTTGCTAAGGGAAGCTCTACGAGTAATTCCTCACCTTATCGAAGAGCTCTACGAACTACCAGTTGGTGGCGTTCAAAACCCCGACAGCAGACGGCAAAGATATCAGAAAGCTTTCCTGACGAGTCCCTCAACGCTCTCGCCGAGCTGTTCTGGCGCTCTAGAAGGCTCCCCTGCAGCAGAAAAACGCCTCCATGCGTGCCTGCACGCGTGTCGGCACGCGTGAACGCTTGCCAGGAGCTCCCTCCGACCTGTTGCCGGCTCAGACGGGTCATCAGGGCTTCTGCTGCTAGATGCCGCCCACGGGGCCCCAGAGAGCCCCAGAAGGCACCCAAGGAGCTCCAAGAGAGCCCGCAGGCGGCCACAGGGCCAGATCGATGCCCAAGATAACCTCTCGATGGTTCGACGCGCCCCTGAAGCGCCTCAAGAGAGCCCCAAGAGAACCCCGACGACGGCCCCAAGAGGCAAAAAAACATCGAGTTCACGATGATAGTGGAAGAATGTTCGCATCATTGCCTTTCGTGCTTCCGACCCCTCAGGACGGCCCAGGAGGGCCCAAAGGCTCGCGCGAAGACAGCCCCAAGAGACCCCCAGGAAAGCGCTGGAATGGCCACAGAGGCCCCAATATGGCCCAAGAAACCCCCGCTAAAGAGCATGGACAGCCGCGGAGAAGCTCCTGGCAGGCACAACCACCGTCCAGCTTCAAATCTTTAACTTCTAGCGTCGGCTTGGTAGCGCCTACTGGGCGTCGGCGGCAAACCGTCAATCTTCGTTACCGCCGGAACACTCGTAAGAACAAAATTTTCAACCGACCAAAGTTAGCAAAAGATTCGTCGAGATTTTTCTTGCCAACTAGCTCTCCAGCGCGCCGGAATTACTCTTAAGCTTCCAGCAACTAGCTAAGGGAAGCTCTACGAGTAACTTGGTAGCATCAAAAAACCCGAAGATCAAAAAGAACACACAGCGGAAATTTGTTCTGGAGGACGCTACTGGGACCCTGGGGGGTTCCCCGGCAGTGCTTCAAAAGCGCTGCCAGGAACGCGTTCACGCGTGCCTGGAAGCCTGCAAGCATGCGTGGACGCTTCCCGGAAGCTCTCCCGGACCTGCTGCGACGTTTTACAGCTCTCTCCGGAGATCCTGGACCGGCGAAGATGGGCTGCTGGCGGGCACCACCACCGTTCGGCTTCTAATCGTAAACCCTCTGGCTCTCAGAGAGCTCTCCGGGAAAAACCTGGAGAGCGAAGACATCCTCTGGGACGGGAAACTCCCGGATAGCTCTTGGGCTGCGTAGGGTTGTTAGAGAAGAAGCCAGCGGGTGCGCGTACGCCGCTGCACCCTTCGGCCCACCGCTCCACGTGCCTTTCCTCGGTCCCGAAGCGTGTCCCGGAACGTCTGTTCCAATACGTTCCCGTAGAACGTGCTCCAGAGGCCTCGCGAAGCTCCCGGGCAGCGCGCGTGGAGGCGTCGTTCTCAGCCCTGCAGGGGCGCACTGGGCGCCGGCGGTAAACCGTCAACCTTGGTTACCGCCGGGGAACTCCTAGAGCTTCCAAGCTCGACTTAAGTTGAGAAAACCACCCACCAACATTCTGACTCATAGTGAATATGTTTTGACTTCTGATGACTGCGAATCGACTCCTGTCACAGCCCCGCAGCCCCCCTACAGCCCGAGGTCAGTGCAGAGAACCGACAGCATCTCCCGAAGTGACTCGAACAATACAATAGTTTGATAAAACCGTCAGCGCGTATCAAGATGACTCGAAACGGTCGATCCCACCAGAGTGCGTTTTGGCCTTCAAAGTTACCCGATCGAGCTGAGATCAAGATGGCGAGCGGGAATGAGATCGAATATCACGGAAAAAAATACTAGAGCTCTAACGAATAGTCAAATTTCGAGAACAAAATTTTCAACGGACCAAAAGTCACCAAAAGTTCCGTCGAGATTTTTCTTGCCAACTAGCTCTCCAGCGCGCCGGAAATACTCTTCAGCTTCCAGCAACTAGCTTGGGGAAGCTCTACGAGTCACTAGGCAAGCTGTCGAGCGCCACCACGCACGTGTATTGCCCTTTTTTTAGCAGCGCGCCAATACCCGATCGAGCTGAGATCAAGACGGCGAGCGGAATTAAGATCGAATATCACGAAAAGAAATACTAGAGCTCAAACAAATTCTTGAATTCCGAGAACAAAATTTTCAGCCGACCAAAAATCACCAAAAGGTCCGTCGAAATTTTTTTTTGCCGACTAGCTTTCCAGCACTCCGGAATTACTCTTAAGCTTCCAGCAATAACTGGCGCCGAAGTTACCACTTTGTCCTTTCTGGCCAGGTCGGCCAATTGTAAGCGTCCGAATCCAGGATAGCTGCGCGGGACGCTGGAAATCTCGCAGGAGACGCTTGAAGGTTAGCCGTTTAAATGCGTAGGGCCCTGCAAAGTGCGCAAGAAAGATTTGCCTAGGAGCCTGGAAGAACTGGGCGCCGGCGGTAAACCGTCAACCTTTCTTACCGCCGGGGGACTCGTAGAGCTTCCTGAAAATATAAAGTGTGAGAAAAAACTCCAAGAACGACTAGTTTTTCAGCCCAAACGATTTCAGACATCTCAAGATAACGCTAACAAAAAACAAACAGTTTCGCAACCCGTATCAAACCGATTTCAGACCTCTGAATGCGACAGGCCGCCGCGTCTGACGTCTGCGAATCCACTCATGTGATTCCCAGCCCTGCAGCCCCCCCTACAGCCCGAGTTAAGTGCAGAAAACCGACAGTATCGACTCGAATAATAGAAAAGTTTTGCGGACCTAGTTCGAGCAGCAGACTGAGTTTCGAGCTCTGGAATCGACCGACAAACGCGCCTGATGTGTGCGAATCGATATATGTGACCCGCAGCACTGTAGCCAGCCCCAAACACGAGTTCAGTGCAGAAGACAGAGAGCACTTCTCAAGATCATTCGGACAATACGAATAGTTTCGCGAACCTAGCTCGGGCGGCAGAGCTCTCGCTTCAGTAGACGAACGCGACTGATGATTCCCCATCGACCTCTGTGATAATGAGCCCTGTAGCTGTCCTGCAGCTCGAGTTAAGTACAGAAAACCGAGAGCGTCTGTCAAGACGACTCGAATAATACGAATAGGTTTGCGGACCTAACTCGGCTAGCAGACCGAATTCAGACCTCTGGATTCAACAGGCGAAGGCGCGTGATAATTCTGAGTGAGATAGGTGTACTTACCAGCACTGTAGCTGCCCTACAGCTCGAGTTCAGTAGAGAATACTGACAACGCGTATCAAGTTCATTCGAATGATACGAATAGGTTTCCGGACCTAGCTCGGCTAACAGACTGAGTTCAGACCTATGGATTCGACAGGCGAACGCGCCTGATGATTCTGAGAGCGTTAGATGTGCTTACCAGCACCGTAGCTGCCCTACAGCTCGAGTTAAGTAGAGAATACCGACGAGACGTATCAAGTTGACTCGAATAATACGAATAGGTTGCGACCCTAGCTCGGCTAGCAGACCGAGTTCAGACCTCTGGATTCAACAGGCGAACGCGCCTGATCATTCTGAATGCATTAGCTGTGCTGACCAGCTCTGTAGTTGTCCTGAAGCTCGAGTTATCTTGAGAAAACCGACAGCGCGTATCAAGATGACTCGGAACGGCCGTTCCCGCCCGTGTGCTTTTTGGCCTTTTAAAGTTTACCTGATCTGAGCTGGATACAGATGGCTAAAGGGAATAAGATCCGAATATTTTTACAAAGGAGAATATAGAGCTCTACGAATTGTCAAATTTCGAGACAAAATGGGCGCCGGCGGTAAAACGTCAACCATGTTACCGCCGGGGGACTCGTAGAGCTTCCTGACAACATATAATGTCGAAGAAAATTGCAGAGAACGAATAGTTTTTCAGCCCAACTCGAGTATCAGACCGAGTTCGAACCTCTGAATGCAGCAGACAAAATCGATTCCTCTGATTACCCGCGCTGCAGCCCCCTACAGCCCGAGCTAAGTGCAGAACGCCGACAGTAGCTCTCAAGATGACTGGAAGAATACGAACAGTTTCGTGATTCTAGATCACGCAGCAGACCGAGTTCAGAGCTCTGGATTCCACAGGCGAACGCGCCTGATTATCCTGAGTGCGATCGGCGTGCTTACCAGCACTGTAGCTGCCCTACAGCTCGAGTTAAGTAGGAAATACCGACAACGCGTATCAAGTTGACTCGAATAATACGTGAATAGATTTGCGGACCTAGCTCGGCTAGCAGACCGATTTCAGACCTCTGGATTCAACAGGCGAACGCGCCTGATGATTCTGAGTGCGATGCGTGTGTTTACCAGCACTCTAGCTGCCCTACAGCTCGAGTCAAGTAGAAAATACCGACAACGCGTATCAAGTTGACTCGAATGATACGAATAGGTTTGCGCACCTAGCTCGGCTAGCAGACCGAGTTCAGACCTATGAATTCAACAGGCGACCGCGCCTGTTCATTCTGCGTGCGATAGGCGTGCTTACCAGCACTGCGCTGCCCTACAGCCCGAGTTAAGTAGAAAATACTGACAACGCGTATCAAGTTGACTCAAATAATACGAATAGGTTTGCAGACCTAGCTCGGCTAGCAGACCGGGTTCAGACCTCTGGATTCAACAGACGAACGCGCCTGATAATTCTGAGTGCGATAGCTGTGCTTACCAGCTCTGTAGCTGCCCTGAAGCTCGAGTTAAGTACAAAATTACCGACAACGCGTATCAAAGATCGGAAGTCCGAAACGGCCCGATCCCGAGACCTTGCTTTTTGCAGTAAAAGGTTACCCAATCGAGCTGAGGATCAAGATGCGAGCGGGAATAAGATCGAATATCACGGGAAAAATACTAGCAGCTTAAACGAATGTCAATTTCGGAACAAAATTTTTCACCCGAGCAAAAGTCATCAAAAGTTCCGTCGCAGATTTTTTCTTGCCAAATCAGCTCTCCAATGGGCCGGGATCTACTCTTAGCTTCAGCTATAACTTAGCTGAAGGGAAGCTCTAAGAGTTATTTCAACGACAAATAGTCAGCAAAAAGTCGTCGAGGGATTTTGGTTGCCAACTAGCTCTCCGGCGCGCCGGAATTACTGGGCGCCGGCGGTAAACCGTCAACCTTTCTTACCGCCGGGGGACTCGTAGAGCTTCCTGACAATATATAATGTGGACAAGAAACCCAAAGAACAAATATTTTTTCAGCCCAAGCGATTTCAGACCTCTCAAGATGACTGTAATTAAAAAACAAACAGTTTCGCAACCCAGTTCGAGCATCGAACCGACTTCAGACCTCTGAATGCGACAGGCGGGCGCGTCTGATGTCTGCGTATCCACTCATGTGATTCCCAGCCCTGCAGTTCCCCCTACAGCCCGAGTTAAGTGCGGAAAACCGACAATATCGACTGGAATAATATAATAGTATCGCGGACCTAGTTCGCAAACCGAGTTCCGCGCTCTGGTATCGACCAACAGACGCGCCTGATGTGTGCGAACCGATATCTGTGTCCCGCAGCACTGTAGCGCTCCCCCAGCACGAGTTGAGAGCAGGAAATTAAGAGCTCTTCTCAAGATGATTTGGACAATACGAATAATTTCGCGAACCTAGCTCAAGCAGCAGGCCGAGTTCAGAGCTCTCGATTCAACAGACGAACGCGCCTGCTCGTTTCCAATCGATTTCTGTCACTATCAACTCTGCAGCTGCCCTACAGCTCGAGTTGAATACAAAATACCGAGAGCGACTGTCAAGATGACTCGGATGATACGAATAGGTCTGCGGACATAGCTCGGCTAGCAGACCGAGTTCAGACCTCTGGATTCAACAGGCGAACGCGCCTGATAATTCTGGAAGCGATAGGTGTGCTTGCCAGCTTTGTAGCTGCCCTACAGCTCGAGTTAAGTACAAAATACCGAGAGCGCCTGTCAAGATGACTCGAATAATACGAATGAGTTTGCGGACCTAGCTCGGCTAGCAGACCGAGTTCAGACATCTGGATTCAACAGGCGAACGCGCCTGATGATTCTGAATGCAATAGGTGTGCTTGCCAGATGATTCTGGATGCAATAGGTGTGCTTGCCAGCTCTGTAGCTGCCCTACAGCTCGAGTTGAGTACAAAATACCGACAGTGCGAATCAAGATGACTCGAAACGGCCGTTCCCGCCTGCCTGCTTTTTGGCCTTCAAAGTTACCCGATCGAGCTGAGATCAAGATGGCGAGCGGGAATAAGATCGAATCTCATGAGAAAAAATACTAG
>CAUYUJ010015825.1:268248-310217 GCA_963575745.1 Prorocentrum cordatum | reverse complement strand
CACACACATGCACCAGAAGAGACCCCTCAATGATGGCCTCGAGCGGAGCGTGGATCAACGATACCCCTGACAGGCAGGGGACACGCAGGGACAGTGGAGAGCGCGAGGGATGGTCGGCCGATGATGCCTACTCTCCTTCGCCTGCCATCAGAAAACATACCAGGCTCAATGCAGGGCCATGACGCTCTGGTATGATACTGGCAGCATCAATTGCCTGCGAGAGCAGGTGCGAGTCAGGAGTTCGCACCTTCCCCTGGGAGGAGAAGGCGACGCGAGGGCGAACCGGGCGAAGGGATCCCGAAGGAACCACCACGTCGAGGCCGCTATCACTCTTCCGCTCGTGCTGTGAGCCTTCCGACTCCACACACACCCGGGCTCCTGGGCAGGATCAGCAATGCCAGAGAAGCCCGACCTGCCCGTCGAAGTGGAGCCGCTCGCGATCTTGGAGGACGACATGTGGGCAGCACCATCAGGCGTGGACTTCGCTGGCAAGGCGCCTCTTCGCGGTCCTCGAGGGAGCGGCGGGGGCCCCCCCGGGCCCCGGTGCCCTCGACGGACGCCGGCGGCATCGGCAGCAGAGGCCCCCCCCCGCTGCGGCCTGAGCGGCCCGGTAGTCGCGAGGCACTGCGCATCCGCAGCGCAGTTGTCCCATCTCTCGCTGCGGCTCGCTCGACCGGAATTCGATTGCGCCGAGCGCAACCGGGAGGAGGAGGAGGAGGAGGAGGAGGAGGAGGAGGAGGAGGAGGAGGAGGAGGAGGAGGAGGAGGGGAGAACTGCGGGGAGGGAAAAGGTGTGGGGGAGCCCTGATCCAATCGGGGCGTTGCATTTGTTTTCCGATCCGGGCCAGTTCGTCCCGTTTCGGGCCTTGGGGCGGCCATCGCAGCTGCAACTCGATTTGAAACGAAAGCTGCAACAGAAAGATGGGTTTCAGGGTTCTGGCTGTGATTTTTCGCGCGCAACTTCGGATCTCATGGAAGGGGGCGGGAGGTGGGAGGGGGGGAGGGGGGGAGGGGGTTGGGAGAAGGGAGGCGGGAGGAGGATGCAGAAGTAGAGAGGACAAAGGTCGAGAAGGGGAAGATAATGAAGAGGGATTGGGGACGGAGAAGGGTGGGGGTGGAGGGTGGAGGGGAGGGGGGGATGCGATGGAAGGGGGGATGGGCACATAATCATCCTGATCAGGAAAGGCGAGGGCCCCAGTCTAGCTGGGCATGGTCCCCCTCTGGCGCACACGGTCCTCTTGGCGGGCGCATTCGAAGCCGTGAGCATTGCGCCCGATGGGCCACCCAGCTTGCGAGGAGGCTGACTGCAGCGGACTTGCTCCGCGGACCTCTTCCGCGCGAGATGTTCCATTTCCACGTCTAGTGCATGCCCCCCCCCGCCGCCGCGTCGCTTCCCCTCCTCGTCCACGGCCTGCGTCCAAGGCCGGCGAGGGTTGCCTGGACTCCGAGCCCGAGTGCAGCGCGCCGCACGACGACTCTCGCAACGAGCTCCCGCGCATGGGTTGCTTCGGATGCAGCTCCTGAGAGGTCAAATTCTGATTTTGCAATGGTCCGAAATCTGGCTTAATCTGGCTAAATCCCATTTAATCCTGCTTAATTCTGCTTAACCTGAGGCCCACTCCGGCGTAACAGCTCCCAAATGGGGCTTAATTCTCTTTAATCTTTCCGACGAAAACCTCCAAGTATTTGCCCCCTAAGATTGCACCTTGTGCGCCTCGATTATGCACACAATCGGGCCGTTGCAGATGCAACGTCCCGCCGTTGCATTGCAAGGGCTGGGCGCTCCTCGCGCGCAGTGTGCGCTGTGTCCAGGATCGGGGCCCCACGGCCCTGCGGAACTGGAGCGGGGGACCGCTGCACTGGGGGCCGCTCCCATTCCCGCATCAGCTCCGTCGCCGCACGGGCATTCGCCGCCAGCGCCTCGCCGGACCAGTCTATGCGTGCAAGCTGTCTATCCTTATCCGCTGCGTCGTGGAGTTCCTGGGGAGACGCGGCAAACCGCCGAGGCGCTGTGGATATGGATCAAAAATGCGCCCCGAAGTGCCAGCTGTTGATCCATTTCCGCTGCGATTCTTGCTTCTTCTGGAAACCCAAACTTCAAGACGCAGTGGATATCGCTGCAATCTTGCCCGCAGTTCGAGAGCATGCCCGCAGCGATGCCGCGATGCGCGTGGGCGCCTTGCGGGTTGCCTCGCCGTCTCCGTGGTTCAGTTCCTGCTCGGCCGCCCTGCACCGCGGACTCCATCTGCGCGGGCCGATGTGCAGCGGAGAGGGGCCCTGCCTCACTGCTCCGCCACGCTCACGATGAGGTCGCCCTTCCACCGGGGGCGCGCAAACATGAATTAGCGATCCATAAATTTGGCGCGCGGTCGCCAAATTGGGCCAAATCCATGGATCGGGGCAGGTGCCCTCCCCAAAATGCGGCCAGAGCCGCCTCGCTCGGCGGAGGAAATCCGTGATTTCCCATGAAAGCGGGACCCGTCGCTAGTCCACGCCCCCTTGATCCATGTTTGCGATCGCCTGATTCCAGCCCAGTCTCGGCCCAGTCGCCGCCAGCTTGCGAGCCCCCCCTGGGGAGGCTTTGGGCTGTGCGCGGACAGTCCCCCCAGGCAGTCCGGCTGGCCTTAACAGGCGCCCCGAGTAGTCCCAGATGGCCGCAACATGCTCCCCGAGTAGTTCGAGGCGGTCTCAGGACCCTCCGGCGGCGCCTCCGGCGGCGCCCCTGGGCCCCTCCACCGCCTCGGCCGGACTACTCGGGAGGCCTGTTGAGGCCAGCCGGGGCCAGTCGGGGGACCCGTTCCCAGACATGCTACGTCCTGAGTTTTTCAATGCGTTGACCCCCGGAGGTCCTGACCCATTCCCCGGGACCAGGGTTTCGGCCTGACCAGTTTTGTTGAAGGTCCTGGGGCTCCGTCGGGGCCCCCAGAAGCCGAAAGCGGCAAACCAGCTCTCGTCTTGATGTTGTTCACGACGGGAGCATGTCTGGGCTGAGGCTAGCCGGCACTACCTGGGGGGGGGGTCCGTGCGCCACCCGAAGCCTCACCATGCCCGGCCCTGCCTGGGGAACGCGCGCCGCCCGCCGTGCGGCATCACAGCGCCGCATCGCTTTCCCCCAGGGGCTCGGCGGCCTTCAGCGCCGGCCGGCCGAAGCACGGGGTGGGCCGTGGCCGCGCCCCCCTCTGCTCGCAAAGTGCCTGCTCGCACACGTCCGAAGTGCCTGCATGCCTGCCTCGATGCCACGGATCGCAGGTCCTCCGCAGCGGATCTGGGCCACTTGCGAGCAGCTGTTCTGCGAGTCGCAGGGCGCGCCTGTCTACCGTCTGTGCGCCCAGCATGCCCTGCGGGCTCGCCCGCCGCCCAGCGCCGCCCCCGCGCCGCGTGGTGGGCCGCGGAGGCCCCATGGCTCGTCGGCGTCCTTCCTGGCGGCGACGACGGCCGAGAACACGACCGTGAAGATCATGATGATTCGGCGTCACCTAATTAAGCATACCACTACTACTGCTACTACTACTGCTGCTGCTGCTGCTGCTGCTGCTACTACTACTACTACTACTACTACGACTACTACTACTACTACTACTACTACTACTACTACTACCACTACTACTACTACTAGTACAACTACTACTACTACTACTACTACTACTACTACTACTACTACTACTACTACTACTACTACTTTCTATTACTATTACTATTTCTACTACTACTACGACTACTACCCCTACCACTACCACCTAGTACTACTACCACTACTACTACTACTACTACTTGACGATACGAATACGAATACGACTACTTTTACTTATACTATACTTCTTACTACTACCACACTACTACTACCACTACTATTCTACTACTACTACCACTAATTTACTACTACTTACTACTACTACTACTACTACTACTACTACTACGACTACTACTACTACTACTACTACTACTACTACTACTACTACTACTACTACTACTACTACTACTACTACTACTACTACTACTACTTACTACTACTACTACTCCTACTACTACTACTACTACTACTACTACTACTACTACTACTACTACTACTACTACTACTACTACTACTATACTACTACTACTACTACTACTACTACTACTACTACTACTACTACTACTACTACTACTACTACTACTACTACTACTACTACTACTACTACTACTACTACTACTACTACTACTACTACTACTACGACTACGACTACGACTACGACTACGACTACTGGTCAGACATTGCTTTCGCGGAAGCGCGCCCCCTAAGGTCGACGTTCTAGTGGCCCCCTAGTGGTCTCCTAGTGGTTTTCTAGTGGTCCCATGGGCCCAGGGCGGAATCGTCTACCCCCTGATTTCAAAAAAAAACACAATTCTAGAAGGTATCACTTCAAGTGTCTCCAAATGGAAACAAACATGTTGTTCAGTAATACGTAAACAACAAGACAATGATTCTGACAAATACCATTTTCAGAGCGCACGTCGCGGCAAACCTTGGACCAATCCGTGGGCGCCCCGCTCATGTTTGCATTGCGCCATTGACAGGGATGACGCACGGGGGTGCACGCCTAATTGAGTCGCGTGACGGCCCACCATCCGTGTCATAAACCAGTGTATGAAACTAGAGGTAAGAGAGTCGCGCTCCATCTGTGAGTTCTGACAGTGAACGCTTAGCTGAGCAATGTCCTTGTCCATCATCGCGCTTCGCTCGTCCTCACCTTGGGTTTGTTTTTTTTGGGGGGGGGGACCGTCATCGGGGCTTCGATCATCTGGCTTCCCAGTGTCCCGCCGCCCGTTTGTGACTGGCGGGGTTATCATAATTCTGACCCCCGTCCTTCAGAGCTTCTTTATTTTCATCGGCCTCCTCCCCGATTCCTCCTCCTCCGCCTCCGAGTGTCACCCCATTCTCTGTTCCTCCTGATCTCCACGTGTGCGGGGAGCATGAGGGAGTAGAGTGACTGGATCTGCCAGTGGCGTCGGTGCCCGAAAGCGCGCATGAAAGGTGGTGCGTTGACAAGGTGATGAGGGGGCCCCCTGGTTTTGAGATGGGCTCCAAACAGTTTCTTCTTTTGAACGTCGGACCCTCCTCTGTTCCAGACGGGTTTGAGGATCACACGCGAAGGTCCGCACTTCTGCTAGACCTGTTTGGGCGCGCGAGGGGGTAGCGACATTTGCGAATCATTTTGCGAATTGCTTGTCCTCCTCTTACGTTCGGTTCAGCTTCTGTGCCATATGAGATCAAGCATTCTAGAATGGGCCTCTTACATCTTCGTGCACGTGTGATCTTTCTATTATGCATGTTCGGGTCCGATTCTGACTCTGTCGTCGGTGGCGTTGCGGACAGGGCTCCAGCGCCCATCGTTGCTGGAGGCGGCGTTTCAGACGATGATTTCGTCGGTTCTGGACCCGCGCCTGTTAGGCGAGACGGCGGCAGGCCCGCGCGTAGACCAGGCAGAGCCCGGGCTGCGAACGAGGGGGCGGAGTCGATAGTGGTGGTGGTGTCTGCCTCCGTGGGGCGCTGGTCTGAAGCTGTTGCAGGTGTTCCATTTCAGCATTGCCAAGATGGTTCTGTTGTGGGGCTGGTTCGTGCCAAATGGCTTCTTTGCACGCCTGAGGAGATCGAGGAGTGTGACGATGACACGTTTAGGATGATGGTGACATCCGCTGTTCGAAATTGTGATTCGGTAATGGGTTTTGTGGTGTACATGCTCGTGGATTCGATCATGCTGTTTGATCCTCGCTTGCCTGTATCTGAGACTCCTCCTCGTCAAGCTCGCGAAGTGGATGCCGACCGAGGTCGCGATTATGATGGCGATGAGACTACAGTACAGGATTGGTTGCG
This sequence comes from Prorocentrum cordatum, assembly GCA_963575745.1. Classification (NCBI taxonomy): domain Eukaryota; class Dinophyceae; order Prorocentrales; family Prorocentraceae; genus Prorocentrum; species Prorocentrum cordatum. The sequence goes on along the minus strand of CAUYUJ010015825.1, from coordinate 304,367 downwards.
ACGCCAAAATGGCGCAGGGGTGACCTCGGCCGAGCGTTTCTCGCCTGCGTTTGCCGAGTTGCTGGTGGCAGGACGTTTTCACAGACTGCATGTCACAGTGATCGGCCCGTCGCGGCCAAGGGGAATGCATCTTCTTACGGTCAGGCCTTCTCCCAAGCAGCTTAGAAGATTCCGTCAATCTTGTGGGGTGCCAGCGGAAGTTCCAGAGGTCGGCCGAGGCGAGTTCCAAGCTCCAATCCTGCCCGACTTGAAGATGCGGCGCACCATAGCAGCGTTACGGCATAGCGACGACATCAAAGATTACAAAAAGATCAATAAGTCGGTCAAGTCAGCTGCTGGCGTGATCGCTCTGATCATTGACCCTGAGGTTGCCCAAGTTGTGGCAGACTTCAAGCCCGCGATCAACCGAGAGATAATCAGGAAGGCCCGTGTTAGGTTCGATGTTTTTGCCATGCACATTTGGAGGGAGTTCATCAAAACGGTGCCGCCTTCAGACATGGACATCTTCTTGTATGTGGGCGGTAGCCCGCAGCACAGAGGGGAAGAACTATATGCTTCGTCAATAGATATATTTATAAAGCGGCGTGGCGCCACCGAGATGTACCACCGACTCTTACCAGTGGTTTCCCTCGGCAGAGATCAGCAGGACACGTTAGGAAAGACGGTTGCGCTCCTGTGGCAGTTGACGCCCATGTTCGGCCCAAAGTTGTTGCCTCGCTTGCTGGAGCGAGTTCGAGGCATTCTGACCGACAGCGGAGTTGGGCGCAAGATTCACACGATGATTAATTTCTTGCCTGACTATTATTGGTTCATCAAAATGCCAGCGCCGCGCGGGCTGAGGACCGAAGGGCGCTTGATGCCAAGGGTATTGCGCTCCAGCGGATGGAGGCACACATTCGACTTGGTCATAAAGCGAGGTCTTTCGATGTTGTCCTTCTTCCCCGACTTCTTGACGAAGCTCAAAGCAGTTGTCAAATTTCTTCGAGACAAGAACCTCATGGAGACGTTTACTGTGGAGCTCAGGCGTCGTGGTTCAGTTGATGCTGCGGAGGTGCTCGAAGTTTTCCACTTCCCATCTTTTGCGAAGTGGCGCTGGTCTACTTTACACGGGTGCGTCAAACCAGTCAGTGGCATAGTGCACACGCTCATCAACTATTTCGATCCTGAATTGTTCAGGGGGATGAAGGATCAAACGCTATTCAGCACAGTGTTGGCAGCATTGGCATCGCCGACTTGGTCCAAGAGAGAATTGGCATTTGTAGCATGGTTTGCTGCATGGCTGACGCCTTTACAGAACTACGCTGGCACGTGCTTGTGTCATCCTCGAGGACGCCCCTTTTTTAAAAACAAGCGTCATGCATATATATGTCACCGCTTCGCGGGTCTCCACCAGCCCATCCAGGAAAACACAGGCAACCAGTGAGCAGCAAGAGCCGCCAATAGGTGGATTGAGAAAAGCCGAAGGAGGAGGAGGGGAAGGTACTACCTCTGATGAGTATAGGAGAGGGGGGTGGGAGGGGGGGTGGAGGAGGGGTGGAGGAGGATGAGCATCGTGCATCGATCCTCGATCCTGGGGCATCGATCCTCGATCATCGAGCCTCGAACCTGGAGTCTCGAACCTCGAGCCTCGGGCCTCGACCCTCGATCCTCGATCGTCGAACCTCGAGCCTCGACCCTCGAGCCTCAATCCCCGATCCTCGACCTGCGAGCCTCGAGCCTCGAGCCTCGGTCCTCGATCCTCGAGCCCCGGTCCTCGGTTCTCAGTCTATGTTCCAACTTCGATTCTCTGGATCGTAACTGCGGGTTCGGAAAGTGAACTAATTTACTGGTGGCATCCGAGATAATCGTCCGCCGTGGGCCCGCGTTGGGCCCTTAAAGCAAGGGGGTTGCCTACCGTCTTGTTGTGCGTTTTGAGCTTTGCTTCAGCACGCCCCAGGAGAGCCTGGTTGCAGCATGCGAGGTCGCTTGCTTGGCGTTGCACATCAGCATGCCACGAGTGTCTTACGGAGTGGGCTCCGAGAGGCAAGCGCGTGGAATTTCCGAAGGTTTCCTGGTGGCGACTTGGCGTTTCTCCAACAAGTTGTGGGGTCGGTTCGGCTTGCCCATTTCCTAGCATCGGAACGCATCCAGTATTTGGATACTATTCCATGGTTATTGGGGCGGTTGGGGGACCCTGGAGTTGCCCAGCGAGCCATCGATCAATATGATGGGTGCCGTGGCGGGTTACACGATCCTGTATCGAGAGAGCTCCTTGGCCTTGGGTCCAGGTTCCGCGCAGACGTGCAGGCCATACTCCCAGATGGGTCTAATGTGTCAGCGGCTTTGCAGACGGAGGTAGACTCCATCAAGTTGTGCCCGTTGGACGACTGCACGAACGAAGGAGCTCTGGGGTCTGGAAACAACTACAAAAAACGTCAGAATACTATAAACAGGACGAGGTCAGGGGAGGGAGAAATCACGGGAGAACGGAGGAGTGTGGGCGAGGATGGCGGGGGTTCTTGACGTGGGCGCGGGGGTGAGGACTCATGAAGGAAGAGAGGGGAAGGGGGATTGCAGAATTCTTGTCGCTTTGCGTATCCCCGCCAGCCCATCCAGAAACGCGCTTTCATCCAAGGGACTCCTACTCCGCTCTTATTTCTCTGTCAGTTTTGCCCGAGGCCCTCGCGCCAAAGCATCGAGAATCTTCGATCATTCCCGTGCGTGCACGTGGGCGTGGGCCGCCTCCACTCACCGTTTGGCACAGAATTTTGATGATTACGACAATGTGATGCCCCTCATTCCTGGATTTGCTCCGACGCCGACTTGGCAACATTACAAACGGCTCATCCCTGGCGTTCGGTGCACCAGAAAGCAATTCCAGAATAGCGTGTACGAGATGCGCCACGTTGTGCATGGCGTAGATGGCCTTGGCCATGATCACGATGGCGGCGGTCAAGGCGATGACGGCGACGACAGGGGCTGGAGACCATCAGGGGGACCCTGGAGGCGGGCCTGGGGAGGAAGATGACGCCCCCGAGGGTGGCGACCTCATGGGAGATGATGGGGGCGATGGTGGAGGTGACGGAGGCGGAGGAGGCTGGGAGAAACTGAAGACATTGCGTGATCGTGCGGCCTTTACCTCAGACAACGGCAGGCTGCGTCGAGATTATTTGATGTCGTGCGTCCAAGCATTTATGTACTTGAGCATTCTTGGCCCAAGCAGTGATGGAGCTGGAGATCAGCATTACTTCCTCCAAGTTATCAAGATGCCTGGGAACGATATCCTCCCCGAAACGTACCGGACCAGGGAGGCCAAGAGGGGGGCGTACGACATAGTCGTGCAATATCTGGAGGTGTCGGACGCGGCGGAAAACGATAAGACCTGGAACGTTTTTGCGTTGGAGGATCCCACGGCAATCGATTTGTTGGCAATCACTGGGTCAGATTTGGGAGCCACCGATAGGATTTTTACGTACTCCAGGGCCGATGCTGAAGTACCTGGCTGCGTGGGCCTGACAGAGCGGAAGGTTTTGCAGTCGGCGGTGGAGTTGACGAGTAGCAACGCCCCAGTCTTGTTGTTGATGCGGTCGCTCCAGAATGATGGATGGACATCTGCCAGGCGCACCGTGCACCACACGGCCGACTGCGTCGCGCAGGTTTTCGATTCCAGGGAACCTGCCAGCAAGAGGCGGTATTACCAGTGCCTGCGATGCCTCCCCCAGCTGTTCGCCGACGGCGCGAGGCCCTTCAGCTCGACTCAGGCACGAAAGCGGACAGATCTGAAACGAACGCTCGCGCTGTCGCGCTGCCGCCCCCCAGACAGGCTCGACATCGAGTGTGCCTCCCCGAATGGCCGTGTAACTTTGACAAGTCTGTATCGCCCTACCCAGCCCGCTACTAAGCCATTCCAGCCAATCCCTCCGTGTTAGCGCCTCAGGGCCCCCACCTTCAGCCTCCGAGTATCCCTCTTGGCTCGTTCTGCCCATCCCAGCCCCCGAGCTCCCTGACGCCCACCTCGCCTGCAATCTGCCCCCCCATATCCTCCCCCGCCTCCTCATCGGCTTAGGGCCCTGGGCAGCAAAGGCGCAAAACAAGTTTGTAAAACCAGTGCCCATTGAGAGGAGCAGGTCCCGAGTGCAAAAAGAGCCCAGGGTGGTGGGGGGAGACTCGACATGTCAAGCTGTTTTGGGGGCACGCTGCAACGGGCGCTCTTTCAAATTCGTTTGTATAGGTCCAAGCGTTATTTGACTTGCTGCTGGTGGCCCCTGGCAGGGCGATCCCTGGCTGCGCAGCTGCCCAGTGCCGTGAGTTGCTCAAGGCTTTGAAAAGCAAACGTTCGGCCGCTGATCTGGTGAATGACGACGTGGCCCTGTTAACAGCCAAGAAGGCGAAGGTTCCCAATGTTTTGATGGCCCCTGCCAAACCGTCGCTGGAGGGGGGGGGAGCGGTCTGATGACGAGTTTTGTGGAGCACAAGCAGAGCCAAGCGATCCGAAGAAGGTTGCGCCTGCTCCGAAGAAGCCTGAGCCTCATGCAGCCTCAAAGCCTGCCAAGACAAAGCTTGAGCCTCGTGCAGTACCTGAGCCTGGGCCTCACCCATCACCTATGCCGAAGGATCCCGAGCCTGTGCAGAAGACCGATGCTGTGGTTGTGCCCCAAGCGGCTGTCCCAGATCCTAGTATTGAGCCAGCGTCGGAAGCTGGTCATAAGTCTGCTTCGGGGTCTGAGTCTTCTTCTTCATCCTCATCTTCATCCAGTTCTTCTGAGAGCAGGTCTGCTTCTGGAGCCGCAGCCGACAGCGGCGACGAGGCAGACGTCGAAGGGCCTGTTTGGCCTGAGGATATTTTGGGCCAGGGGTGCATCTTTGAGGAGAACGCAGCGAAAGGGTCCATGGGCTTGAGGGTTCACTGTTCTAACCCCGCTCATGGACCAACTTGTGGCAGATACCGCTCGGTGAAATTAGTTGTGGGCGAGTACGGTGTGAAATCAGCAGAGGTGTTCTTGGCCGCTTGGCTCAGGGCGGCCCCTGATTGCGACGCAGCGGGCCACAGGGCATTTAGACCCAAATTGCACGAGTTGAAAGCAGCAGCTGAAGCTTTGGGCTACGCCTAGTAGCCTGGCATGCCAGTACTCACAGACCTTGACCGATATTTGATTTCGCTGTCCTTGCACTTATATGTATCCTCAGTCATCTGTGGTGTGCTGCGTGCAAAGCATTGTTTGGGCTCGTGCAAATCACTGTTTGGATGCGTGCAAAGCAATGTTTGGCTGCGTGCAAAGCACTGTTTGGATTTGTGCAGGGCGCTAGAACACTTTCTCGCTGTGCCGCGGTGGTGCATGCAAAGCACTGTTTGGATTCAACTTCGAACCTGAATAGCATGTCGAGATAGGGCGGGCTCTGAATATCACTGCATGCCCTCTGGAGGCCCTCTTGGAGCTAAGTGGGGGGGGGGGCCCGCGTGGACCTTAAAAGCGTATCTATAATTCGAGGTTCCGCACTTTGCCTTCTTGGGACACCCATGAAGGGCTTCTTGGAGCCACCTGGGGTCTCTCTTGGAGCCCTCTTGGGGGGCAGATTGGAGCCGTCTCGGGACACACTCGGGTCCCTCAGGGAGCTCTCTGCAGAACCCAACTGGACTCCAGAGGCGTGTATAGCTCGAGACCCCGAGTAATATCGTCCCCTGGGCTCTCTTGGGACACCCTCTGGGTTCTCTAGGAGCCATCATGGGATTGGGCCCTCTTGGAGCCCTTATCTTGGGGCCCTCTTAGAGCAATCTCGGGACCATCCAGAGGCCGGGGCATTCCTGGAGCTATCTGGCGATCCCAACAGGGCCCCTGTGCACTACGTAAGACAGCACGCAAACACATAATTGCACCATAACGGTCAACACAACGCTGCCAGTACATACGTCGCAAGTCGGGGCTTGGTGCAAACAAGGGCGCACAAGAAACCAAGACAACAAAATAACCATGGCAACAACGCACTGTCCCTCCGTAGGCTGTTTGTGTCTCAAGCTCGCGACACTTCGGGGCATCCAGACGAGCGCCCCGCGAGGGCAACCCATTCGATCTCTCGCATCTCACTCAAGCCCCATGCCGCCCAAGATGCAAGTGGCAACGCTGAAGCTCCCGAAATACGTGAAGAAAGAGGCTGACCCCGTGCTCAAGCGCCGCATGGTGAAGCTAATCAAGGTGGCACACTTGTACAAGCTCCGCTGCAACATGGCAGAGCATCGCATGTGCATGATGCGCACGGCTTTGCGCAACCTCAAAAAATTGGCCGAGGCCACGATCAACAGGGACGGCGTGGTCGGGGTGGCCAACTACCAGAAGGTTCGCGATGTCGAGAACGAGATCGACAACCGCGAATCGGTCTCGGATTGAGGCCTAGAATGGATCTTCAACTAACGGGGAGTGCATTGCAGTCTCTTGTGGTGCCCAGACATCACGGTATCTTGGTAGCATCTTCTGAGTCTGTGAGTTCTGCCGTCTTGGAGCGGCCGTCGGCCGTCGCACTTGCGAGAGACGTCCGGAGTTGGGCCTTCTTATGTGACAGCGCTGCTTCTTAAGACGGCGGCCAGCCCTGCGGGCAAGCGCAGCGAGCGAAAAAAACACATCCATCACATTGCAAAGTCACCGACGAGGCATCTGGGGTTAGGCCGTCTTGGGGCGTCTTGGGTTGGGCCGTCTGGGGTTGGGCCGTCTGGAGTTGAGCCGTCATGGGTTGGGCCGTCTTGGGTTAGGCCATCTTGGGCGTTCATGGGTTGGGCCGTCGTGGGTCTTCTATGCTCTCAGCTTAGGGCGCGTAGCAGGAGCGCGCGGTTTCTATTATCAAGACGTGGACATGCACGCGGCCATGCCTACGCTTCGCGTTGCACGGCCATGATGCAATTGATCGTGCATTGCATTGCAGTGCATTGCATTGCATTGTACTGTATTCTAATCTACTGTACTGCACTGTACTGTAATGTATTGTATTGTATTCGTATTGCATTTGCATTGTATGATATTGTAGTGTAGTGTACTGTGCTGTATTGTTCCGTGTTGCATTGCATTGTAAAAATGAATTGTCTGTATTGTATTGTACTGTACTGTATTGCATTGTGAAAATGTATTGCTTAGTTTTGTGATATACTGCGTTGTAATGTGGTGTATTGTATTGTATTTTGAAACTGAGTTGTATGGCATTGTATACTTTGTATTGTACTGTATTGTAGTGTACTGCATCGTATTGTACTGTACTGTATTGTAGTGTACTGTATTGTATTGCATTTCGAAAGTGAATTGTATTGTACTGTTCTGTCTTGTATTGCATTGCATTGCATTGTGAAAATGTGCATTGTATTGTACTGTACTGTATTGTACTGCATTGAAAAAGCTTAGGAAACCACGGAACAGCTAAGAAAACAAATGGGATTTTCCAATGAGATTTCCTTCGCAATGATTGCAATAAGTTGCAATCGTTGCAATGCAACCCCCTTTGAGAAATTGATTTGTTTTCTCATACACCGAGTGGGAGAGAACCAACGCTTCTATTGATCGTGCAACGTCATGCTTGACATACACGTCATGCTTGACATACACCGTCATACACGTCTTGATTGACATACACACGTCATGCTTGACACACATCATGCTTTGTTTATTAGATGCGGCTTACAGGTGATGCAGGATTTGTTTGTGATGTGGGACTTGATGTTCGTATCCAGGGTACTACTTACAATGCTGCGGGGTTGGTTGGTGTGAGACCTGTTCGCGTTTACAGCTCAGGGGCACTTCTGTTCTGCCGCGTTCGGCATTGGGCCGAGGGGGCGCGGCCGCGGGCTTAGGGTTAGACGTTGTACAGGCGCAGTTTTTAGGCTTAGGGATTCGGGCGTAGGGCTTAGGAACCATGCGAAGTTTTCCATGCACCCTCGGCGCGCGAATCCCTGACGCACCGTTGCATTGTCCGCCAGCGAAAAAAGTTTCCGCGCCGACCTCGCATCTTCTGCCCCCCCCCCCCTCCCTTCCTCCCCCCCCCCCATTCGGGTTCAGTATCTGCGCGGGCCGTTTGGGGTCTCAGTATGTCCGCGCCTTCGCGGGGTGCCAGCGTCGCGAGGCACGCGCTGCTCGCGGGGGCACAGGGCCGCGCGTAACCTGCGAGACCTGCGAGACTTGCATGGGGGCATCGGGGCCCCACCAATATTTTTGATTGAAAAAAAAAACGCGTTTGCCGCGCGCTTACATTGTGCGCGCGGCAGCTTAAATGCACATAGCGACCCCTTTGAGGCTATCCGCGAAAAGCGCGACGGTGGCACGATATGGGCAATGTAAAGACAGATGCCTGGCACACCACGCGCGATGGTTCTATGCTCACCGCGAACGTATGCACCATGCTGCAGAGGGTAATGCGATGCCGCTAACGCATAGTTAGGGCGTAGTGAAGATATGATTTTGACGTCGCTGGAACATTCTGGCCTGCACCGTTGGGAATTGGGCCGGCGGCGGAGGGCCTCGGTAAGAGGCTGCGGCGATAGTACAGTCTTGGGCATATGCATTCGGGCTTTGTCTCAATGCCTGCGCTGTGCATGAATTCTCGCCGCGCGTATCTCTGGCGCACCGACGTGGCGCCCGCGAGCGAAATATTGTTCCCCCGCCGGCTTTGCGCATTGCCCGCGGCGCCTTGATCTCTCCTACAGACGTGGTATCGCGAACGTGGCTACCGCGAAGACACCGCGCCGCGGCTCTGTGCACGGCGCTCCATGCTGCCGCACTGTGTGTAGCATGTCCATGGGCGCCCCGCCATGCTCTAGGGCGCGGCCGCGGGCTTCGTGCCATTTGGCACGGCGACAAAGGTGACGCGTCCTGTGGCACTACCCGACTTCGGGCGATGTCCCTCCTGGGCAAAGAAGACTGCGGCGTCGCTCCGTGAACCACAAGGGTCCTGGGCGCGGCGCGAGGGTCACCACTAGGCGGTCGTTCTGGGCGCGTCGCGGCAACACTAGAACCCGCGGGGCGCCTCGCTGGTCGACGCTAGACAGCGGCCGCGGCGCTCTGAGCTGCGCCACGAGACGGGGGTGGCGCCCGCGGGATGTCTACGCATGCCACGTAGGCGCCCACGGGATGTCTGCGTCGGCACGCAGGCGCCTCGCGGGATGTCTACGCATGGCACGTAGGCTACCTCACCACCACTACAGCCTTCGGCTGAACTCTTCAACATACACTAGACCGCGACTAGACCGCGACTAGACCGCGACTAGACCGCGACTAGACCACGACTAGGCCACGACTAGACCATGACTAGACCACGACTAGACCACGACTAGACCGCGACTAGACCACGACTAGAAAATTTACACTTTCTTGAAACATCTGCACAACCGCGACTAGACCACGACTAGACCGCGACTAGACCACGACTAGACCACGACTAGACCGCGACTAGACCACGACTAGACCACGACTAGACCGCGACTAGACCGCGACTAGACCGCGACTAGACCGCGACTAGAAAAATCATGTCATCACTAGGATACCACTAGGAGCGGACCTGGGACCACTACGAGCTCACCATGGGCACACGGTGCACCACTACGCAATACACACTCACAATCTACAGAAAACTACGCCATACACACTCACAACCTACAGGAAACTACGCCATACACACTCACAATCTACAGGGCACTACGAAAAGCTTCGCGGCCCCGCGACTGCGACTTTCCTGGCGGGGGGTCGTCGGCGCCGCGCTCTACGCCGCAGCCCCTGTCGGCCTTGACTTCACTAGGAAGGCGAGCGGGGCGTCCTCCCCCAGACTAAGACGCTTCGCAGACAATTTGGTTGCCGTCTATGCGTCTCGGCGCGGCCCCAGGGGAACCTCTTGCGTGGCACGGCGGCACTCGCCGCGTCCTCTAAGCCAGCTCGAGCGTCGCTTGCTGGGTACCAGGACGCCTCGCCGCGGTGCGCGGCGGCGAATGCACCCCGCCGCTGTCGGGCGCCGCGAGGCGCGCCTGCGCTTGCCGCGCGGCCGCGCCGCTGCTTCATTCTGCAGGGGCTCTCTTTGCTGCCGCGCGCTGTGCGGGGCACGGCGCCTGCTCGCGCGAGCCGCCATGGCGAGTGGCCGACGAGCGCCATGGTTGGGATTGCCAAGTACCTGCCCGACGCGAGGTGCGAAGCGATGCACCCCCTGCGTGGCGGACGGCCGTGCGCATGGGGCCGCGTCAGGACCGTGCCCGACCCCCCCCCGTTCTGGGGGCCACATTGAGTCTGGCGTTCAATGTGCTCCGCGCTCCGAGTTGGGAACATTGCAAACCGTTTGGCGCGCTTCGCGCGCCAGGATCTAAACGTTGTAAACCTTTTAGCGCGCTCCGCGCGCAGAGTTGCTCATGATCTCAACCCGCAGCGCGCTTCGCGCGCCGAGGTGCAAACGTTGCAAAAAGTGTAGCGCGCATCGCGCGCCGATATGTAGACGTTGTAAAACCGTTTAGCGCGCTTCGCGCGCAGAGTTGCCGCCGCCGCCGCCTAACGCACTTCGGCATATATGCGCTCTCAGTCGCGCTCGGCAGCCGAACTCTTTTGCCGCGAGCTACCGTTGCATCGGCCTCGGGATGGTCAGGGCGGCCAACAATGCCATCGGGAGGGGGGGGGGGGCTTCGGGAAACGAAAGTTCGATGCCCCGAGCGCATGCCACAAGAAACAATGGTAAGAACGCCTGCGGCATCTCAAGCCCGATGTCTTAAGCCCCCCAGGGCATCGGGTTGCATGTGTCCAAGGCGGCATTGCGCATTCAGTTGATTACGGAGCAGGGCGCAGGGGTCTCCGGAGAATTCTTCCCATGCTCGAAGTAATGGCAGGGCGCGTTCGGCATATTGAATCCGATGTCCTGAAAGGCTCCCAGGCCATCAGGCTTCAGATGCCCAGACCGTCTCCCGAGAGTGTCGGGGCAACGCACTGGGCATCTTAAGTCTGATGCCACAGGCGCGCCGCCGCTGAGAATCATGGGAGGGCGCCCAAGGCACCTGGAGTCAGATGCCTGAAATCTCCCAGGGCATCTTTGGTCATCTTGACGCATCTCGGAGCGGTTGGTGAGCCTTCTTGGGCGTGGCACGGCCGCGCCGCATCTTCAAAAAAAAAAAAAAAACTGATGGAGTTTTTCTTTTAAAAAGGAGGGGGGGGGTGCTGGGGGCCTCTTGGGATGTTGCACGGCCGTGCCACATCATATCTTGGGTGTGTCAGGGGTCAGATTGGGGCCAGATTGGGCCATCTAGGGTCGTCTTGACGCATATTGGGGCGGGTTTGGGGAGCCCTCTGGGATATGGCATGGCCGCGCCACATCGTCAAGCGGCCCCTGGAGGGGGGTATTGGGAGCCTCTTGGGGAGTGGCGCGGCCGTGCCAAAGATTTCCCCGAGTGTGGCTAAGGTCAGCTTGGGGCCGTGCTGGGTCATCTTGGGTCATCTTGACGCATATTGGCGCGGTGTTGGGAGCCCTTTGAAGATGCGGTACGGCCGTGCCGCATCTTCAAAGTGCTGGTGGAGGGGATCCTGGGAGCCTCTAGGGATGTGACGCGGCCCGTGCCACATCTTATCGCTGGTGTGTCCAAGGCCAAGTTGGGGTCATATAGGCCCATGTTGGGCATCTAGCCACAAAGACAAAGCAAAGTTCAGTTTCGGAAAGCACTTCGCAGCTTTAGCAAAAAATAAGTTGCGAGCTTTGGTAACACATGCGGAAACAGGGGGCGCGTGGCAATCGTGATGCGACCTAATTGGGACACGGCGCCCTGCCTGGCGCGCGGCGCGGGCAAATCGCGATGCGACCTAGTTGGGGGTCTCGCGCAGTGCTTTCCACGCGGCCGTGGGCCATTCGCGCTGCGACCTAATTGGGGGTCTCACCCCATGCTTGGCCGCGTGCAAACCGCGACGCGGCTAAATTGGGGCCGCGCGCCCTGCCTGGCACGCGACCGTGGGCAATTCGCGATGCGACATAATTGGGGTCTTACACCCTGCCTGGTACACGGCCGCTGGCAAATCGCGAGGCGACCTAATTGGGGTCTGACGCCCTTCTTGGCACCTGGCCGCAGGCAAACCGCGATGCGTCCTAATTGGGGTCCCGCGCCGAGGTTGGCACGCGGCCTTGGGCAAATCGAGATGCGACCTCATTGGGTTGTACACAAGCAGGGTGTGCAAACAAGCGTCACTCAAGACAAGTTCGATTCAATTGTAAGTACTCCCTGGGGACCGAAAACAAAAAAACGCCACTTGTCAGATATTGCTAGGGTGCGAAGACAAAGCCCGCATCACCTGCATGTAGTAGTCAGAGTACAGAAACAAATCCAGCATCACTTGTGCGTAATATCTATGGCGCACGGACTGGAAGAGGTCTCGCACAAAACACATCCCGCATCACTTGTGAGTAGCATCTGGATTGGAAAAAATCCCGCATCGCTCGTAAGTGCCAGCCAGCCTACGAAAACACATAAAGGATCGCGTGCACGTAGTGTCAACAAAAAAGAATATCACAACTTGTAAGTAGTACTGGGAATACCAAAACAAACTCAGGTCGTACACAAACCAACTCCAGCATCACTTTAAAGTGATACTTGGGATACAATTGGACCAACCCTGCATACCTTGTACGTGCTATCTAGAATGCGCAAACATACCGCCTCATTTGCAAGTAATACCATGAATGCAAACGCACGTCGCTGAGAGCATATCAGTGGGCTGGGGAGGGGGGGGCAAGCGTACTGGGGAGACTTGTACAGCTTCGCTGGTAGAGGGACATTCTGTTTTGTATCGTAGGGGTCTCATTTTTTGTGTAGCTTCGCTGGTAAAGGGACACAGTTTTTGCATTGCGTCGCTGGTGCCCGAACAATTTTTTGTATACCGACGCTGGTAGAGCAAAACAATTATTTCCACAGCTTCCCTGGTAGAGGACCGACATGTTTTTGTATAGCTTCCTTTGTGCAGGAAAATTGGTTTTGGTATAGCTTCGCTGGTAGATGCACAATATTGCATGTATAGCTTCGCTGGTAGGGGAACAACCTTGTTTGTGTAGCCTCGCTGGTACAGAGACCACATTTTCGTTTATATATTCGCTTGTAATGGGCCAACCTTTTTTGTATACCTTCGCTGGTACAAAACATCTTTTTTTGAATGGCCTCGCTTGTAGAGGACCAATATTTCTTGTATAGCTTCGCTATCAGAGGAACAATATGTTTGGTATAGCTTCGCTGGTACAGGAACAGCATTGTTTGCATAGCTTCGCAGGTACATGAACAACCTTTTTTGCATAGCTTCGCTTGGAGAGGAACAACATGGGGCGCCGTCTTGGGCTATATGGTGCTTCGGTTTGGACCACGTAGTAGGGAATCTAGTTCCTCTTGGAAGTATGTTCGAGGCGATCGCGTTGGGCAATCTGGGCATAACTTGAAGTTTCTGTTTGGGCCGTCTCGGAAGTGTCTCCTGGAATTTGACGACGTAGTTTCCTGAACCACAGGCGCACAGGGGGGCGGCTGGACATCGAACTCACCGCTGGATGCCATTTGTGGCTTGAGTCTTTCCCATCGCTTTCACGAGTTACGTGGGTCTGGTCTGGCATTTCATTTACATCATACTTAGTTCTTCGTTTCTCTCCAGCACATGCCAGATCCGCTCACCGAATCCCCGCCCATGAACCAGGCGCGCCTACCAGACCGCATGCCCCACGCGAAGGTAAACTTGGACGGGCTTCCAGCTTCCGCTAAGCCAAAGTCCGTCATCATCACCGTACCCATAAAGGTAACCGTGGGTCCTAAAATTATTGAGTTGGGCTCCGAGCGCAGGGGATTCTTGAAGAGGCTTCGGGGCGGCCACGACGAGGCCAAGGACAAGGACAGCCCGAGCCCGCGTCCTGAACAGCAAGATGGTGAGCGGCCCGTCAAAATGCAGCGCGGCTCGGAGGTGCAATCAAGTGAGGTGGCGGAGACGATCGGGTCATCCCCTGAGGCGCAGCCCGGGGGCGAGGACGAGAAGGGCCAGGAGAAGAAGCTGATGGGCCCGCCGTTGCTCACGCTACGCAAGCCGCCGCCCGCAGGTGAAACCACCGCCGCAGTAACGCCTCAGATCGGGGGCCCTTCAGGATCCGCAGAGGGTCATCTTCAGGAGTCCTCTGTTGACGCTGGTGCTCAGCTTCACGGCAAAGGCACCCTCCCTGGTGCGCATGGCGATGGCGCTGGTGCTAGCGGCAGCGCTGCTGCTGATCGTCCAGACTCGCAGCCTTTATTTTCCAATGTCCTCCTTGACTTGGGAATCGGCGCTGGACCAGAGGAGCTGTACCCAGACGCGCTCAACGTGGACGACTCTTACCAGGAAACTCAGCATTGGTGAGCTTGACGTGCTGCCACCTTGTGTTTTGGCAGTTGGTGGCGCGCCCGTTCACCGCTCAGGCCCACTTGCGCAGGCCAGCTCGTACTTTGCCTGTCGCCAGCATGCGCTCAGTTTATCTGCGCATTAGTGTCTGACGCTTCTCTTCCATATCGGCCAATCGTTATGCTGGCGCTCTTGCTATCTCGCCCGCTGCTTTCTCGCAGGAACGTGGGCCAAAGGAGTGGCGGGGGCAACCCGCGAGAAAAACGACATCACGATTAGGGGGTCTGGAACAATACAACGTACAAGCAACACTGCAAATTACCAACATGAACAACGCGCTGTAACATGCAAAGTATCAACACGAACGATACAAAGTACCAATACAAAGTAAGGCATGACTGAGTACAAACATAAACAACACGCAGTAATCAATGACGCGTGCAACGTACGACACAACGCACCGCACACAGCACGATTGCACGTCCAATCACATATACAGACGGCAATATAGTAAACGCACATGTGGCCACATGTACATTCACGCAGCCACACTTCAATGCGCATTACACGCATCAACGCGCTCTTCAGCAGCAGCACGAGCGATTAACAATCTAACGGTCCAGTCTGCTCTGCTCTCTCGCCCGATGTTTTCTTTCTCTCTCTCTCTCTCTCTCTCTCTCTCTCTCTCTCCCTCTCTCTCCTCTTCCTCGTCTGCGGCTTATGTCGAGTACGATTTCACCGAGAAGGCAGCGGCCCGCCCTCGCGCTTGCCCGCCCCCGCCGAGAAGGAGAA
This sequence comes from Prorocentrum cordatum, assembly GCA_963575745.1. Classification (NCBI taxonomy): domain Eukaryota; class Dinophyceae; order Prorocentrales; family Prorocentraceae; genus Prorocentrum; species Prorocentrum cordatum. The sequence goes on along the minus strand of CAUYUJ010015825.1, from coordinate 289,272 downwards.
GGATGGGGACGGAGGTAAACAAGGGGCACGTTTTCGATGAATCGTTGGGGAAAAGATGGGGGAGGATGAGGGCACGATTACAATTGCAGTCGCTATGCTTTGGTTTCGCTGGGCGGTGCTTGCACTCAGGGGGTGCTTGCACTCAGGGGGTCACTCAGGGGGTCAGCGGGGCAACCAAGCAACGCCTCTCGAGATCATGTGGATGGCGCGTGTGCTCACGAACCATTGGTTGGGTTCCGTGCGCTGCTGTTGTTATCTCTGGTCCTTCAGCTGGCGTTCCCACAACGGGTTCGCGCGTTTACCGAGGCAATGGCCATGTCATTTCCCGCCAGTGCCGTTGCCAGCCTTGCGAGTTGTTGGCCGAAACCGGTCTGGCTCAGTCTAGGTTGCGGTTTTGGTATGCATTCGAAAAGGGCACTGGCCAAGTTTGGGGGGCCGCTCGAGGGGGAAGTTGATGCGATGAGCAGCGTCCACCCATCGGAACTCTCTGCGAGTGGCGAGTGTGCGACGTGCTTTGCTTGTGAACTTCCAGGGCCGTGCACAAGGAAATATCGGGGCCAGTGGATGCATGAGGCCTGCTTCAATGGCGTCCGAGCTTACGCTCGGCAGGTGCTTAACCAGATGAGGTCCCTGGCGGTCATGGAGCACGAGATGGGCAACACTCCTCAGATCTGGCGCCAGAAGGCCAGGCCGTTCTTCACCACCCAGGGCACCGGCCCTGACCGCGCGGCTGCGCGCGCGTCCCTTGCGCTGCCGAGTGGTCCCAGTGCCTCGCCAGGATTGCTCAACGTCGACATCAGCACGCGTGGCCACGTCACTGAGTATATCGAGACAGTGCTGTTGCTCAACGAGGCGCGCTACATCAGTTACCACATGTTCTGGGACAGGATTTCCGAAGAAGATGCCCGATCTGACTTCCTACTGCTCCACGCTGAACAGGGATCTGAACAGGACGGCGCCGACGGAGAAGCCAGGATCGAAGTGATCGACAACTACAAGCAGAAGAGTATCAGACTCACCAGCAGCATGTCATCTGCAAAGGATACCTCGCCCATCGACGAGCCTGAGTACAAGCGTCTGCGGCTCGCCTATCAGATCATGCTCCCGCAGAAGGGATGCAACGACAGTGCTCATGAATGTGAGTGCGACTCTGGGTTCGGTCCAATGGGTTCAGGCGCTGGTACGGCGAGCTTTGCATCACCTGCGAAGGGCGCGGCGCAGCTGCAGGACTTTTCAACTCCCTACACTCCCCCCAACCCATTTCAACGTGCTTTCTCTGGTCCAGGCGTTCCGATTCGCGTCGCCGTCGTCGTCTTCTCCTGGGGGAATTTCTGCCCACCCCGTGGAGGCAGAAATTCCCTCACCTTCGTCGTCGTCGTCGCCGTCGCTGCCGTCGTCGTCGTCGTCGTCGTCGTCATCGTCGGCATCGTCGCCGTCGTCGTCGTCGCCGTCGTCGTCGTCGTCGTCGTCGTCGTCTTCCCCTTCGGAGGGAGTTTCGGCCCAGAGGCCTCTGGGGGGCCTCCAGAGGGTTCCAGGTGGGCCCCGAGAGAAGCTCGGGGGGGCTTCAAGAGGTTTCGGAACCAGATAGATCAGTGATCTATCTGGTTATGACTCTCTCGGAGACCTCTTCAGCCTTGCTTAATGCCCCTCTTGGCGCAGGCTGGAGGGGCGGACGGGGATAGTGAGGAACGTTTTTTAGGTTGCACGCCTGCTCCGAGGACTACCCGCGTCGGTCCCCGACGGCAGAGCCTGCTCGTGGCAGGAGCGGCGCAGCGGCTTCCGCATTGGGCAGCGCATCGGGCAAGGAGGCTGGCAACCCCAGGAGGGCCTTGTCGGGTGACCAGGAGGACGAGCCGAACGCGGTCAAGCAGAAGGGGGCCCTGAAAAAGCAGCTCGCGACTTTCACGGACAGTATCTTTGGCAAAGACGGGCACGCTACTAAAATGGTCAGGAACCACGGCCTGTGCGACGAGTCCCTCGTGGATGGGGACGAAGACATCAAGATGAATCAGTTCAATGAGGAGATGGCCAATTTCAGAAAGAGGTTGGCCGTGATTCAGCAGGATATCGAGAAGTCCAAGCCCAGCCAGTTCAAGGATTGCGAAACGGCATTGTCCAATCTCGAAGTGGAGCTGAAGCAAACCAAGGTCAAGTACCAGAGCATGGAGAGCAGCCTGCAGTTCTTCGCGCAGGAGAAAGCGCAGAGCGGTAGGAGCACCAAGCTGAAGATTCGCCACTACAAGGAGAGGGTGGTGAAGGACATGAAGGACTTAGGATTCGGCCCAGTGCACGCGAAGGCAGAGTGTGAAATGGCCTACGCGCTCCAGGAGACCTACGATAAGCAGCTCTCGGTTGTCCGAGACGCGCATAAGGCGAAGATTGCGGCCAAACAATTGGAACAGCAGGTTGCAGGCATGGGATCTGGCGACGATGGCGCCAACGGCACCTCTGCAACCGAGGAGCTCATGGTCAAGATGCCGTTTCCGAAGATGGACCAGAAAAATCCCGGCCCTCTGGCAGTCGAACGCTTGGAGCTGAAGACCTTGCAGTTCGAGCCCAGCACGGTGTATGTCTTCGACGTTGTGGGCCACGTGGCGTTGGAGGAGGCTAGGGGCGATCAGATTTCAAATATAGCCCTCTTGGGATATGTATCCAATCTCCCCATCCGCCACTCTTCTTCTCGCCACGCTTCGCGATGCCCCAGCACCCAGTAGCTCATGCCTGCCCCCTGCTAGTAGGGCAGACGGGGAAGGTGATGATGGAGAGGGCGAGGTGGGAGGGGAGGGGGGAGAAGCGATGATGGAAAGGTTGGTGATGAGGGAGAGGAGGGTTATCTCGATCGACACACCTTCCCCCGAAGCTGATTTGTTCTGGCCTCGCCCCCGACCTGCCTCCCCCGACCTCGGAGCTGGCCCTGGAGTCTCCACGAAGGACTCTTCACCTTTCTCTCTATCTTCGTCTGACTCTCCCCCCTCCGCGTTTCACCCGTATCCCAGGTGAAGAAGTACCAGCAGGCGCGCTCCACCACGGTCGAGAGCAAGATGCAGCGCGCCGAGGAGACTCTGACAGAGAACCATCAATGGGTCGGCCTCTCTGGTCGGATCGGGTCGCCTCCAGCTGAGTTCAAGTCGGAGCTGGTCGACGAGGGCTGCATCAAGAATCCCGCTCGTTGCCCATGGCTCCTTTCGATCAAGCAGTGCGCGTGGGGAATGGGCCCCACTGGGGTTCCACTGCCTGGGCTGCCGTGCTTCCTGCAGGCCATCAATGCCAGCGCTCTGGTCACGCTCGCCCCAATCGCAGCCCTGCTCGAGCAAGGGATGGTGCTGGACGGCATCAAAGCTTTCTTTGAAACGCCGTCAGGTCAGTCTTGGGTGAAGGCGAAGTGTGTGACACTGCTCCTCGTCAAGGGCGCTGTCGTGCGCATCCCAGCAGGCGTCTTCCCCTTGGTTATCTACTGCCCTGTGAATTGCCAGCGGGCGACTGGGGGCGGCGGCGACGAAACTAAGAAGGTGGACGAGAATGACATCCTGCACATTTGGCACTTGTCAACGTTCGACTTGGACGACTTCAAGAAGTTGAACAATCAGACGGCCCAGGCGATCCGCAACTACAACACCGAGCTGCTCGAGAGGTACAGCTCGTCGAGGTCCTGGAACGACCGCCTCGTGGAGATGCGCGAGTTCTTCGAGAAAGCGGCCGTCAGCAGCTAGGGTGCCGAGACAAGACATTGGAGCCAGGTTTGCTGGTTACAGACAGCGGCACTGCATGCTGCACACGGCGTGGTCAGAGACGCCACGCATTGAAAACGTGTATCTGCCAGCGTGGACCCCGAACAGTGTTTCAAACAATGTTAACAAAGTGGACCCTGAACAGTTTTTGCCAACGTGGACCTTGAACGAAATATCCAGCGTGGACCCCGAACCGCGTTCGCCAATGTGGGCCGAACGTATGTAGTATGATTTCTGCCGTGCAATCTAGACAGAGCAGCCTTGCGGTGCAAACTATTTGGTGAAATCTATGGCATGCAATCTGCGTTATGCAACCTATGTGGTGCAACCTTGGTGGCGCAACCTATGCGGTGCAACAAATGTAGCGTAAGCCAAGTATCATGAGGTATATTACACGCGTCCTGCACAACATAGCCACGGAGCAGGGAGGGATTAACACAGAGGATAGTCATACAGAGATGTGCACACACACATATATATATATGTATAGATATGAAACGCCAGTCACATACAAATGTACAACTGATATGTTTAGAACACCACCCAACATGAAGCCAGTGCATTATCTGTGCCAATCGACATCCCGATGTCTCCAAGGAAGTGCGCTATACACCCATGTGCCGTTCACGTATGACGCAATATGACAAAGCTAGACGAGAGGTTACGTCTGTTCCATAAGCTTACACCTGGATTATTACAATATGTCACCCATATGGCCCTGTTGAGTCTCTCGAGGTTTTCCGAGCGGGCTCCGAGACAGCCCAAGAGCGTTCCAAGACGCCCCGCGACTGGCGTCAAGACGGCCCAAGAGAAGTCCAGTACGCCCCAAGGGCTCCAGGTGGATCCTCCTGAGGTCCCTCAAGAGGCAAACGTCACTGTTTTTCTTTTCGCTGCTGGAAGTTCTAAGCGTTCTGACTTTATTCGAGTGTTCTTCTCTCCACGTTCTCTCCCCTCCCCTCCCAGGCCATCCCTCTAGCATCGCCGCTTAACCAATCACATATTTATCTCCCCATTTCCTCACCCCCCTCCTCTGTCTCCGTGGCCCTTTTGGCTCAAGTAGTCATCCGTGGGCACGCTTCTAGCACTTGCGGGCAATATTGGCTTTGGTAACCCGATTGCGCGTGCAGTTGCGCATCCCGCAACATTTTGTGGGCGTGCGCCGTCGGCATCTTTCAGCGCTGTGCGTAAGTGTGGCCTCGCCGCGGGGCGTGGCAGGCCGCTGCGTGTCCGAAGCCTTAGGCGACAAAGGCATGCAGATGTGCTCAATGCACTCGACCTCGGTCACAGATAGGAAACGTCCAGGATTTTTTTAACCGTTTTTTTGTTGAAGAGCGCGCAAGGCTCCCTCACTAGGCCCCAGGGTGGGCAAACCAACCCTGACTAGAGCCCAGGGTCGGTAAACCAAGGAACACTAGATTTCCACTAGACCACCACTAGACCACCACTAGAATCACTAGGACAGGGGTCGCGCTTTCAGGAATCCCACAGAACCAATGTCCTACCAACGACTACGACTACGACTACGACTACGACTACGACTACGACTACGACTACGACTACGACTACTACTACTACTACTACTACTACTACTACTACTACTACTACTACTACTACTACTACTACTACTACTACTACTACTACTACTACTACTACTACTACTACTACTACTACTACTACTACTACTACTACTACTACTACTACTACTACTACTACTACTACTACTACTACTACTACTACTACTACTACTACTACTACTACTACTACTATGTGGGGCGTTCCGAAAAAAGGGCCTTGCCTTCGAGGATCGAAGGATGTCATCTCTTCCTCGGCGAAAGAGCGGCGGAAGGTCGGCGGAAGTAAAACGAGGCCGCCTCTGCCAGCGGAAGCCGGCGGAAGCTCGGCGGAAAGCGGCGGAAGAGAAAGATGTGCCCCCAACAGATGGAAGCAGTTTGGGTCTCAGGGTTTCCGAAATTGCCCATGTGTGCGTTGCCCACGCAAGGGCGACGAGCGATTGGTGGCCGGCGCTTTCGGCCATACCCGCTCGGGGAACGATTCATTACAAGATGTTGTGGTATACGCTCGGGTCGGACGTGCGTCTCCAACAGAAACACAAATTATCAGTACGTCTTCCTGCGTCCCAATCAGAGGCAGGGGGCAAGTCTTCGGCAACCAGCTGACTAATGCAGCGGATGTTCTATCGTGGGCCTACCCAGCGAGACATATAAATGCTGGCCGCTGCGAAGGCACATAGACAAATAAGGAGAGAGTTGAAGGAGGAGGAGGAGGACGAGGGACATGAAAGGGGAGAGGGAGGTGGAGGAGGTGGGTGGTACGTGGGCGGAGGAGGAGTAGGGGGAGGGGACAGAGGCAGGGGAATGGGAGGACGAGGGGGATGGGGAGGAAGGATGAGCAGGAGGAGTAGAAGGAGGATGTGTGGGGGTGGGCGGGGGGACGGTGGTGCAACCACGATGATAACGGGAGCGGGGCGGAGTAAAGCAGGACGAGAGGTGAAGGGGGGAGGGAAGCAGAGCGGGAAAGAAGAAGAGGTGGGGGAGAAGGACGGGGGAAGAGGAATACGAGGTGGGTGATGGTGATGTGAAGCGGGAGCGGGGGAGGAAGAAGAGGAGGTGGAGGAAGGAAGGGGGAGGAGGATGGAGAGAGAGAGAGAGAGAGAGTGAGAGAAAGAGAGAGAGAGAGAGACAACAAAAAGAGCGGGAAACGGATGGGCGGCATTCCGCCTTTGCTTGCCCAGCCACCTGTTGCAAAAATGTGTGCTGCCAGCGTGCCGCCTGCAAAACACGAGGGGCTGTGGCTCCGTGCCTCTGTGCTGCGCCCCCCCCCCTCTCCGCGCGCCGCCCGTCTGCCCCCGGAGGCTCCAGCCTGCACCGCCCTGGCGCTCTCAGCAGGGAGGTCCCACCGTCGGCCTTTGAACAGCCATCGGTCGTTGAAAGTAGGTATGCTGGGGACTTCCAGGTGCCAGTCTACTTTCGGCGCCTGCCTAATTACTTGAATGATCGAGTGGCTTCACCTTCCCCGTTCTCTTTGTGGGGTGGGCGGGGACCCAATCTGTGTTCAACGCCTTCTTGCTTCATGTTTCTACCTACTTCTTCCGACCGATGGGTCGTAGGTCCACCCTGCCAAGTCAAGGGTACCCTTGTGTCCTGTGCTTCGAGGCCCACGCCTTCCACGCTCCTAGGGCAACGTGGCCCTCGGAAGGGTCTCGTGTCCTCTCGCGGGTCCTGTCTAATCAAGTCCAATTGTCAATGGTTCGGGTTGGACGAAAGGGTCGGATAGGGAAAGGCTGGTGTACGAAGTCTGCGACATGCAGCCGGTTTCGGCCCCGCCGCCGAGCCAATTCCTTGATACATGGGCGCCTCCCGGTGCCGGGAAGACCAGCTACGTGAGATGATTCTCTACCCTACCCTTTGTTATCCTAGCCTTTCGTTCCCCCCCGGTAGATGGTTCTCGCTGCAGGCTCATGCGAGCGACGGAAGAACACGGGGTCGATTGCGCTGACATTCGCGCGTCAGCTTCCCGTGTGAGGTCGCGCGTGAGCGCCCTCGTTTTCAGCGTGGCGTGCCGCGCTGGCGGCCCGCGTAAGACACCGCGTGAGGTCGCTATGCCGTCTCGCGTAAGGCCCCTCTCTTGCCGTCGCCCAGGCCAAATATGTGTGCCAATAATTCGGGGACGCTCCGTGCGCCCGTGCGCCAGGGAGGGAGGCACAGCGCGCATCCGAGCAGTCCGCGCGGACCTCCGAAAGTTTATGTTTATGTAGTTTTTGTCCCAACCATCCTGTGTTCAGTTGGGTCCTCGTTCTGAATCAGCAGCTCTGGGCCGCCTCCTTCCTTCCGTCCTCGCCCTCCTTCTCCCATCCCTCCCTCCTCTCTCCCACCACCCCACTTTGGGGCATCCCTCATACGTTTCGTGGCCCCATAGGGATCTTCACCTAAGGCCCCAGTGGTTGCGTTCGCAAGCCGCCGCCATCCCACATGTGCGTGCCACTCACACGTTTCGTGGCCCCATAGGGAGCTCCACAGCCCCAGAGGTTGCGCCCGCATGCCGCCGCCACCCCACTTTGCGGCATCCCTCATACGTTTCGTGGCCCCACAGGGATCTCCACCTAAGGCCCCAGTGGCTGCGTGCGCATGCCTTCTCCAGACCATATCGGCACACCCCTCACACGCTTCGTGGCCCCATAGGAAGCTCCACCGAAGCCCCCAGTGGCAAGAATCGCATGCGTGACCGTGCCCATGTTGGCACACCCCTCACATGCTTCGTGGCCCCAGAGGGGGCTCCGCCGAAGGCCCCAATGACTGGAACCGCATGCGTTACCGCTCCTATTTTGGCACACCCCTCGCACGTTTCGCGGTCCCTTGGGGAGTTCCACCGGATGCCCCATCGACAGGAATCGTATGCGTGACCGCGCCCATTTTGACTCATTCCTCGTACGTTTTGTGGCCTTAGAAGAGCTTTGCCAAAAGGCCCCGCCGCCTGCTGCTTCCCAGACCGCGCCCGGCTGCTCCCCAGGGCTGGGCCGACAGACGCTCAGATCAGCGGTGACGGGTTACATCCCTATATCACCCGTTGCGGTTGACCCCTGCGACCCCATCAGCAGCGTCGTTCCGTTCTTTTCACGCACGCCTTAGTCCTTCTGCTAGCCCCTCCCTCAGTTCCCACTGGTCTTGCGGTTCTCGCAGCTGCACATGATTGGGTCCTTCGCCAGGCGAATGTTTTACTCTAGAGCTGGGGTACCGTTCAGGCCCGCTTGTCTGCTGTCGTGTCTGTCCTGGGGTTGCGGTTCCACTTACGACGTTTGTCACGATTTCGGATCTTGCAGCCCCCATTATGGAGATAAGCGCTCAACTTGTTGAAAGGACGCACGCGGTGGCTTGTGTCTTCCACTAAGAAGCTTTCGTGGACGTCGGGGGCGTCGAAGCTCTCAAACATGCTCCTTCTGGACGACACGCGGCTCCCAATGTTTCGACTTGCGACTCGGAGGGTGCCCTCCCCAAATCAGTTGGCCACACAGAACGTCCGTAAGGGATGACGTATGTCGTCTCCGTACAGCCTCTTTTCGTTTCTGTTGGGGTAGGCGGGGGGAGGGCGGCACATTCCATGTTCCAGAGCTGGTAGCTCAGGGCGATGTGCTACATTAGAGGGCAGTCCTCATGTGGGCCAGGCACGTCCAATCCTCCAGATTTTCCTTTGAGCACATGCGAGTTATGAGAGTACCGTAGAGTGCACATCTCGCTAGGCAGAAGTAAGCTGGAATTCAAAAGCGGTTCACGGTGTCGGATTCTCCCCCTCCCCCCTCGCGCGCATCTGCCCCTCCACTTCCCTATCCCGTTCGCCCTCTTCGTCCTCTTCTCCGCCAACCTCCCTCCCCGTCCACGCTCCTGCGCTCCCACTCTCCCGCTCCCCTCCCCCTCCCTTTCCCCCCCCCTCCTCTCTTTTTATTTCCTTTCTCGGAGGAGTGGGGCTCAGACCATCCAGCCTGGGTCGGGCCGCGTGCTGCCCGGCCCTGGGCGTCGAATTTACTGGCGCCTCAGCTTCTTTCTCTCCTGACACGCGGGCTCGCGAGGGCCGATGCAGCGGTGAAGCGCCGTCTCCTTTCTCCATCTTTCCTCTCGAGGTTGGAAGCCCCGCCCGTGATAGAATTCGGCATCAGTTTCGTCAGGGTGAATCGTCCTGCAGTTGGATCGCCAGGAGCTTCGAAACGGCGACGGCGCGCTTGGGTCGAGCCCTGGCGACGAGGCGCCCAAGGTGCCTATGGGGCCTTCTGGGGCTTTAAACTCGGTGGGCGTCTGGACTCGGGGATCGTCTGTAGCAGGATTGGCTGGGAACCCCAGGGGCTGTCGGCCTCGGAGAGGGCCGCGTGGGGTGCCTACGTGGCTCTCAGAACGGCTGACAGCGAGGCCGCCGACCCCTTTTCCCTCGCCCAGCGCATGCGGGCCGTGAATCAGAGCAGCGGGGCAACAGCTTCCTGGAGGACCTCCTGGAGGCCTCGTGGAGGCCTCTGAGGCCTTCTTGGGACGTCTTGAGGCCGTCTAAGGCCGTCTGGGGTGCATTTTGGGCCGTCTTGGAGGCATCTTGAAGCCATCTGAGCTGTCTTGAAGGCCACTTTGGCCGTCTTGGAGGCATCTTGGAGGCCATCTTCGGCCATGTTGGCCGTCTTGAAGGCGACTGGGCAACCACCCGGGCATTTGGGGCACCCTTCCTTGTCTTTCTGGGTGGCCGGCAGGACGGGCCGAAGTCCTAGGGGAGATTTGTTTATTATATGTGTGTGCATATATATATATAGAGAGAGAGAGAGAGAGAGAGAGAGAGAGAGAAAGAGAGAGAGGGAGAGATAGTCACACACACACACACATGCATACATAAGAAAAGAGCAAACTAAAAACGGTGGCGCCTAGCACGCTGGTTACCCCTGTGACAAGCACAGGGGGCAGCGGATTTTAGTGGCTTTCGGCACATGCCGCCACCACGCCTGGATTGTATGCCTGAGGCCTCTTGCACACGCGTTGGGGTGTCTTGGAGAGCCTCCCGGGGGCCGCTTGGAGGCGGTTTGGGCGCCTCTTGAGGGCCTCTTGTGGCCTCGTGGGGTATCTTTTGGGCATCGTGGAGGCCTCTTGGGCGCCTCTTGGAACCTCTTAGGGCCTCTGGGCGGCATCTTGGAGCCTCCTGGGGGCTTCTCGGCGAATGTTCGGTTCGTGGTCTGATTTTAGGCCCCTCTCGGGGCCGTCTTGGGGCCCCTTTGGCCGTCTTGGGCGCTTCTTGGACTATTTTGGAGCCCTCTTGGGCCGTCTGGCGTCTTGGTCTGTTTTGGGGCGGTCTTGGAAGCTTCTTGAGCCGTCGCGGAGCGTCGGAAAGCCGAAAATGCGAGGAGGCACGAATCCTTCAAACACCGGGTAACATCTACGAATTTGGCCTCTTGGGGCTTTCTCGGAGGGCCTCTTGGAGCGCTCTTGGGGCCTCTTCAGGCCCTCTTGGGCCGTCTAGGAACCAACTTCGGGCGCCTTGCACTCTTGGCCGTGGCAATGCGAGTATGGCTTAATTGGCGATGTTTTCTGGCTTCGGGGACGCGAACATGGTTTACGTTACGAAGGTTTGTTGCCTCGGGGACCCAACAATTGCGTATTGTACGAGGGTCTGTCGCTTCGACAATGCGAATATGGTGCAAATTGCAAGGGCTTACGGCCTCGGGGACGCGACTATCGCTTACTTTACGATGGTTTATGGCCTCGGGGGCGCGAATATTGTATGTTTTTGCGTGTCCCACGGCCCCCCTAGCATTCTGAGGATGTGATTCGGGCGTGGTAACCTGGCGATGTGGGGCTCCCCCCCCTCGCGCGGACAGTAATCACTGACAGTAGGAAGCAGAAAGTGAAGCTATCACAATGGGAACTAAAGCCTGCAACTGGAGCAGGGTGCAGCAAGCCTGAGCCTCGCAGCCTGATGGCCTTGCGAGGGGGCCGGCGGATTCTGTAGGAATGCGGATCCAAAAACCACTGCCAGCAAACATGCAGAGTCTGGTCCACGGACTCCCACTTCACCTGCGCACCCAGGGATGGTGTAAGAAAGACAGCCCTCCCCCCTCACTCTGTTATCCCCTTCCTATCCCCCTTCCTCTTCCCCTCCCCTCCTCCCCCCTCTCCCTCACTCCCCTCCCCTCCTCCCCTCCCCCCCTCCCTTCTCCCTCCCCCCCCCTCTCTCAGTCCTGTTCCCCCTCCTCCCCTCCCCTCCCTTCCTCTCCCGCGCGGCCTGTCTGCCCTGCCATGGAGGCTCACGAGCGCAGGCGGCGGCAGCGGCGGCGAGCGCCTCTGAGCTGGGAGGCGCCGGGGGCACCACGGAAACGCGTGCTGGCCGCCGCCGCAAGGGGAGGGGTGCATTTCGGAGGGCGGGACGTCGGCCTCTTCCACCTCCTCGGCCTCCTCTTCCTCGTCCTCCTCCTCCTCCTCCTCCTCCTCCTCCTCCTCCTCCTCCCTCCTCCTCCTCCTCCTCCTCCCCCTCCTCCTCCTCCTCCTCCTCCTCCTCCTCCTCCTCCTCCTCCTCCTCCTCCTCCTCCTCCTCCCGCGTGCTGGCCGCCGCCGCAAGGGGAGGGGTGCATTTCGGCGCGTCGGTTGGCACGCCTGAGCCGCAGGATGAGCATTACAGGTATGGGTTTCATGGTTCTGCCCTGCCCATCATTCAGATGACTGGCAGAGGGTTTCGGGCTTCAGATCGCTCCCCTATCCTCACCACGTCTGTTGGTAGCCGGTCAACGCAAAGGAACACGCGCCGTGAGACGTCACGAGGGGGGCTGCGCTGGAGCTCAGTGGGCTACTCCGCTTATTGACCACAGCCAGCGATTATGAACGTTTGCCACCGACTTCAGATGGCGCCTCCAGGCTCAGGCTATTTTGATGCCTTCCATCGTTCACGAGGCGGGGATCCCATATCCTGGCACGTGTGCCACAGGAAGGAAGGCTCCCTCGCACTGCGAGCCGACCAAGAGAAAGAGAGAGAGAGAGGAAGGATGCCTGTGCGGTGGGGCGCGCTTGATGGGCCGTGCGGAGGTCGTGGTCTGGATGGCTTTCTCGCCCGGCGGGCGCGGACTTCGGTCGGGCATGTTCCTCTACAGGAGGAATGTTCGAGAATGATTTCTCGTGCTCCTTCGACTCTTTTTGAATTTGTTGTGGCTACTTTTTTCGGACGTAGCCCGAATGTGATTCTCGCGAGGTAAACTGAACTGAACTGAACTGAACTGAACTGAACTGACTGGTCGCGCCCGTTACGCGACGGTTTTATTCTCGGCCGCCAAGGGCGCAACCTATGGCGCAACCGATCGGAGACGGTTTTATCTTCGGCCGCCGAGGGCATATCCTATGGCGCAACCGATAGGAGACGGTTTTATTCTCGCCCGCGCGGCGCAACCGATAGGAGACGGGTTTCATTTTCAGCCGCCGATGGCGCAGCCTATGGCGCAACCGATTGGAGACAGTTTTATTCTCGGCCGCCCAGGGCGCAACCTATGGCGCAACCGATATGAGTCGGTTTCATTTTCGGCCGCCGAGGGCGCAACCTATGGCGCAACCGATAAGAGACGGTTTTAGTCTCGGCCGCCGAGGTGCCAGGAGAAGGAGGATGAGCAGGAGGAGGAAGCGGAGAAACGAGGACGAGGTCTTAGACGAGGACGACGAGGAGGAGCTGGAGCAGGAGGAGGATCAGAAAGACGAGGAGGGTGAGGAGGAGGACGAGGAGGAGGAGGACGACGACGATCAGGACGGGGGGGAGGACGGGGAGGAATACGATGAGTACGAGGACGAAGTGTGGGCATTCGAATGCGTGCTGGGCTACGCCCGATTTATGCTCGCTGTTTGGGCTGGCGTTGGGGCCCCAGCGGGAAGCTTTCTTGTGATTATGTTTCTTCGCATATCCGCTTGTAGGATTATGATGTTCCAGCCTGCTTGAGCCTTGATCACCAGAAACAAGTTCGATCACCAAGCAGGTACGGGAGGGGGGTTTCACGTGGCGGACCTTGGGAGGCGATACTCGTTCGACATTGTTTCGGTACTTTTCTGGGTGCTCGAAATTATTTTTGGGATGTGGTCGTCAAGTACGATGGAAACAGCATAATTGTAGGAGGGCATGCCCGACCTAAGCGTGGACGCTTTCTCGTGGACGTCAAGTATTGGTTGCACCACCGGTCGGGCCTCACTGCGGCCCAGGTCGCCAAAGCACGGGCCTCGACGGAGCTCCCGAGACCTTCCCCGCAAACTGTCAGATGGGCTTTGGGAAAGTTCAAAAACGAAAGCGGCCTCGGGGTGGATTGCTGGAACCCACGTTCATGGTTCTGTTTACCTGGGGTTTATATCGATCGCCTCATCGATGTCATGATGGCTTGGGAGAGGGACCCCAGCAAGTTGCCCCTGAAGTACCCCACGGTGATGGTCTTCCAGGGTAAGCCGGGGGGTGCTGGATTACGCTCACTCGCTCTTATCATATCCCTATTCCGCGCCAAAAGTAGGGTGAGACAAGACGTGGCGCGTGCCTGGGAGATGGACCACCGCTCACCATTTTTTTGGGGTTCCAGAGACAAGGAGTGCGAAAGAGCAGGTCGGCAGCATGCGATGCTCAACGAATGCGCCCGCCTAAAGGGTTTCGAGCTATCTACGCTGTGTGCAGACCTTGAGCAGTTCTACGAGCTTGTGGCACCAGGTGCCCTGTTTGACGAAGCCGGGAAGAGCGGCTCCCACCTCGGTCTTACTTACTCTGCCATCTGTTTGTACACGGGGCCGCGAGTACTCACTTTTGCTGGTGTGTCTTTAATATGTTTACAGTCACTGGCACGATCCTCGCTGGCTGCAGCCTGGCGACGAGCTTCGAGAAGGTAGTCTTCTATAGAGTACTGCGGGCTGGCCACGGCGTTTCCCCCCTTGCCTATCCGCAACGTTGTGGATGACGTTTCTCTGCAGATGCTAGGCAGAGCCACATTTATCGTGGAGAAGTTGGGCGCAGCAGGTCGGGCACTCGAGAAGGGGTTCGACGAACCGGAGTTGAAAAGGTCTGGGACGAAAACTCATCTCATCGCCTCTAGTATGGAGATTTCCGAGGGCCTCTCCAAGGTGCGGCGGGCCCTCAAGTTCTCATGCAAGGTCACGCTAAGTTCCCTGGGGAGCGACATCGTGGCCAGGAAAGCTAGGAGGAACCCGACGGCTCTCAAGAGGCTCAAGAAGACTTGACGTCGTGCTCGTGGATTTGGTAGGCTTAATCTCGCTGGAGCCAACACTGCTGGGATACACAGGGCTGGGCCTCAGTCTTGCGCCTTATGGGTTACTGATGTGGATGGTCTTACTCGGCAGCACGCGCACGCCTTTCGCGTTTCTGCATGTAGGAGCCGCTGTAAGAGCAAAGCTGGTGCGCTGACATTTGTTCGTTTGAGATCCTACGGCGCTGGATGCAAGATGGACCCCGTGCAGCTTTTACCGCGGCAACGTCGTGCAGCAATGGGCTCGAGCTGTTTGGGATGGGTCTCTCTCGCTGGACGTGGTCCAAACAGTGTTCCGAGCGGCTGCCGACGAGATGCGTAATACTAAGACGCTATGGGCCTATGTCGCCTCTCCTGCGCACGTTTTATTTCTTACCCTCGCAGAGATAGGCTGGGCACCTGAGTCATGAGTCAACTTGGCATTTCCGCAGGGCTGACGGCGAGACTGTGGACCTCTTGGCAGCGGCGCCAATGGTGGCGCGTGACTACGCGGTGGAGGACGCAGGCATCAGGGCTGACGTAAAACGCGCCCAGACAGCGCCCCAACCTCAACAGTGCGCGGCGCAGACCCGTCCAGTGGGAGGGAGCCAGGGCCATGCTGGAGGGTGCTACGAATGCGGTTTGGCAGCAGCACCATCAGAGTCGCGCTCGTAACGCTTTTGCCCTGGGGGCCTGGACCCAACGGCGTCTCTGTGAGCGTCGCGCTTGTGAGTCCGAAGCCTGCCAGCTCTGTTAAGGGACTTCGGGCACATTGTTCCGCAGACGGTTTGAATGTCCCGCCTTCGACGCGGACGGGCGCGAGCATCTCCCGAGGCAGGTGCTCGAGGCAGCGCTGAACGCACGAGGTTGGCGACAGGATCTCGAGAAGTTTTCCGCGGCAGCCCCCGCTGATCCTAGAGGGCGGACGCCCTCGCCGCTCAAAGCCAGCCAGTGCCGCGCCCATCGGTTTAACCGCCCCACAGAGCGGCAAGTTGGGTGGATTTATCCTTAGTGACGTTTCGGCTCTCAACCCCATGCGCGCTCCAGGCTGCCGCGTGCGGGTCTGCCCCTGCGACGGTCGGTCCTTCTCGTGAGCTCCAGGCTGCCGCGCGCGGGGCTGCCCCTGTAGATTGCGCGCCCGAGCGGCAGGCTCGCGACGGCGAGGACTGCGCCAATTTGTGCTCGCTGGTTCCGCCGGGGCATACTCCCAGGTCTGGGCTGTTTGCGAGGGGGCTCTAGGGTGTGTCTGGGTCCGTTGGCCCTCGGACAGCTCCGGCAGCCCCGGGGCCCACCTGCGGCCGAGAGTTTGGCGCCAGACCCTGGGCCACGCCAGCTTCAATGATATAGTCGAAGGCCGCTCCACCCACTTAGACAGAGAGGGCAACGAGCACGCGGATCGCTTCGCGAAGCTTGGAACGGCCGTGCATCCGTCGGATGACAGTGCCAAGGCAAGATTTGAAGAACTTGTCAAGTTGCAAGAGCGTGTTTGTAGATGGAGAGGCATCCAACATGTCCTCATGGGTCAGAGAAGTTGAACTGACTCCGAGAAGCTCCCTGCCGAGTTAGGCTCTGATGGGCATGAGGGCCTCGGGGGCCCCAGCAGGAAGGCCTTCAGATGTGTCCCTGCAGCTGTTCGTTCCAGGCTGGCCAGGGAATGCGATTGTCTCGGCTGCCGCCGCACCCTGCTAAGTTCCAGAGTTCCCTTGTTCCCGGACTCAGAGCCCGTTGCCTCCTCGGAGAAGGCGCGGTCGCAGGCGCGAGTGTCAATGCTTTTGCAAGGCCACAACCTTGTCGCGATGAAGGCTCGGGGCGAGGGCTGAGCTCGGGCGGGCGGTTGTGGTTGGGCGATGTCGTGCCTGAAGTGCGGGGGCCGCGCGTGGGCGGGGCTGGACAGTTTGCGCCGAGTTTGTCCTAGCGCGCCGCCCACCAAAGGCTTCAAGCAGCAGAGGTCCAGATTTTCGAGAGGTCGCTTCCCGAGTTGTGCCCATCAGTGCCGTGAGTGGACTCTCACTGAGCCTCGGGCGCCCACCCCTCTGGACGCCCTCGGCTTTGTCAGAGCTGCTTAGAAGGGTGTCGCGGTCCTAGAGGAGGAGGCCCCTGTTTCTGTTTCTGAAGACCCACCCTGGGGTGAGCGATGAAATGCCCCCCAGATGCTCACCAGGTTTGGCCTGTTGCAGGCCCCCAGTCCAGACCGGCTGAGCGGGGGCTCGGACTGAGTTTGCGCGTTGTTCGGGGCGTCTGGCATCGACAGGCGAGCGCAGTGCAGCGCGCTTTCTCGTGGCCTCCGCACGGAAGCGCTGCGCGTTGCAGCAGGCCGCCCCGGGCCCTCGGGCGGGCGTCGTAGACCCGCCGGCGCCCAGCGAAGTCCTCGAGGCCCATGGGCTGAGACGAACAGGGGCTGTCCGCCCTCTGCGGCGAAGATCATCTCGAAGAGCAGCTCCTCTTCCTCCTCCCTTTCTCCCCCCCCGCCCTTCTCCCCCTGCCCCCCCCCCCCCCCCCCCCCCCCGGCCCCCGCGGGCTCAGGTGCCTGCCGCGCTTGGGGGCAAGGGCGCCGACTGAAGGGTGCCGAGAGGTCGAGAGAGCCTCTCTGCGGCGCGCCCGCGGCGCCGGCGGCCGCCGCCAAGTCGGCGCTGCGAGCGCCGGCCAGCAGCCCACTCCGCGCCGCCCGCGCCCGCTTCTCCGAGGCCCCCCTCGCCGCTCGCTCTGCCGACCTCCTTTCGCTCGCAGGGGCAAGGGAGGGAAGTCGTCGAGGGGGGGGTCGGAGAAGGGTGGGTGGCAGGTTGCTCGTCGAAGCCGCGTTTCAGCTTGGGGCCTTCGCGAATTCTTCAACGGGCCGCGCCGTCTGCCTCGGGCCCCAGCATCGCGACCTAGATGTCCGACGGGCGCGGGGTTCTCCGCGGCGTGCCGGGGGGCGATCGGCGGCGGCTCGGATCGGGGGGGGCGCGCTGGATGTCGCGGCGGGCGCTCTTCACTTCCCCCCCCCAGCCTTGTGAAAGAGGCCGGGCCAGTTCATGCTATGGGGCTGCCCACGCGCTGACGCGCTGGCGGCGCAATCTGCTTCGGGAGTTGCTCGCGAGGGCGCTCCCGATCTTCTGCGCTGATCTGAATGATGGGCTTGGTTTGTCTTGCATTGCAGGGACCTGGGAGGGCCTTCCGTCCTCGGCGATAGGCGGCTGTCGCAATCGAGAAGTTCGACGACGCGGGGTTGGGGGGGCGCGCGTGAACTACTTGGCGAACAGCACCTCATTGAACCCAGTGCGTTTGGTTCGTATCAGGGTATTTTTCCCAGCAAGCACGCCGTCGGCTTCGCCCCGAATTAATTCTGCGTTTACTTTAGGTGGTTTTCGCGGTCGCGTTCGGCACTGCTCGGCGCTCAAGACTCTTGGCGCTAGGCTGCAGGCTATGCAAGGCCCCCCTCCCCCCTGAGGGCCGCCCTCCACTTTTGTCTCGTGCGCGACTATGAGAAAGATCCTCATGAATTGCCCCGCCAGCCTCTGAAGCGAATGTCGGCCTCGGCGTTGATGCAGGCCTTTCATCGCGGTCAGGGCAAGGTTCCGTTCTTGACCGAGGTTGCCGGCACTCTGACGGCTCTGCAAGAAGGGCTGACCCGACTTCGCGAGAGTGGCGCCCTCGAAGTTTTTGCGTTCTGTTCGAGGGCCTGGTTGCCGCGGTTGGGCATGAACGCTTTGCGCGTGCACCGCGAGCCCTTTATCCACGGGCTGTTTCATGGCGTCGGCAGCTTTTGGAAGCGCGTCTCAGGCTTATGGAGAAGAAGGAGGAGGTGGGTTCGATGGAAGATTTGGCGAGAACCGAGGAGGAGTTCAAGAGGTTACCAGATGTACTCTTACGGGGACGGTAGAAAACGGGGAAGGAGGAGAGGCAGGCGTTCATCGAGGAGATCGGGGAGGCTTGGAGAGAGAGGAGGCCAGCTGACGCAATGGATCTGGCTCGACGGGTTGCTCGGTGTCGACGCGGGGCCAAGCAACGCGACGGCGAACGGCTCGGCCCCCCTCGTCCTGAGCGTTCAGAGTGGGCGGAGCATCTGCGGATGCCAGGGGGCGAGGGGGGGGGGGCGCGCAGGCAAAACAGATATCGTGGAGCGAATGGCGAGCAGGGAGAGAGGAGCAGCCTGCCCCTCCCACTTCTGCAGCCGACGAACATGCCATTTCAGAGATTGATCGAGTGGGTTTTCGCATCGTCTGAACATGCGCCCGCATAGCAGGCAAGCGGCGGGTGGCCCCTCCAGAAACGATGCCGCTCGAGCTGTGGGGCCTGACTTTATCTCCCATGCGTGGAATGGATGATATCTAGCACCAGGGCATTGGGTTTCAGGAAGATCTGCCTGGTCTTAAGCCAGCGCACTATCTTCTTCGACTAGGTCTTGCACAAATTCGACGGACTGACCTCTCGCCCTTCTATTGGCGCCGCTGGGGGGGGATCGGGCCTCTGAAACCGGATGTTCCTGGGCCGCGCGGTCGTCGCTTGATTCGCGCCATTCCCGCGATTGGCAAGGCATGATACGCGCGACGCACTGAGCAGACCGCGCCCGCCCAGGACCACAGCTTCGCTCGCCGCCGACGGCGAGGAGGTGCGATCGCGAGTGCCACTGCCGTGCGCTATCGTCTCCGTCAGGCCCAACAGTCTTTTGCAGTTGCACGAAAAGGCCTCCCTAACGCTTTCGGCGGCACTGATTGGAAGGCTCTGGACACTGTGATGAAAGAAAAGGTGAAGACACGCGATCGTGTCCTCTGCGGTCAACGCTATCGCTTGTCGGTCGTCGAGGTCGAAACCATTGCAGGACCCTCAGCAATCAATGCGGGGGTGGGCGGCGTGATGGGGGCCCGTGTAACGCGCGCGGCTTTGCGGGCGCGTTCCCTCCACCGGTGGAGGCATGGGCCGAGGCAATGCGGGCGTCTTCCCTTGTCAATTATTTATGTGCAACAAAATGGCGACGTGGGCCGGTCGATATGTCGTATCAGAAGTACGCAGACGACATGTTGCGCGCCGTCCCCCTCGCGAATGGCACGAGTGTGAAGTGAGCTTTTAGCGTGCTATCGGAGGCGGACACCTTGTTGGACGCGGCCTTGAGCTCAGCTGGATACGCACGGAATCGGGCAAAGCAGGTCACGTTACTTTACATTGGGGGAGCGGGCGCCTCGGAGCTTAAAAAGCAGATTCGGCGGGGAGTAGGGCGGGAAGAAATGGCGGGCCGTGTCGGAAAGGCGCGACACCTGGGCCTCGTGACCATTCCCGCCCAGCAGGCGGCGCCAGAGGTTGAACGTAGGATTGCTGCGGCTACATCTGCGCACTACTCTACGGGTGGGTTTTGGTCTCTGTTTGTCCCTAAAGCTTGGCGGCGTACCATGTTGGTTGGGCTAGTTCAGGCTTTTTCTATCTGGATCCGAACCGTTTAAATTAAGTGATAATCAAATGGAGGCTTAGATCGACATGCTGCTCGCCTCGGTCGGTCGGCGATGAAAGGTATGGCTTTTGCCGAGCATGAAGATGGTATTTGACGGTCGCTATCCACGGGGTCCGTTGTTGAATACTGGTGGTTGCTACGTGCCAGCAGGAACTCTTAGCTCGTCGTCCCCCTTGGTACCAGAGCTGGGCATCTTTCCAGGATGACCGAGTCCAGGTGTTGTGTGCGCTGTTCGGTGAGATGGCATTTGAGGGTGACGATGCATGGCCCTGCAATGCGACGGGTTTGACAGAGTTCGCAACGCCGTGGACGAAGCGTGAGGGCTCGGGCACCGCCGACGCGATCCCCCTATGCCCTAACACAGAAGAGCTCCTCTGTCGCATCAGTTCCCGCCCCCGTGGCTTTTGCTCGAGGATGGCGAGGCGCGCAGGGAATTCTCGCGCCCGGGCTTTCGCAGGGCGCGAGCCGCCACGAACGCGCGCGAGATGCCGCCGCCCTTTGGGGGGGGATCTGAGGGACATCCAGTCGATGGCCCTGGGCTCGGGAACCTGGAGGAGGACGCTGAGCTTCCCAACCCCAATCGGAGTGCGATTGTGGAGGGGAGGGGGGGGGGGGGCGCGCGGCGGCATCTCGATGATCAGGAAAGGTTTGATGGAGCATCTTCGCCGCCGTCATAAGACTCGCAAGATAAGTCATGTATTGGCGAAGGTCAACGAATGCGTTGTATGCCGGCGCATCTTCAAGTCGCAGGCGACCGCGGCCAGGCATTTGAAAGGTTCTATTCTCAAAGGCCATTGTGGTTATTGGGGGTCTCGCTCGCTGACGCCCAGGTTGTAGCCGCGAGATTACACGTGCCAACTACGTGGGTACGAGGGCCGCGATCTTGACGATCTCCGTAGCCATTCAGTGGCTCATCTACCATTTCGCGTTGTTGCTCGGCCTCCGCACCCTGATTATGTCAGAAGCACAAAGAGACGCCACCATGCCACAGTGGATGCAGACGAAGAGGGGCGCGGCCGAGGCCTCGCTCGGATCGGACCAGAAGGCAAAAGGCGCGGCCGGCGCTACAGCGGTCGCGGGCAAGGGCGCGGGCAGGAAGGCGAAAGGCGACCAGCACATCCGCTTCCTCCTTTTCTTACTCGCGAAGC
>CAUYUJ010015825.1:253248-265748 GCA_963575745.1 Prorocentrum cordatum | reverse complement strand
ACCCTGCGACCCGGCCTTCGGATGACCAGTAGAGTCAATACTCGGCACGTTGGAGCAGTAAGCACGTTTTGTTCGGATGGGGCTCGGGATGTATTGCCTTCGATGTTGGTGGTTTTCGTTTTTCCATGGAGTTTAATTTCCAAATCGCAACTTAACTGGGGCGACAGAGGCTTCGTTCTCGACAAAAGTTTCTTTAGACCAAGACTTTCACTGCGCGACGACGGTGACGACGAGGGAAAGGACGACAGCTCGCTGGAGGTTTTCTCCAGCCTCGTACATGCCTGGCTTCTCGTGCGCGCCTGGCGTCCCATGCGTTAGCGCCCTCGAGTCGCAGAGGCACGCACGCCGCCGTCTTGTCCTCGACCCGTGGTACCCTACGGTACGCAGTAGGCCAGGGACACCCGCATCATGATTTGGGACGGCGAGGGCTTGGCCGAGCCGGGCGCCCGCGCGAAGAGCCGTGAGGCCACGGTGGCATACCATTTGGGGGCCAGCGAGCAGACACGTTGCGAGGACGACGAGCCCAGCCACAGCCCGCCATGCTTGGGGCTGGTTGCTGTGCTGCTTGCCATGCCCGCACGTGCTCGCCAGAGCAGACGGCAGACACCGAGGCCGTTGACTCTCACGTGACAGCGCAGCAGGAGGATGCCGATGCGCTTGTGAAAGTGGTGTGAGCAGCCCAGGCCGCGAGGACACCTGGCCGTATTGTTGCTAGGCAGACGGTGAGGGCAAGTTCGCAGGTCTCTTCGCATGCCGACCCGTCTTGCCGGGCTCGAACGTGTTCGTCGCCGCTTGCCTCTCACCGGGCTGCAAGTGCTGGCCCCGCTGGGTTGCCCAGGCCCGTCCGTGGATCCCCTTCCGGATCGCCACCTCCCTGACCTCTCGGTGCCCTTTTGCTCTCTGGGCGCTCCCGACCCCACCTGCCGAACGGACGTCGCGCAGGGGGTCCCCCGAGCCGGGCCGAGCTCGAAGACGCTGGCCGTCCTGTCTCTGTCGGGGCGCCAGCGTCAGAGGTCTGGAGTCGCGCGGGGGAGGGGCGGGGCGCGCGATGCGGCGGGGCCCTTCGGTTTCAAACCATGGGGGCCTTGCGTGCAGTGAGCGGCTTGAACCAGGAGCACTTGCTTTTCAAAAGGGGCCCTGTCGTTCCTCAGGCTTGCATGCGTTGTTTGTCGCTCCTTATGCGATGATATGTATTATGGACCGTTCCCTTCCTTACGCGTTACTCCTTGGAAAAAAAGGGCTTCGTTCCGTATTTATCGTTCCTCAGGTCAGGCCGATGACTGTAGCCTCGCGATTCCGTCTTTAGCGTCGATCGGCGTCGATTTGCGTTTGGGAGTCGATGAGATGGCGTCGATTTAGCGTCGGTTAGCGTCGATTGGCGTCGATTGAGCGTCGGTCAGCGTCGATTTAGCGTGGACTAGCGTCGATTCGCAAGAGCCGACAAGATGTTATGGGAGGCTCCAATGAGTTGCCATCGAAGGGTTCCCGAGGAGGTTTCCGGAGGCCGAGCGAGGGCTGCAACCGCTGAAACGTATCCGGAGATGTGGCGCTGCGAAGGAGATGCAGCATCGAGAAAATCCCGACGGATGCCCCAGGGCCCCACCTGTCTGCTGCACTTTTTTCCAGCCGCACCGCTCTGTTGTGGTCTCGACCCCCGGAGCCGGGGGAAACATCGCCTGGCGTGAGAAACCAGGCGATCGCACACACGGATCAAGGGGGCGTGGATTTGCGACGGGTCCCGTGTCCACGGGAAGTCGCGGACTTCCGCCGCCGAACGAGGCGGCACCGGCCGCAGTTTGGGGAGGGCACCTCCGCTCATGGCCATGGATTTGGCGACCGCGCGCCAGATCCATGGATCGCAAGTGAATCCATGTGTGTGCGCGCCCCCGAAGCACGGCTGTGCTCGGAGCTTGAAGCCCCTTGGAGCTGGCGGCGGCGAGCGTCCGACGACGGCGGCGGGCGAGGAGCACCTGCCCTGCCCCTTCCTGCCAGGGCGCCGAGAGTCGCAGGGCCCCTGCTGGCTCGGGAGGGTGCGGGGCCCGAGGATATACACCACCACCACGACCCTCCTCCCCTCCCTCTCCCAGGAGCGAGGAGAGGAAGAGGAGGAAGGAGGAGAGGAAGAGGAGAGGGAGAGGAGAGGAAGAGGAGAGGAAGAGGAGAGGAAGAGTAGAGGAAAGAGGAGAGAAAGAGGAAGAGGTATACACCACCACCACCACCACCACCACCACCACCACAACCACCTCCCTCCTCCCTCGTTCCCTCCCTCTCCCAGGAAAGGGGACAGGAAGCTGAGGGTGGACGAGGGGGGGGGAATGGAAGGGGTGGTGTTGTTGGCGTATATGATTGAGGCCCGCCCTTCAGCCGAGGCGCTGAGAATCGAATAAGAAAAAGCGGCATACACAAACTTCTGGCACTCCGCGCGGGTTTCTTGGATCCTGCGCTGGGCCCCCCTAGCGGCGCCGCCCCTGGCGCCGCCCCTGGCGCGCTCCGCGCGCCAGGGAGGGGGAGGGATGGAGGAGGAGGAGGAGGAGGAGGAGAGGAGGAGGAGGAGGAGGAGGAGGAGGAGGAGGAGGAGGAGGAGGAGGAGGAGGAGGAGGAGGAGGAGGAGGAGCAGGAGCAGGAGCGCATCTAAGAAATCCGCGCGGACCTCCAAACGTTTGATCCTATGTGGTGGCTTGCTCCTCCCAGAGGACTGCCACCTCGGGCCCGGGAGGGGCGCCGGTTGGCGGGCCGCCCCCCCCTCCCGGAGCCCAGGCCAGCGGAGTCTGCGCGTGGGCGGGGCGCGCCGGGGCCCCTGATTTGGCGTTCCGTCGGGCGCTGCTGCCTGAGCCCCCTGTCGGTGGTGGGCGTAACCGTGGAGGCCAGTCCACAGGAAGCCTTCGACAAGAGTCGGGAGGGACAAAAAAAAACACACAGACACAAGGAATCGTCGAGTCCCCGGAGAGTATGGGAAAATAGGGGCATTGGGCGGGAAGACAAAGCCCGGGAAGTATGGGAAAATATGGGGAATCATTTCATTTGTGTGTATTTATTTGTGTGTCCTGGGGCCCCTTCGACAAGAAGCCCAACCCTGAGACCCCAGGGCGTCCATCGATGTCTGGCGTGTGGGAGCGTCACGCTCTCCATCGCAGGGCCAGCGAAACGCCAGAAGCCCAGGGCACCCTGGAGGCAAGCAGGGTGTTTCTTGGCATGGTACAGTCGGGGCCCTGAGGAAGGAGCCCTTTTGGTTGGGGAGGGGCTCTGCGTTCCTTCAGTGTTTCACAGCTTGCCTCAGGTTCTCCTCTATGTTTCCCATAGGAAATCGAAGTTTAACTTACGGAAAAAAGGGGTCTCGTTCCTTACTTAGGGTTCCTTAGGTCAACGCCCCGACGGTAACTGGGGGGGGGGGGGCGAGGGGCGGGGAGAAGGCTGGTCACGCCACGAGGCGCGCAGGCGCCGCCCGGGAATGCCCAGGCAGGAGTGGCTGATCCCTGGACGGCGCCCGCGCGAGTCGTGACGAAGGGGTGGGCGGGCCGGGCTGGTCACGGCTCCTCCTCCTCCTCCTCCTCGCTCCTCCTCCTCCTCACTCTTTCTCCTCCTCCTCCTCCTTCCTCCTCCTCCTCTCCTCCTCCTCCTCCTCCCTCCTCCTCCTCCTCCTCCTCCTCCTCCTCCTCCTCCTCCTCCTCCTCCATGGGCCCCTCATCTCAGATCCCCGACGTCACGGTTTGTCATACCCTCCCTCGAGGTCTCGGCAGATTCCCCAGGACCGGTTCTCCATCCCGAATCGTCTTGTTGACGGTCCCGAGGGTACGCCGAGGGCCCCCAGAGGCCGAGCAAACTCATCGGACGAAAAAGCCGCGTTGTTTTTTCATGACTCGAGAGGGTCTGGGTAGCACGATGACTGTACGGTAGGTTTACGCCGCGTCGGTGCGTCGACGACGCCAGCTCGGGCTTTCTTGAATGTTGCTGGTGGCCCAGAAACGGCCGATATCCACAGATCGGCGATATCCCAAAGCCGCCATCGTTCAAGATGGAACGATCCATTCGGCGTCAGAAAGCAACGCACGCGACATCGCGACGCGAACCAGCATTTTAGTGGATGGCTATCTCAAGCGCTCCGCCGCTTGTGGCGGTGTTCGTTGCGACCAGGAACAGGGCAATTTGGCAAAGCCACAGGACAGCGCGGCATTGGCAGCGTAGCTCCGCACACGTGGCACATGTTGACGGGCAAGGACACAGCAAAGTCACAGGAGAGCGAGGCACCGCACATGTGACAAATGCTAATGAGCAGGAGCACCCGCCTCCTCCTCCTCCTCCTCCTCCTCCTCCTCCTCCTCCTCCTCCTCCTCCTCCCCCTCCCCCGCCTCCCCCTCCTCCTCCTCCTTCTCCTCCTCCTCCTCCGTAGCCATTTTGGCTCAAGCCATTGGGCTGAGCTTGGCCGCGGCGGGCCGTCCTCGGGCGGTGCGCCTCGCGTGAGGCGAGCGATGGAGTCGGCGCTGGCGTGTGCTCTGGCGGGCTGCCCTGCGGCGGCGGCCGCGTTCGGCGCCACGGCGGCGGCGATTGGCATGGGCATCTCGGGCACGGGGCTCGCGACGCTCGTGGCCGCGGCCGTCCGCGGGGCAGCGCAGGGCTCGGCGGCGATGGGGGCTGCCGAGGTCAGGTGCAAGGTCAGCTCGGTGGACGAGGTCCAGGCGGTGGTCAACATGATGAGCGACATGACGGGGATCGCGCGAACCGTCAAGGACGCAAAGGAGGTCCTGTGCAGCCTGGGGGCCCCTGGCCAGGCCGTGGCGGGCAGGCTAGGGCGTGCCTCCAAGCACCGGCATGCGGCCGCTCACGCGGCGTACGCTGGTCTCGCCGCGGCGGCGGGCCAGGTGATCGCAGACGCCGCCCTGCAGGTCGAGAAGAAACGGAGCAGGCCAACGTGGTGTCGGAGCAGGCTCTGGAGTGGAGGCGGACCTGAAGGCCAAAGAGAAGCTGCAGCAGGCCGAGCAGATAGCCATGAAGGCAGAGGAGATGTCCACGAGAGCCGAGGAGGCGATGCAGCAGGCCGAGCGCACTATGCAGCTCGCTGAGGATATGGCCATGAAGGAGTCGAAGCAGGCCGACGAGTTGGCGAAGCAGGCCAACGAGAGAACCAAGGCGCTGCACGGCTTCCGCAACTACTGCTCCACCCTGCACCACACCCTCCTGGAATCGGAGTTCAAGGACAACTGCGAGGACGGCGACGACGAGAAGATCGGGAAGGCGCTCGATCGTACCCTCGACTGGTTGGAAAAGGCCCAGCCCGAGGGGAAGGTTGCGCTCGAGGGCAAGCAGAAGGAGCTAAAGGGCATCGTCAACCCCATCTTCACGAAGCTCGAGACCACCCTCGAGCAGAGGATTGCGGACGACCTGGAGGCAGGCGCGTGGCGCGAGGACGACCTCGCCCTTCGGGAGCTCGCCTGCGCCCTGAGCGCCCTGCAGGCGCTCCAGAAGGCCAGGTCGTCGGAGGGATGAGGCCTGCGCGTCGGCGGGGTCCGCGCAGCAGAGCCCTAGGCTCCCAGATGGCAGAAGTGGGTACGCCACCCTGGGGAGCCCAATTTTGTAGGACAGAGGTCAGCGCGCAAAGAGTTCCAAAGAGTTCCTCCTCCTCCTCCTCCTCCTCCTCCTCCTCCTCCTCCTCCTCCTCCTCCTCCTCCTCTTCCTCCTTGCAAATCAACCTTGACGCGCTGGCGCCTGGCAGGCCGACGCCCAGCGGCCGCTGGGCTCGCCGCGGCCCCGGCGGCGCAGTCGGCGAGCGCGGGCCCCGGCGGTAGGAGGCCGCCGCCGCCGCCAGCCGGGAACCCTGCGCACGAGGCGCCAGCGGCGGGTGGAAGCCTATCCCCATGAATCGATCTTTGAGCCTCCTCCTCCTCCTCCTCCTCCTCCTCCTCCTCCTTCCCCCCTCCTCTCTCCTCCCCTCCTCCCCTCCTCCTCCCCCTCTTCCCTCCTCTTTCCTCCTCCTCCTCCTCCTCCTCCTCCTCCTCCTCCTCCTCCCCCTCCTCCCTGACCTTCTCGGGCGCCACCGAGATCACTCCGCCGATGAGTTCATCGGTTCAGAAACGGGGCACTGAGGAGGGGGGCCCTGAGGATAGAAGCCCAGACATGTTCGCGTCGTGACAAACATCACGGCGGGATGCGCTTGGCAGTTTTGGCCTGCAGGGGCCCTCGCTGGGCCTCGGGACCGTCGACAGATAATCCGGGATGAAAAACCGGCCCTGGGGCGTCGGTCGAGACTCCTGGGGGTCGACGTTATGAAAAATCATAACGTCGGGAGTCTGGGGTCGGCGATGCAAAGACGGACAGGAAGGGACCGAAGGGTGGATTCACATTGTTCGAGGCACCTCGCCCCTAGGGCTCCATCATTCAGAGCCCAATCTTTGAACCACCGAGGAGGGGGGGTCGCAGGCTCGTGGCAGAAACGTTTACTCTTGGAGGTCTGCGCGGAGTTGCGTAAGCTCCCCAAGCAGTGCCTGCACGTAATTAGGGGGGTCCGGCTTTTCTGTCGAAGGGAACTGAGCTCGTTTGTCAGATCCGCCGCCTTGTTGCCGCCACCGCCCCGTCGCCACCTCGTCGCCGCTCGTCGTCTGGGTTAGTCGTCTGGGCCCGTTTGTCGGGTCTGCCGCCTTGTTGGCGCCGACGCCGCCCCGTCGCCGCGTCGTCATTGCCCGTCGTCTGGGCTCGTTTGTCGGGTCCGCCTTCTCGTTGCCGTCGTTGCCGCCCCGTCGCCGCCTCGTCGCCGCAACAAGGACTGCACCACATAGATTTCCCTTTTTTAACAAATTGTTCGGATCTGCTCTGCGCCCCCTGGCTTTATCACCTCCCCCTGCGATGCGCTTTCCTGGCCAAGCCACGAAGGCGTGGCGTATACCGCTTCTGGGTTCAGGACGGGCCTGGCCAGCGAGCAGTGGATATGCATAGGTCTCGCCCTCCTCTCCCAAGGCCCCCCCGTCCGACCCGCTATTTGTATGATTGCAACCATGCATGTTTGATCGATTTCCTGGCGATTGGAACGCTATGGATCATCACTTTACTCATCATGCATGTTCGTCGCTTTCGTTTTTCTTCATCTTCCCGTTCCTTCTTCTTCTCCCGAGGCATTGTGTGACGCCGTTGCAAGAGGATGTTTGTTGTGACCTTACACAACATATTTTCATTGTGGAAGGTCTGCAACAGCTTCCACTATGCTAACCATTTTCTAGCAGCCTGCGCAAAAAGGATTCCTTTTGTGGCGGCCGTACACTCAAGTTTTAAGTGTGGGGGGTTGTGCAGTGGCGGCACCGTGGGCCCAGGAACGCTAGAGAAGAAATCAGTAGCACCTGTTGTTTTTAATGTGTGTATATAGATGTTATATATAGATGTAGGTGTGTATATATAACGCTTGCGATGTCACATAGGAAAGCATGGCACAACAAGGAAAACCTTTGGCTGCCGCTATTTTTAGGGTGATGGCGACCGAACACTTAAAATATTGTTGTGACGGCCTTTTTACACATGATTTCTTTTGAAGCGACATTGCACAAGGATTTTCATTGTGATGCATCTGCGGTGGCCCCCAAAATTGGAACCCTTTCTTGTAGCAGCCTATGCGGGGGGATGCCTTTTTGTGGCTGCCTTATAAGGAAGTTTTAAGTGTGGTGGATTTGCCGTGGCGGCACCGTGGGCCCAGGAAAGCTAGAGAGGAAAACGACAAAACAACAGGAGCAGCAGTGAACCGCTTGCGTTTTCACATGTCAAAGAGGCAACAGTCTAGGACAACGTGGGACTGTCGCTATTTGTAAGGTGCAAATGGCCCCGCAATTGAAATCCTTCCGTAGCGGCCTTTCCAACAAGAATCCCTTTTGCGGCGACCTTACAATAGGAATTTCATTGTGATGGGTCTGCAATGGCCCCCACACTTAGATTCCTGTTGTAGCAGCCTGCGCAAGGGGATTCGTTTGTGGCGGCATTACACCATGGTTTTAGTTGGGGGGGATCTGCAGTGGCGGCACCGTGGGCCCAGGGAAGCTAGAGAGGAAGACGGGGGACAGCATTAAACGCAGTAAAAAGCTTGTGATTCCTCATGGGGAAACTGGAAACAGTTAGGACAACTTGTGACTGTCGCTATTTGTAGGGTGCAGATGACCGAACACTTAGAATCCGTTTGTAGAGGCCTGTACACACGGATGTTGTTGTTGTATGGCGGTTTTGTAAAAAGGCCGCAACGAACGGATCTTAATTGTTCAGTCATTTGCACCTTAAGAATATCGATTGCCACACGTTTCCATCGTTGTTTCCTGCTTTCCCATCTGAAGCACACGTTCTTCAATGTTTTGTGTGTGTTTTTCGTATGTTCCTCATTAGCTTTCCTGGGCCCACGGTGCCGCCACTGCAGATTCCCCACACTTCAAGCTTTCTTTGTAAGGCCGCCACAACAAGAATCCCCTTGCACAGGATGTTACAAAAAAGGGTCCTAAGTGTTGGGGCCACTGCAGTTCCATCACACTTACAAATCCTTTTGCAAGGTCGCCACGAAGGGACCCTTTGTGTAACTGCCGCTACCAAAAGGATTTAAAGTGTTCGGTAATCTGCACCCTAAAAGTAGCGACCGTCACAGGTTGTCATGTTTTTGTTGTCCTTGCTTCCCGTGTGGGGAAAAAGGTTGGTCTATAATATGTATGTTGTTCCTCTTTCCCTCTTTAGCTTTCCTGGGCCCACGGTGCCGCCACTGCAAACCCCAACGCTTAAAACCTTATTGTAAGGTCGCCACACATGGAATATCTTTGCACATATTGCTACACACGGATTCTAAGTGTGGGGGGCATTGCAGATCCATCGCATTTTTGGCAAGGTCGCCACACACAAAGCTTTGTTTTACAAGGGCCGCTGCACAAGGTTTTATAGTGTTCGGTCACATGCGCCCTCAAAATCGCGACAGTCACAACGAGTCCTAGCTTTTTCTTGTTTTCACATGTGAAAACACAAGTTTTTTAATTCTCAACCATCCTGTGGTGTTGGGTCCTCGTTTTGAAGACACGGTGCGGCGCGTCTCCTCCTTCCTCCTCTCCTCCTCCTCCTCCTCCTCCTCCTCCTCTTCCTCCTCCTTGTCTTTGCTCTCTGCTTCGTGGCTCCCTAGAGAGCTCCACCTAAGGTCCCAGTGGCGGAACTCGCATGGCGGCCTCGCCCCATATTGACACCCTCACACGTTTCGTGGCCCCACAAGGGGGCTCCACCTAAGGTCCCAGTGGCGGAACTCGCATGGCGGCCTCGCCCCATTTTGGCACACCCCTCACACGTTTCGTGGCCCCATAGGGAGCTCCACTTAAGGTCCCAGTGGCGGAATTCGCATGGCGGCCACACCCATTTTTGGCACACCCCTCACACGTTTCGTGGCCCCACAAGGGGGCTCCACCTAAGGTCCCAGTGGCGGAACTCGCATGCGGTACCCACACCCACTTTGGCACACCCCTCACACGTTTCGTGGCCCCATGGGGAGCTCCACCTAAGGTCCCAGTGGCGGAACTCGCATGCGGTACCCACACCGATTTTGGCACGCCCCTCACACGTTTCGTGGCCCCATGGGGAGCTCCACCTAAGGTCCCAGTGGCGGAGCTCGCATGCGGTACCCACACCGATTTTGGCACGCCCCTCACACGTTTCGTGCCCCCATAGGGAGCTCCACCGAAGGCTCTAGTGGGGGTGCCAGCACCCAACACCACGAACCATGAGGGGCGCCAGTGGCAGCTTCCGTCATGGCTCTCAGAGCCCTCTCCTGCTTCTGCTCCTCGGTCAGGGGGGCGCCGTCCTCGTCGTCGTCGGCGCCTGCGAAAACGGCCGCGAACGTGTCCTTGAGCATGTCAGGTTCCGGCGGGAAGCCGTGGCCACACAGGGAGCGTGGGCGAAGATGGTCTTCACAATTGCGGCATTCACAGCTGCGTATGGTTGGGTCTTTCGCCAGGCTAAACTGTTTTTGTTGTTTGTCTTGTTGTCCTCTTTAGCTTTCCTGGGCCCACGGTGCCGCCACTGTAGGTTACCCACAAGTAAAACCTTTTTGTAAGGCCGCCACAATGATCCCCTTGCACAGGCTGCTACAAAGGGATCCTAAGTGTGGGGGCCATTGCGGATCCATCACAGGTACAATCCTTGCGTCCGGTCGCCAGAAAAGGGACCCTTTTTGTAAATGCCGTTGCAAAAGGATGCCAATTGTTCGGTAATCTGCACCTTAAGAATAGCGGCAGTTACAGGTTGTCCGATTTTTGCTTGGTTGTCCCATAGGTTTTTCTATGTTTGTTCATGTGTTTGTCTTCTTTCCCTCTTTAGCGTTCCTGGGCCCACGGTGCCGCCAATGCAGATTCCCCACGATGTCAAACTATATCGTAAGGCCGCCTCACATGGAGTCCTTTGTACAGACTGCTACACAAGGATTCCATATGTGGGGGCCAATGCAGATCCATCACACTTGACATCCTTGTGATAGGTCGCCACCAAAAAAAGGATCCTTGGATAAAGGCTGCTACAAAAGAAGGTTTTATACTGTTCGGTCATCTGTACTTTTACCACTTGCGACAATCACAGGCTGTCCTAATTTGTTGTGTTCTCCCCTGTGGAAGCGCAGGTTTTTCCATGTTGTTCCTGATCTGTTTCCCATGTTCCTCTCTAGCTTTCCTGGGCCCACGGCGCCGCCACTGCAATTCGCTGCCATTCAAACCTGATTGTAAGGCCGCCACGAAAGGAATCCCTGTGCACAGGCTGCTACACAAAGGGCTCTGGAAGCGATTGCAGGTCCTCCGCACTTGAAATCCCGTTGTAAGGTCGCCGCAAAAACAATCCTCTCGTAAAAGGCGTCACAAAAAAAGACCTTGGGACACAAAAGAAAGGAACGGGGAGACGAAGAACAGTGAAGACGACGAACATGCATGATGAGCAAACTGATGATCCATAGCGCTCCAATCGCCAAGAAACCTAAAAACACTTGGTCGTAATCGCACGAGCGGCGGGTCCTACAGGCCCCCCCCCCTGATCGCCGCAGAGCCTCCACGTGGCTCCTCGTCCTCCCTCCTCCCCTCCTCGCCAGCCCGTCCCCTCGTCCTCCCCTCCGCCCCCTCCTCTTTTTCACCCCCTCCCGTCCTCCCCCTCCCCTCCTCGTCCTCCTCTCCACAATGACACGCTATGAATACTACTTTCCTCTCTTCCCCAGTGGCGCCCGGGGAATGTCTGGCCCCCCTCCGCGCGTTGGCTTTTCACTCACAGGATACCTGGGAAACGGGTTTTTGCTTGGTTTGTTTGCAATATGTTGCTATCACTGAAGCACTGGCCTCATTTTCGGGCTACCGCTCGTTCCGAACCGTGCTCCCGCTGAAGCGCTGGCCTCATTTCCGCGCTTCCGCTCGTTCCGAATCTTGCTTCCGCTGCAGCGCTGGCGTCATTATGTCCAGCGCCGTGCCACGGCATGGTTTCTGGTCCTTCCAAATCGGCCCCCAAATCTAAGAAATCGCCCGCCGAAAAATACATGGGAAATGATTCCACATTCGGTGTCGATTCGTTGATTTTTTGGCCCGAGTAGAACTCCCCCAGGCCCAGGGACCTTAAAAAACGATCCAGCTGGAAAGCTCCGATCCGACTTGACCCCGTGAGGGATCCAGGGGCCCAGTGCGAGCCGATTGTTCAAGGAAGCCTGACCATTGAGCTTGGCAGCCTGCCGTACTATTCCCTGACATCCATCCTCACCGGCCGCAGCTTCCCCCGCCGCCGCCGCCGTCGTCGTCTGCGTCGTTGTCGCCGTCGGCAATTTCTGTGCGTTCCCTGGAGCTTCCAGAAGTCTTCGGGTCATCCGCCACGGCTCGTGCAGAGCTGTCTGGGGAACCCAGGGTTGGAAGGGGGCTCGGGGAACGCAAGGTAGCGTGGCGAAAGGAATGGGGTGGGGCCTTACGCTATTACAGCACCCCTACCAGACGGCATTTGGCATTCGCAAGCGTCCACATCGAGCAGGCACGGTTGCGCAGGACATGGAGCCATGATTCCGGACACGCCTTCTCCTTTCGTACACGGACCATTGACCCTCCAACGCATCTGGTGCCATGCCATGGCATGCAATACGATGTTGCGTTGTGCTCCGCTGTGCGATGCCATGTTTTGCGATGCTACGCTTTGTGATGCAATGCTACACAACGCAATGTCAAACCATGCTATGATCTATTCTGCCCTACCGCGCTCTTCTATGTCATACTGTGTCGTGCTTTACCATGCATCGCAAACCCTCTCGGGATCATTGCCTTGCTCGACATCAGCCTGCGCGCATACAGAGGAGACCTGCGCCATGGAAAGGGCTGGGAGTGAGGGGTACGACGACAGATGTGACGCGAGCGCACCCGGCTTGCCCCTGTCCCCCTCAGGGCACCTCCCAGTGGACCCGGCATCGCTCGGACGTGTGCATTTTTTCCCCGGCGAGGACCATCGAGGAGCATCCTTGATCACTTGGCAAACAACCCACGCACGAAACCGACAAAAAGCACAGGGGA
>CAUYUJ010015825.1:245748-250748 GCA_963575745.1 Prorocentrum cordatum | reverse complement strand
TCTTGATTGCAGACCAGACATGCTTGCGTCGTTTGTTTATTCATTTGTATCTATACATATACACACACACATACATATATATATATATATATATATATATATAAGACGTGAGGTTTTTCGTTATTTTCGGCCCCGGGGGGTCCTCGCCAGGCCCCTGGGCCGTCAACAAACGATTCGGGACGAAAAGCCAGTCCTGGGGAAAGGGTCGGGGCTTCGGGGACGACGTCTTCAAAAAAATAAGGACGTCGCATGTCTGGGATTGATTGTCTGGGGCCCCCTCCAACTCAGGCCTTCAGGCCGTCCCCAGGTGGTGCCCTCTCTGCTTCGGTACTCGCAACAAGTGGCTTGCGCAAGACAGCCTCCGGAAGGCGTAGTGGCGGGGGCGGGTGGAGGATCGCCGATGTTGCGCTCGCGGCCGTTTTCGTTCTAGCCCCGCGCAGCTGAGCCAGCCGTAGGCGCACCCCGAACGTTCACAAGCGCATTCCTGATGTTCCCCCTCACTCCCCCGCACATGGAAGATCACGACGGACGCAGACGACGACTGGGGGGAAGGGGGGGAAGGAGGAGAAAGACAAGGATAAAGAGGAGAAGGAAGAGGAGAAAGAGGAGCAGGAAGAGCAGGAGGTGAGGATAACGAGGATGAGGAGGAGGAGGAGCAGCAGCAGGAGGCGTGCCAGGCAACTGGCACGGCCGGCATTGAACGCAACACAAGTTGTCTTGACCCCGCTCGCACGGAAGACGATCCTTGCCCCCCTGCCTCCTCTCAAGGGAGGGAGGAAAAACCATCCGGACCCGACAATTGACGTTTACTGAACGGCCCTGGGCGTTTATTAAACAGCCCCGCCCTGTTCGATTCCTTCATCGGGTGCGTTTACTGAACGGCTTCGCTTGTCGGGGTGATTATTCTGGGTTGGATTCTCTCTCGACGATGCGTCGCGCACCCTCTCGGGATCCCTGCTCGACATCCGACTATGCGAATAGAGAGTAGATCTACGCCATGGTAAGGGATGGGAAGGAGGGGTAGGACGTCAGATATGACGCGAGCGCACCTAGCTTGATTCTCCCCCTCCTCCACCTCCTATACGGCTTCGGGGTTTGCACCGACCGGTCCCCCAGGTGGTCCCGGCTGGACTCAACAGGCACCCAGAGTAGCCCGTGGCGGTCTCAACATACTAACCTTTAAGTCGGGCCTGTACCAGGAGGAATATTCAAGCATGTGTTTTTTAAATGTCTGGGGACAATGTTCTACTATTTTGGACCATTGTTGAGTTTCTTGGCTATTCAAAATTTTTCTCCGAAAATCCGCCTGTAGGCGGACATGCCCGACTCTGAGCCTAGGTCGGGGAGCGCCCCAGGTGCGTCGCCAGAGGCAGCGCCGGGGTGATGAGACCGCCCCAGACTGCAACAGGCCAGCTGGGACTACCTGGGGGGCCCTGTGGAGGTCAGCTGGGCCTCCCTGGAGGGGCTGTCTGTGCACAGCTCGAGGCCCTACCATCCACCCCCCTGCCCCTCTTCCTCCTCATCTCCCTCCGCAGTCCGCTGGTCTTCCTCCTCCCCCCGCCTCGAGGGCCGATTCTAGCATCTTGCGCACTGCTTCTCACCCGTTACCAAGAACTTACTTCAGGGTGGTCAGTGTTTT
Organism: Prorocentrum cordatum; assembly: GCA_963575745.1. NCBI lineage: Eukaryota > Dinophyceae > Prorocentrales > Prorocentraceae > Prorocentrum > Prorocentrum cordatum. The sequence goes on along the minus strand of CAUYUJ010015825.1, from coordinate 249,109 downwards.
CGTTGCCCCCCCCCCACGGAGGTACAAAGTTGATCGGCGCACATTAGTGGACGCCATTACTTGATATGATGTCTCCCCTCCCTCCCTCCTCCTGTCTCCTCCTCCCTCTCCTCCTCCCTCGTCGTCTTCCGTCATTCCTCCTCGTCATCACCTCTTTCTTCCCTCTTCCTCTGCAGTGTTCTTTCCATCGCTCCCCCGTAAGTATGTAATTATGAGAGGGTTCAGTTTTTATCGACGACGCTTACGGCGAGTCAACGCCGCCAGCTGCCTTTGGATGCGCCTTTGTAGTGAACTGTAGAGTGAAAGGGTGGCCACGCTAGCGGACTGCGTGTTCCCCTGGATGTTGGGGCCTTCGAGGCCATCTTGGGGCTGTCTGGAAGCTCTATTCTGGCATTGTAGGCCTTCTTGGGGGCCTCCTGTGGCTCTACTGAGGCATCGTGGGGATATCAGGGGCCGTCTTAGGGCTTGCGCCCGTGCCTCTCTTCTCTGGGCCGTTTTGGGGTCGTCTTGGGGCAAGTTAAGGCCGTCTTGCGGCTCTGCGGGGCAGTCTCGGGCCCCTCTCGCGCTGTCTTGCGGTCCTATTGCATTGTACTTGGGCCGTCTTTGGCTGGCACTGGGGGCGCATTTTGCCGCCTTGTATGTTCTTGAGTCCGAAAGCGATAACCATAAACCCATGTATTTACTTGTGTGTGTGTGTGTTCCAATGGGTATGGCCTCTTGGGCCGACCCTGCGGGCCCCAGGAACGGCCCAAGAGACTTCCGCGAGAGCCTTTTAGATCCTCTTGGGGGCCATGCGGGCCATCTTAGAAGCATCGTGAATCTCCCTGGGGCAATCTTGGAAGCCATCGGAGTGCACCTATACGGTAGGCTCGCGTCGTGTCGACTGGCGGCGACTCCGCCGCTAGCGTTCAACGTTGAACGCCGCCGGCGACCCAGAATCGGTCGATGTTGAACGATCGGACGTCTGGAAAACGGCCGATCGTTCGAGGTGGAACGAGCTCCGCGGTGTCAGGAACCGACGCCAGGGTCGGTACGACACGAACTTGCCGTAGCCGTCTTGGTCCATCTTGGACGCCGTGCGGGACCATTGTGGACGTCTCGGAGGCGGGCTTTGTGCAATGTTCGGCGCTTTCTGTGCCTGGCAGGTGGAGCCGAATCATCGAGCACAAAAGAACCCCTAACCCTAATAACATGATGAAGACGTGGCCTCCCTGAGGCCCCCGTCTCTGCATTAGGGATCGTATGTCTGGGCTATTTGGTTCGACACATCTGCAGAAAAGAGCCTCTATCCCTAATGTTATTGGCCCTCCTTTTTTTAGGTCCCCTCCCAAAAGATTAGGGGTCAGTGTTGGGTTTAATCACCGAAGGCGACCAGGAACCTGGTCAGACCACAAGCGCACAGCAATATGACATCCGACACGCCAGACCCTCTCCCCCCGCAGGCTTCGGCGGCGGCGGATCGAACGCGCCCGCGGCGAATCACCGCTGCCCCCCTGTCTGGTGAAATGCCGGGCGGACGTGCCGCTACAGTGGAGACCCAGGCCAAGAAACACTTTGCTTGCCTCCAGCGTGCCCTGGGTTTCTTGGGCGTCACTGGTTTCGTAATGAAGAGCGTGACGTTCCCCCCGCGGAAAATCAGTGGAGGTTCTGGGATCTCGGGGTTGTGTTGGGGCTACGAGGTAATCTTTGACCGTCTTGCGGGCTTCTTTGGCCGTCTTGGGGCTATCTCGGAGGCCTCTTGGGCTGTCTTGGACTTTCGAAAGCCCATGGGCCATCTTCGAGCCATCTTGGACGGAAACGCCCACAGGGTTATACGCAGTTGGCGGGTTGGTCCGAAGGCCATTCGGAATCTTTTGGAAGAGGCACAAAGACTTAGAACGTCTGGCACGCCAGGTACACCTCAAGCAGGCTACGGGGGCCGCGGATCTAGTGATGTTCGGACCATTTTGCCACCGTGCCTGTTTCGTGGACCAGAGTCCTCTTTGAGGTGTCTGTCGGTCCATTGGGAGACTTCTCGATGGCCTCTTGGAAGCCCTTTGGGGCGTCGCTCGGGCCTCTTGGGGGCAACTTGGGACCTCTTGTGGGCGCCTCGGGTGCCAGTGAGGGGCTCTTGGGAAGAGGAGGAGGAGGAGGAGAAGGAAGAGGAGGAGGAGGAGGAGGAGAAGGTGGGACCGCCTGGCGCCGCTGCGAACTCGGGCGGGCCGGTGCCACTGCGCGCGAAATGCTCGCAGCGCGGCGCGGTCCTCGTCGCCATTTGCTTGCGTGCGCACCGCTGAGTTGTCTACGTTCACCAACTTTGGGTCTGTGTGTCGCTCCGCCAGTTCTGGCCCACCACCCTTTGGAGCGACACGCCATCCAGGCCCCCCCCTCCCGAGCGTCAACGCCCCGAGTTTTCCCAGCCTCCCGCCCCGCGGAGCGGAGCGACATGTTATCCGCTTGCAAGGCATATGGCGCGTCGCCGGGGCAGCCGCCGTGCGGCCAAAACCAAAGCCCTCGCAGTACCCGGTTCCGGAGCTGTGGGGGTGGCGGTTGAGGTCCCGTGGCTAGTGACGCATTGGAGTGGAGACGGAAAAAAAAACGAAACACAAAAATCCGACCATCGCCGCCGGGCCTTGGGGCGGGCTATGGCGCGCACAGCCTTTCAGCGGCGCCCCGCCCGGTTATCGCGCCATTGGTGCGGGCCGACCGCCCAGGCGGAGCAGACCCGCGCTGGTCACAGCGCAGCCGCAGCCCGCCCCTTGGCTGCGGCTCGCGGCGGGGCCCACGCGCGCCACAGCGCGCCGGGCGCAGGCGCGAACGCGCCGTCGTTTCGCTCTGTCGCCCGGCCCAGGGACGGGCAGGGCCTGTCAGCGGCACCGCAGCGGGTGCTCACCGCAACGGGTACTTCGGAAAGTTGCCGAAAGTTGCCGCTTTAGGTCCTCTTTCTGGCACTGCAGCGTTGCACACATCGGAGAGGGTGGGATTCGCTGGGTCACTGGCCAGAGTACCCGACAGTGGAGTCCCCGTCAAGGGGGCGCAGGGTCTGTCCTTGGTCTGCTTCCGCTGGACTGCCGGCGGCGGCCGCCGGGCCGCCATGGCCGCCCCCGTTTCGATTCCGCGCGCCTGTGCCGAAGTCGAGGTGCCAAAGTCTTGATCCCCTCGATGGCGGGGCCCCTTCTGGAACGCCCAGTCTTGGCTGTCGGTGCCGGAGTAGTAACTCTGGCAGGCGCCCTGCCGCGCAGCCTGGCGACGCTGGCGCTCGCGTTCGGAAGCGCGGCGCCCGCGGCGCGGCCGGCGCGCCACAGCGCGTCGGGCGCGACCGCCAGCGAGCCGCGAGCGCGCCGTCATTTCGCCCTCCCGCTCAGCCCCTGGAAGGGTGCCC
>CAUYUJ010015825.1:203248-240748 GCA_963575745.1 Prorocentrum cordatum | reverse complement strand
ACGGACGAGGCCCATTTGAGGCACGAGGCCGTCTGCGCCACAGCGGCCGCGGTCGGCTTTGGACAGCATTTGCTGTTGGGCTCCCCCCAGGCTCGTGTTAACCTGAGCTTTGGCGGATTCGTGGGCCGTTCTCGTTTGGACTCTGCTTTGCAGCGGCTGCGGAGCGAAGACGGAAAGCGAGGGAGAGCGAAAACATAACGAGAACGCAACACAGTGACTAGTCGAGCCCTGCCTCTCCCTCCTGACGGGGGGCGTGGGCCCTCCGACGCGGCACGGAAGGCGCGGCCACCTCAAATGAGCCCCACTGAGTTGGCGTTGCCCGCGCCTGTGTCGGCTTGGAGTTACCCTTGGGCCGTCCTCCTCCACTTCCGCCTGGGAAGGCTTTGGGCTGCGCAGAGAAGCCCCCCCAGGTAGCCCTGGCTGGCCTCAACAGGTCCCCCGAGTAGCCGCAGCTGGCCTCCACGGTCTCAACACCCTGACCCTGGGCGCCGCCGGAGCAAGGTGTCGAGACCGCCTGGGGCCACTCCAGGGGCCTGTTGAGGCAAGCTGTGACTGCTCGGGGAGCCTGTTGAGGCCAGCCGGGACTGCCTGGGGGGGGCGGTCTGTGTCAAGCAGTGGCGAAGCGTCCTGGCTCGCCTAAAGCCCTACCAAACAATGTTCTAGGAACCTTTTGTGGTTTCCACGAAATGTTGTTAGAACGCTTCTGGCTGGGACTGTCTTGTTTCAGCACATCGGATTCATGCTCTAAGAACACTGTTTTGGTTCTTAGAACATTTTGGGGTTCTTGATCCTGTCTTGATCCTGACCGCCTGCGGGCCTCCCGCCCCGCGAGCAACCGACAGCGCGTCCGACCTCTCCCTGGAATAATCGGCCGCGGCTCGCCAACCTGGCCCATCCAATCGCGACTCGCCGCCCCTTTACCGACGAACGCAGTCCCCAAGTAGTCGGGGCTAGCGATCGCGCGCTGTGGTGGAGTGGTCAAGGGCGCGCCAATGTTATCCCAGATTGGCCGACCGCGGTTCGTCATCGAGAGCATGGCTCATCACGTCCCGAGATCCGGCGATAGTTGCGTTGGAGCGTGAAAACATGTGGATCGCGGTTCAGACTGTTTGGCCTCCGTTCGACAAGGTCGACAGCTACCTTCCCTCAGTTTGACAGTACAGCCGGGGCGCTGAAGAAGGAACCCTTCTCGTTTGGGAGGGGCTCATTGTTCCTTAGTTGTTTCACAGTTTGCCTTCGGTTTTCCTCAGGTCTCGATGGGAAATCGAAGCTTAACTTACGGACAAAAGGGGTCTCGTTCCTTATTTAGGGTTCCTTAGGTTAACGCGCCGACTGTACGCAGTAATACTGTTTCGACGGTGGGGGTCGCAACCCTGCATTGCAATATCCAGTTTCGGTCAGCCGTTGCGTGTCTCCTATACAGTCGGGGCCCTGAAGAAGGAACCCTGTTCGTTGGGGAGGGGCTCCGCGTTCCTTAAGTGTTTCGCAGCTTGCCTCAGGTTTTCCTTTTGTTTTCGATCGGAAATCGAAGTTTAACTTATGAAAAAAAGGGGCCTCGTTCCTTATTTAGGGTTCCTTAGGTCAACGCGCCGACTGTACGCAGTACTATTGTTTCGACGGTGGTGGTCGCAACCCTGCATTGCACATATCCAGTTTCGGTTAGCCGTTGCGTGTCTCCTGTTCAGCGAGCGAAGAACGGTATAACATAAACTTTTTCGCCGTCGGGGGCACCTGCCCCTGGGCGGCTGGAAAGTCTACACCCCTACGGTGCCACCGTAAGGGTATAAACTTTCCAGCCGCCCTGGGGCAGGTGTCCCCGACGGCGGAAAAGTTGATTTTATACCGTTCTTCGCCCGTTAACCTATACCGGAAACCCATCCCCAGGCGCCTCGGGGCCGCAGCACACCAGGGGCCCCCAGGATCCCGGGCCTCCAAGAGCCTGGCATCGCTCGGACGTGTGCATTTTTCTCGGCGAGGGCCATCGAGGAGCATCCTTGATCATTTGGCAAAAAACCACGCGCGAAAACAAAAAAAACACAGGGAATGGACGTCCGAGCGATGGCCAGAAGAGGGTCTCAAGATGGTCCCAAAGAGCCCCCGAGCTCTCCCAGCAGGCCCCCAGCCTTTTGCAGAGACGCCAATGCGGCCTCAAGAGGTCGCCGAAACGTCAAAACTAAAGGAATTCCCAGCTATCTTAATTCTTTTTTTTTTTAGTTTTCAAATGTTGGCAAAGGGCGGCTCCACGATGGCATCGGAACGCCGACAGGTCCCCAAGAGAGCCCAACGATTGCCTAACGATGGCCCAGGACTGACTCGCGAGAGCTCCAAGGAAGCCGAGGACGGCCCCTGGAGCAGCCCAAAGAACGCCCCGAGTGGACGCCGACAAGGATCAAGACAACCTCAGACTGTCCAAGAGTGCTCCCAGAGTGGCTCAGGATGGCCCAGGAGGGCCCCAAGACGGGCCAACATGCCCCCAAGACGCCGCCAAGACGGCCCGAAAGGTCCCCAAAGCAGCCCAGGAGGCCCGCAAGACAACCCCGAAACGGCCCCAAGATGCTTCCAAGGCGGCCCATCTGGCATGCGTCCAGGCGACCGTCCAGACGGCAGAAATGCCCTCCCCCACGCAGTGCGGCGTATGGCCCCCAAGGTGCGTCCGATCTCCCCAGGATTGCCGCAGAAAGCTCCCGGGACGCCCGCTACAGGCCCACATGCCGCTTCCACCATGCCCCACGGACGCCTCCCGGACTCAAGATCAGGATGAATTTAATCATGGGCAGAGTAATGCGAGAATCATGAGGTTGCGGCTCGCAATGTTGAGGTTGTGGTTTCTGTTGGCTTTGTGTTGTGGCCTCTTGCGTATTGGATGCGTTTCCTGTTGCGGGCGCTGAGTTTGACCGTTTGTTCACATACTTTTCCCCTCCCCTCCCCATCATCATGTCGCTCCTGCTCCTGCGGATTACTGCTCCTCTCTCTTCCACCTCCCTCCTCTTCCTCCTCCTCGAGGCAGGGGAAGTGATGAGGGGAGTCGGAAATGAGAGGGGGTGGAGGGGAGGGGGAGGGACTGGGCGGGGCGGCAAGAGGAATAGAAGGAGAGGCGGGAGGGAGGGAGGGGGGCAGGAGCCACTGGGTAGGTTGCCTGTCCGACCGCCCGCGCGCCTGCTTGCCCGTCGTCGTCCTCTCGGTCGCCCTTGTCGCCGCCGTCGTCGTCGATCGAACGACGAGCACATCGAAAATCGCGGGCGATGCTGGCCCTTTCTGGGCTTCCTGAGGCGGCCTCAGGGGGCGACCCCTGGAGATCTTCGGAATCTGCCGAGGATCGAGGCTCGAGGACCCAAGTTTTGGGACATTGCTGGTCTGTTCTGGGCCTCGGCGAGGTCGCCCGCGGCTGGATCCGTCTCGAGATTCTGGCCAACACGCGCGACGTCGCCAGCGTCGTCGTCCGTTGTCGGCGTCGTCCGGCGTCGTCGTCGTCGTCCGTTGTCGTCGTCGTCGTCCGTTGTCGGCGTCGTCGTCCGTTGTCGGCGTCGTCCATCGTCGTCCTCGTCCTCGTCCTCGTCCTCGTCCTCGTCCTCGTCGTCCTCGTGGTCCGTCGTCGTCATCCGTCGTTTTCGTCATCATCGTCGTCGTCGTTGGCGTTGTCGTGGTCTGTCGTCGTCGTCCGTCTTCGTCGTCGTCGTCGTCGTCGTCCGTCGGCCGTCCGTGGGCGTCGTCGTCGCCCGCCTATTCGAAAACGAGCCATCTCGCTTCAAACGTGTCGGGCTTCAGCATCGTTTTTTTTTGTTTCCCCCCCCAGGACGTCTCAGGCGAGAGCCCCACTTCTGAAGATCCGAAGATTTCGCGACAGATTTGAACATCTTCGTTCTAGGAGGATGTTTCCTGGTGAAGGCGTCACGATTGGCATGAAGCGTCTTAAACGAGACCATCAAACATTTCCTTTTGCTGAGGATGTCTCAGGCGCAGCACTTGCTTTCGAACCCGTTCCTGGCATGAACGTGAAGCGCGTGAAATAGGCGAGCTCTCCGAACGTCCACAGGGCCTATAATTTACAAGCCTGTTCCTACATTGATCTTCATCGTTATCATCGTCACCATCACCATCACCAACATCACCCTCGCATCAGCATCAGCATTACGATCGCCAAGAGCAACAGCTTGAACAATCTCAACATCATCACCATCATCGACATCTGCGCCATCAGTATCAGCATCAGCGTAAGCCCCTCATTCGATGTCATCAGCGGTATCTGCATCAGTATCACCATCATTTAATCACCGGCATAAGAATCAACGTCATCATCGGCATTTGCATCATACTATGATGCTTTCGAAAACCGTTTGAAGCAGAATGTGAGGATATCTCGAGCAAAACGCTTACGCGTGAACAGAAGCATTGCAATGCGCCTGGCTTTTCACCTCCCCCCCGAAGAACGTCGAGCCATTTGTTACCAAATGGGTCGGATTTCCGTGAATGCAAACTGGGGTCGATTGACAACTCCCCGACTGTACAATTCTTTCGATCGACAAAGAATCGTTCTGTCCTTTGACCTCGTATGGCTGCCGACGGGCTGGCGTTCGGGACCCACCCCTTTTAGTGCGCCGCCGCAATGCCGAGCGTGCCCCGCAGCAGTCCAGGGCCGACCCGCTTCACATGTCATGCTCGGATACCCGAGCAGGATGCGTGAGGGGGTTCGGCCCCGGCTGGACCTCTCGGGAGCCGTGTTGGGCCCTCTCGGGCCCTCTTGGGGCTCTCTTCTTGCCCCAAAGACGGCGCGGGAGAGCCCCGAAAACCCCCAGAGATTCCCAATCATTGTCCGAAAGGCTCATCAAGAAAGGCTCAAAAGGACCCACAATGATGTCATACCAAGTGCCCCTGGTATCATGTCGTCGAGGGCTGCTTCGGGAGCTTTCTGGGGGAGTTGCGCTGACCACAAATATTTCCCGAGAGGGCCCCAGACAGCCCCGAGAGAGCCTCGAGAGGGGGCCAAACGTGTTCCGAAGAGGGGCCCATAAGGGCCACGAACAATATACCTGTACAACCACCCTTCGGTTGATATGAAGGTTGGAGATGAAATGGGAACCAACATCACATTCAATCGGTATCACATCGATCAAACTCTTGATCTCACAACAGATCTTACTATCGATCTCGCAGACGATCTCACGATTGATCTCACAATAGATCTCTTTACCCACCAGTCGGAAGAAGTAGGTAGAAACATGAAGTAGGAAGGCGGAAGAAGTGCATTGCATTCGGGGCCGCCCAAAAAAACAACAGCAACAGCAATTACAAGAAGTATATTACAAATTTCCGGGCCCTGTCTTAGCGGCGCGCAGTAGCGCTAGGTCGCTCGGCTCCTCGGATGGCCCCATTCCTTGGCTGGTTTCGGTTGTTCTGGCTTGTTTTCGTTTGTCCGTCGAACGCACTGGCAGTCTTTCGGTCGCTCGGCCCCTCGGCTGGCCAAATGCATTGGTTTTGTTTGTTTTTGTTTGTTTTCGCTTGTCCGTCGGCTGCACTGGTCGCCCCAGGCCCGCCCGCCGCCTTTCGGTCGCTCGGCCCCTCGGCTGGCCCAATTCACTGGTTTTGTTTGTGTTTGTTTGTGTTCGCTTGTCCGTCGGCTGCACTGGTCGCCCCAGGCTCGCCCGCCGCCCCGCGGTCGCTCGGCCCCTCGGCTGGCTCCTTTCCACCGTTTTGTTTGTTTTTGTTTGTTTTCGCCTGTCTGTCGGCTGCACTGGTCGCCCCAGGCTCGCCCGCCGCCCCGCGGGCGCTCGGCCCCTCGGCTGGCTCCTTTCTACGGTTTGTTTGTTTTTGTTTGTTTTCGCCTGTCCGTCGGCTGCACTGGTCGCCCCAGGCTCGCCCGCCGCCCCGCGGTCGCTCGGCCCCTCGGCTGGCTTCTTTCCACCGTTTTGTGTGTGTTTTTGTTGTTTTCGCCTGTCCGTCGGCTTCACTGGTCGCCCCAGGCCCGCCCGCCGCCTTTCGGTCGCTCGGCCCCCCGACTGGCCCCATTCCCTGGCTGTCTTTGTTTCTGTTTGTTTTCGCTTGTCCGTCGGCTGCACTGGTCGTCTCAGGCCCGCCCGCCGCCTTTCGGTCGCTCGGCACCTCGGCTGGCCCAATTCACTGGTTTTGTTTGTTTTTGTTTGTTTTCGCTTGTCCGTCGGCTGCACTGGTCGCCCTGCGCACGCCCGCCGCCTTTCGGTCGCTCGACCCATCGGCTGGCTCCATTCCCTGGCTTTCTTTGTTTCTGCTTGTTTTCGCTTGTCCGTCGGCTGCACTGGTCGCCCCAGGCCCGCCCGCCGCCCCGCGGTCGCTCGGCCCCTCGGCTGGCCCAATTCACTGGTTTTGTTTGTGTTTGTTTGTTTTCGCTTGTCCGTCGGCTGCACTGGTCGCCCCAGGCCCGCCCGCCGCCGTTCGGTCGCTCGGCCCCTCGGCTGGCCCAATTCACTGGTTTTGTTTGTTGTTGTTCGTCTTCGCTTGTCCGTCGGCTGCGTTGGTCGCCCTGCGCACACCCGCCGCCTTTCGGTCGCTCGGCCCCTCGGCTGGCCCCATTCCCTGGCTTTCTTTGTTTCTGTTTGTTTTCGCTTGTCCGTCGGCTGCACTGGTCGCCTCAGGCTCGCCCCGCGGTCGCTCGGCCCCTCGGCTGGCCAAATTCTCTGGTTTTGTTTGTTTTTGTCTGTTTTCGCTTGCCCGTCGGCTGCACTGGTCGCCCCAGGCCCGCCCGCCGCCGTTCGGTCGCTCGGCCCCTCGGCTGGCCCAATTCATTGGTTTTGTTTGGTTTTTTTTTGTTTTCGCTTGTCCCGTCGCTGCACTGGTCGCCCTGGCGCCTGCCCGCCGCCTTTCGTCGCTCTCCGCTCGTCCCCTCGGCTGCCCCTCCGTTCTCCCTTGCTTTCTCTGGTTTTCTGTTCCTTTTCGCTGTCCGTCGGCTGCACTGGTCGCCTCAGGCTCGCCCGCCGCCCCGCGGTCGCTCGCCCCTTCGGCTGGCCAAATGCGTTGGTTTTGTTTGTTTTTTGTTTGTTTTCGCACGTCCGTCGGCTGCACTGGTCGCCCAGGCCCGCCCGCCGCCGTTCGGTCGCTCGGCCCCTCGGCTGGCGCAATGCACTGGTTTTGTTTGTTTTTGTTTGTTTTCGCTTGTCCGTCGGCTGCGCTGGTCGCCCCGCGCGCGCCCGCCGCCTTTCGGTCGCTCGGCCCCTCGGCCGGCCCCAGTCCCTGGCTTTCTTTGTTTCTGTTTGCGTTCGCTTGTCCGTCGGCTGCACTGGTCGCCTCAGGCTCGCCCGCCGCCGTTCGGTCGCTCGGCCCCTCGGCTGGCCCAATTCACTGGTCTGGTTTGTTTTTGTTTGTTTTCGCTTGTCCGTAAACATGGTTACGGCTGCGCTGGTCGCCCCCACACGGCTCGCCCGCCGGGGTTCGGAGGGAGACGGGTCCTGCTCGGGCCCCCTCTGGCTGGGCCCAAATTCACCTGATTTTTGTTTGTTGTTGTTTCGTCTTCGCTTGTCCGTCGGCCTGCATTGGTCGCCCACCCAGGCTCGCCCGCCCACCCCGCGGGCGCCTCTCGGACGGGCGCTCGGCCCCTCGGCTGGCCAATGCAAAAATCGTTTAACAAAACAGCATCACAACTCTGCTTGTCGTAGGGGCTGGCAGCCTGGCCGCCCTGCAGAAACCAAGCCCGCCCGCCGCCGTTCGGTCGCTCGGCCCCTCGGCTGGCCCAATTCATTGGTTTTGTTTGTGTTCGTTTGGTTTCGCTTGTCCGTCGGCTGCACTGGTCGCCCCAGGCCCGCCCGCCGCCCCGCGGTCGCTCGGCCCCTCGGCTGGCCAAATGCATTGGTTTTATTTGTGTTTGTTTGTTTTCGCTTGTCCGTGGGCTGCACTGGTCGCCCCAGGCCCGCCCGCCGCCGTTCGGTCGCTCGGCCCCTCGGCTGGCCCAATTCACTGGTTTTGTTTGTTTTTGTTTGTTTTCGCTTGTCCGTCGGCTGCACTGGTCGCCCTGCGCACACCCGCCGCCTTTCGGTCGCTCGGCCCTTCGGCTGGCCCCATTCCCTGGCTTTCTTTGTTTCTGTTTGTTTTCGCTTGTCCGTCGGCTGCACTGGTCGCCTCAGGCTCGCCCGCCGCCTTTCGGTCGCTCGGCCCCTCGGCTGGCCAAATGCATTGGTTTTGTTTGTTTTTGTTTGTTTTCGGTTGTCCATCGGCTGCGCTGGTCGCCCCGGGCCCGCCCGCCGCCGTTCGGTCGCTCGGCCCCTCGGCTGGCCCAATTCATTGGTTTTGTTTGTTTTTGTTTGTTTTCGCTTGTCCGTCGGCTGCACTGGTCGCCCTGCGCGCGCCCGCCGCCTTTCGGTCGCTCGGCCCCTCGGCTGGCCCCATTCCCTTGCTTTCTTTGTTTCTGTTCCTTTTCGCTTGTCCGTCGGCTGCACTGGTCGCCTCAGGCTCGCCCGCCGCCCCGCGGTCGCTCGGCCCCTCGGCTGGCCAAATGCATCGGTTTTGTTTGTTTTTGTTTGTTTTCGCTTGTCCGTCGGCTGCACTGGCCGCCCCAGGCCCGCCCGCAGCCGTTCGGTCGCCCGGCCCCTCGGCTGGCCAAATGCACTGGTTTTGTTTGATTTTGTTTGTTTTCGCTTGTCCGTCGGCTACACTGGTCGCCCTGCGCCCTACCTTGGCCGTCTTTTCGGGCGGTCGCTCGGGCCCATCGCTGGCCCCATTCCCCTGGCTTCTTTGTTTCTGTTTGTTTTCGCTTGTCCGTTGGCTGCACTGGGTCGCGCTCAGGCTGCGCCCGCCGCCTCTCGGTCGCTCGGGCCCCTCGGCTGGCCAAATGCCTTGGTTTTGTTTGTGTTTGTTGTTTTCCACGCTTGTCCGTCGGGGCTGCGCCTGGTCGCCCCAGGCCCAGCCCGCCGCCGTTCGGTTCGCTCTCGGCCCCTCGGCTGGCCCAATTCAATTGGTTTGTTTGGTTTTTGTTTTGTTTTCGCTTGTCCGTCGGCTGCACTGGTCGCCCTGCGCACGCCCGCCGCCTTTCGGTCGCTCGGCCTCTCGGCTGGCCCCATTCCCTTGCTTTCTTTATTTCTGTTTGTTTTCGCTTGTCCGTCGGCTGCACTGCTCGCCTCAGGCTCGCCCGCCGCCCCGCGGTCGCTCGGCCCCTCGGCTAGCCAAATGCATTGGTTTTGTTTGTTTTTGTTTATTTTCGCTTGTCCTTCGGCTGCACTGGTCGCCCCAGGCCCGCCCGCCGCCGTTCGGTCGCTCGGCCCCTCGGCCGGCCCAATTCATTAGTTTTGTTTATTTTTGTTTGTTTTCGCTTGTCCGTCGGCTGCACTGGTCGCCCTGCGCGCACCCGCCGCCTTTCGGTCGCTCGGCCCCTCGGCTGGCCAAATGCATCGGTTTTGTTTGTTTTTGTTTGTTTTCGCTTGTCCGTCGGCTGCACTGGTCGCCCAGGCCCGCCCGCCGCCGTTCGGTCGCTCGGCCCCTCGGCTGGCCCAATTCATTGTTTTTTGTTGTTTCTGTTTGTTTTCCCTTGTCCGTCGGCTGCGCTGGTCGCCCTGCGCACGCCCGCCGCCCCGCGGTCGCTCGGCCCCTCGGCTGGCCCCATTCCCTGGCTTTTTTTGTTTCTGTTTGTTTTCGCTTGTCCGTCGGCTGCACTGGTCGCCTCAGGCAGGCTCGCCCGCCGCCCCGCGGTCGCTCGGCCCCTCGGCTGGCCAAATGCATTGGTTTTGTTTGTGTTTGTTTGTTTTCGCTTGTCCGTCGGCTGCGCTGGTCGCCACAGGCCCGCCCGCTGCCGGTCGTTCGCTTGGCCCCCCGGCTGGCCCCATTCCCTGGCTTTCTTTGTTTTTGTTTGTTTTCGCCTGTCCGTCGGCTGCACTGGTCGCCCTGCGAACGCCCGCCGCATTTCGGTCGCTCGGCCCCCCGGCTGGCCCCATTCCCTGGCTTTCTTTGTTTTTGTTTGTTTTCGCTTGTCCGTCGGCTGCACTGGTCGCCTCAGGCTCGCCCCGCGGTCGCTCGGCCCCTCGGCTGGCCAAATGCATTGGTTTGGTATGTTTTTGTTTGTTTTCGCTTGTCCGTCGGCTGCACTGGTCGCCCCAGGCCCGCCCGCCGCCGTTCGGTCGCTCGGCCCCCCGGCTGGCCCAGCTCACTGGTTTTGTTTGTTCTCGTTTGTTTTCGCTTGTTCGTCGGCAACACTGGTCGCCCTGCGCACACCCGCCGCATTTCGGTCGCCCCCCCCCCCTCTTGCCCCGGCCATTACGTCCCGGCCCAATTGCCACGGATTTCTTTGTTTCTTGTTTGTTTTCGCTTGCCGTCGGCTGCGATTGGTCGCCCTGCGCGCGCCCGCGCCCTTTCGGTCGCTCGGCCCCTCGGCGCTGGCCAACTGCCATGGTTTTGTTTGTTTCTGTTGTGTTCGCTCTCCGTCGGCTGCGATGTCGCCTCAGGCCCGCCGCCCGCGTTCGGTTGCTCGGCCCTCGGTGGCCCATTCACTGGTTGTGGTGTTTTTGTTTGTTTCGATTGTTTCCGTCGGTTCTTGCACTGGTCGCCCCTGCGCACGCCCGCAGCTTTCGGTGGCCGTGCCCCTCGGGCTGGACCCATTCCATGGCTTTGTTGTTTTTGTGTGTTTTCGCTTGTCCGTCGGCTGCAGTGGTCGCCTCAAGCTCGCCCGCCGCCCCGCGGTCGCTCGGCCCCTCGGCCGGCCAAATGCATTGGTTGCGTTTGTTGTTGTTTGTTTTCGCTTGTCCGTCGGCTGCGCTGGTCGCCCCAGGCCCGCCCGCCGCCGTTCGGTCGCTCGGCCCCTCGGCTGGCCCAATTCACTGGTTTTGTTTGTTTTTGTTTGTTTTCGCTTGCCAGTCGGCTGCGCTGGTCGCCCTGCGCACACCCGCCGCCTTTCGGTCGCTCGGCCCCTCGGCTGGCCCCATTTCCTGGCTTTCTTTGTTTCTGTTTGTTTTCGCTTGTCCGTCGGCTGCGCTGGTCGCCTCAGGCTCGCCCGCCGCCCCGCGGTCGCTCGGCCCCTCGGCTGGCCAAATGCATTGGTTTTGTTTGTTTTTGTTTGTTTTCGCTTGCCCGTCGGCTGCACTGGTCGCCCCAGGCCCGCCCGCCGCCGTTCGGTCGCTCGGCCCTTCGCCTGGCCCAATTCACTGGTGTTGTTTGTTTTCGCTTGTCCGTCGGCTGCACTGGTCGCCCTGCGCGCGCCCGCCGCCGTTCGGTCGCTCGGCCCCTCGGCTGGCCCAATTCAGTGGTTTTGTTTGTTTTTGTTTGTTTTCGCTTGTCCGTCGGCTGCGCTGGTCGCCCTGCGCGCGCCCGCCGCCTTTCGGTCGCTCGGCCCCTCGGCTGGCCCCATTCCCTTGCTTTCTTTGTTTCTGTTTGTTTTCGCTTGTCCGACGGCTGCACTGGTCGCCTCAGGCTCGCCCGCCGCCCCGCAGTCGCTCGGCCCCTCGGCTGGCCAAATGGGAAGAATTCCTTCGTGCGAACAGGGGCTCGTCAGGGGAACGCTGGGCTCCTCCACAGAACAGCGCGGCCCGTTCGGAGAACAGGGGGGTCCGTCCCGGGAACGCCGGGGGCGGGGGGGGGGGTCCAGGGGGCGCGACGGTTCTTGGGGGGGGGGGGCGGTAGGAGAACAGCGAGGCGGAGAGGGAGGAGGAGGAGGACAGGGAGAAGACGAGCGGCGGAGGAGAAGGGGGAAGGGGATGGTGAGGGGAAGCAGGAGGAGGAGGAGGAGGAGGAGGAGGAGGTGGAGGAGGCGGAGGAGCGCGCGCCTCGGAGGAGGAGGGCATGGGGAAGACGAGCGGCGGAGGAGAAGTGGGAAGGGGAAGGGGAGGGGAAGCAGGAGGAGGAGGAGGAGGCGGAGGAGCGCGCGCCTCCTCGCGTGCGGCTGCGGGCCGATGGCGCGACGGCGCGGCGCCCCGGCTGCGGGCGGCGGCGCGAAAGGACCCTCTTGCGTCCTCCCACTCGTCTTCGTTCGCCGTCGCCGTTTTCCTCTTCTTATTCTCCTTCGGGGATGGCTGGTGGGCTCAGGTGGCGCAGCGCTGCATGTCGGTATCTGGGCCCAGGGACCGCCAGGGTCTGGTTCGATCTCTTCAACTTCGTGCTCGGGGAGCGCAAATTTCCCTCAGTTCGTTCGGGGAGTACTCTCAGCGAGACTTCGCCCAGAACGCTTCGGGGACTGGGGGGTGATTCGGCGGAATGGGCGCCATTGCTCGGGGCACGCTCGCGTCGTCTCGGCCAGTCCCGCCGGGGGTAGTGGGGTGGCTGGGGGCCTTTGTCCAGCAGGTCCGACGTCAACTCCTTTTCTTCTCTCGTGTTCTGGGGCTTCATCCAGCTCTGACCCCCGGGTCATCTCCCGCGTCGAACTCTCCTCCTCCTCCTTTTCCTCCGTCCGTGGCCCTCGCGCCTTGTTTTCGTTTCCTACAGTCATCGTTGCTGCTGCCTCCCGTCAGCGATTTTCGGCCGCTGGTCCTGGCTCAGGCAGTCCGCGTACATCCAGGCCGGTTTCGTTGCCAGTCGCGGCGGTCGCACGGCCATGGCGGACGGGGCGGTTCCTTTGACGGCTGTTCATGGGGCGGCTCCTCCTACGATTGCGTCGGCGACGCTGTCCGAGGCTTGCTGGGGGAGGATTTCCGAAAGGGCGGAGCCAGGGGGGGGGGTATTCTTCTAGTGGTCTTTTTGCTTGTTCCTCAGTCGTGCTCCGGTGGTGTGCCAGAGGCTTTTTGGATGCTAGCTGGGACCTGGTGGGGAGGTCCTTGGGGGCGTCTTGGAGGCAAGCTCGAGGTCTCTTGGGGGACTTTTTGAGGGTATGGGGGTTCGAGAAGGCGTGGTGGGCGCAGATACGGATCGAGGAGATGCACGCGGATCTGCAGCGCACGTCTGGCATGGAGGCCGAGTTCCCGGGCCCGACGCAGATGCGGGGTCATTGTGGCCCCACGCAGGAGGAGCTCACGCCCACCCAGCCTTTCCATCCGCGCGTCTTCGAGGGAAGTGACGGCGGAACTGATGGTGCCGATCAGGGTGCTGTTCATGGTGCTGCTCAGTTCTCCGATCAGGGTGCTGTTCATGGTGCTGTTCAGGGTGCTGTTCATGGTGCCGATCAGGGCGCTGTACACGGTGCTGTTCATGGTTCTGCTCAGTACGAGTGCGACCCCACGCAGTTGGATACTCAAATTGATTCGGAGCTCTCTGACGCCGAGCTCGACCAGCGCGGCCTCGATTCCTCCGCGGCGTCGGCTGTCGCGGGCGGCGGCGGCGACGCGGTCGAGGACGGTGTGCACGCTTCGGTCCAGCCTGGCCGCTGCCCCAAGACGATCACTGGGCAGGTATATCCTGTTCTGCTGGCGCCGGCGGCTTCCTTTCCGTCTCCTCGTCCGACCCGGCGCTCCTCTGGCGCTGCCGCGACGGCCGAGACACCGTTGTCAGTTCTGAAGTTGGTGTTCCAGTCCGACTCCCCAATGCCTTGCGACGACGTGGTCGGCGATGCCTCGTCCCTCGCGGCGCCGCCGGTCGCTGCTGTGGTTCAGGCGCCCGATCCTGTGGAGTCTCCTAGGGCGCCCCAGGTGATTCGCCGGGCAGAGTCTGCGGTGGTGTCCAGCACAGCTCGCCAGGCGAAGCGTGCGAAGGTTCCCTCGAAGGTTCGCCTGGCCAAGTGGGGCAGGTGCACGGCGTGCGGGTGGGGGCCTCAAGTCGCCTGGGCGTAGCTCGCGGAGGTTTTTTTTTGTTTTATCGGCTGGCTTCCGTAGCGCGCAGATCCCGGGAGGTTGCCGTAGGTTTTCCTCAGGGCTCCCCCTGGGCTTGTCTTGGTTACTCCCTTAGGCTGGCTTTACGCTTTCTCAAGGTTGTCTCAGAGTCTGCCCCAGCACGACGCAGCGGAAGGCTACCGTCGGTGATCTGATGGTTGTGAGTGGTTTTGGCCGGCGGATGGATCGCATGTTCCAGTAGCATGTTTTCCGCCCTGGGTCCGATCGTAGGCTCACCCTAGGGTCCACCTTAGGCGTACTCCTGGCATACCCCGAAGAGGGCTCGCGGGGCCTAGTGGGGCAGATGCACATTGTGCGGGCGGGGGCCTCAGTGCGTGTCCGGATGTTTTTTGTTTATTTATATATGTATATATATATATATATGTATATGTGTTTTTTTTTGTTTTTTGTTTATATATATATATATATGTATTCGGTTGGTTTCTTTTTTTTCCGTTGGGCTGGATTTCCGCGCACGGGCTGCTCTAAATGGCAGGGGCCTTAGCGGGCATAATCAATCACGACGTGGACACACTGACTAGGTTCGATTCGATTCAGTTCCGGTGTGTCCTCTTCGATGGCCCTGGGGCTGTGCCGATCAGCGGGGTTCGGATGATTTGGATCCGGGGGCTGCTCATGAGCGGGGTTTCGGTGTCCGCACCGTCTGAGGCCTCGCTGCCAGGGCGCCTTGGAGCGAATTCCACCTGACCGTCTGCCGCTGCTGCCGCGCAGGTTGGTGGTGCGGAGGCGCGTGGACATCTAGTAGCATGGGCGCGCCTACTCTAGTAATTCGCCTGACGGCGTGCGATGGATTGCAAGTAAATTAATTACGTTGCTCGCATTCGAGCGGCGCGGTAAATTCCGTCTGTGTGCCACGAGTGCAGATGCATTACGTTGTGCCGGCGGTGGTGATGTAAAAATCCCTGGCTTGGACCGTCGCCGACACGTCCGTCGGTCTCTGAATTAGGGTTTGGGCTTCGGGGTTTGGGTTATGGTTAGGGTTAATGGGGACACTGTTCCGGGTTCTGGATTAGGGTTCGGGTTTTGCGAGGAGGGGTTTGGGTTTCATGGTTCGGGTTTTTTGAGGAAGAGGAAGAGGAGGAGGGTGAGCGGCCCTCGCCGTTCAGACTGGGGAGTCTGGAGTGGAAACTTTGTAGTTTGTCCCCTCGTCGTTAGGGTTAGGGTTTAGGGTTACGGGGTCACGGTTAGGGTTCTGGATTAGGGTTCTGTTTAGGGTTAGGGTTTAGGGTTAGGGTTTAGGGTTTAGGGTTTGGGTTAGGGCTTAGGGTCAGGGTTGGGGGGTTAGGTTTTAATGTTAGAGTTGGTTTAGGATTAAAGTTTTGGGTTTAGGGTTTAGGGTTAGGGCTTAGAGTTCGGGTTAGGGATTAGGGTTAGGGTTTAGGGTTAGGGTTTAGGGTTAGGGTTAGGGTTAGGGCTTAGGGTTAGGATCTAGGGTTAGGGTTTAGGGTTAGGGTTCTGGGTTTGGTTCAGGGTTAGGGTTTAGGGTCTAGGGTCTGGGTTAGGATTTAGGTTTTCAGGGGTAGGGTTTAGAGTTAGGTTTTCGTCGTCGACGTCGTATTTGTCGTCGTCGACGTCGTGGTCGGCGTCGTCGTCGTTGCGGGGGCACGAGAATTCCCCGAGTTGTTCTGGGAGGGGTCGCGTGGACGCGATGTCCAGAACATGCTTAGGAGTTCGGAGTGGACACTTGTGGTTGTCCGTCGGTCTCTGGATTTGGGTTAGGTCTTAGGGGTTTGGGTTAGGGTTAGGGTTAATGGGGCCTCGGTTACGGTTTTGGATTAGTGTTTGGGTTAGGTTTCAGGGTTTTGGGTCCAGGGTTAGGGTTTAGTTTTCGGGTTTAGGGTTAGGGTTTAGGGTTAGGGTTGGGGGTCTGAGGAGGAGGAGGAGGAGGAGGAGGAGGAGGAGGAGGAGGAGGAGGAGGAGGAGGAGGAGGAGGAGGAGGAGGAGAAAAGGCTGAGCGGCACTCGCCGTTCAGGGGCTGTTCGCCTGAGCGTTCCGGGGCTGTTCGCGCGACGTCTTCGGGGCTGTTCGTCGGGCGTCTCCGGGGCTGTTCGTCGGAGGAACTTTGCGTTCTTCGGAGTGTTCGTGGGACGGACTTCGGCTGTTCGCGGAAGGGGTCCCAATGTTCCTCCGATGGGCTTCTCCCCCAAAATGCATTGGTTCTGATTGTTTTGGTTTGTTTTCGCTTGTCCGTCGGCTGCACTGGTCGCCCCAAGGCTCCCCCCGCCCGTTCGTCGCTCGGCCCCCCGCTGGCCCAATTCCACCTCTTTTGTAGTCGAGACCTTTTTCGCTTGTCCCGTCGGGAGGGTGGCGCCCGTGCGCAACGAGAGCACCCGCCGCCTTCCGGTCGCTCGGACCCCTCGGCTGCCCCTATTCCCTGGTTTTTCTTTGTTTCTTTTTGTTTTCGCGTTGTCGTCGGCTGCAACTGGTCCGCCTCAGGCTCGCCCGCCGTCTCCGCGGTTTTTTGTTGTTTGTCGCTCGGCCCTCGGCTGGCCAAATGCCATTGGTTTTTGTTTGTTTTGGTTTGTTTCGGCTTGTCCGTCGGCTGCGCCTGGTCGCCCCAGGCCCGCCCACCACCCGCCGCCGTTCGGTCGCTCGGCCCTTCGGCTGGCCCAATTCATTGGTTTTGTTTGTTTTTGTTTGTTTTCTTTTGTCCGTCGGCTGCACTGGTCGCCCTGCGCACACCCGCCGCCTTTCGGTCGCTCGGCCCCTCGGCTGGCCCCATTCCCTGGCTTTCTTTGTTGCTGTTTGTTTTCGCTTGTCCGTCGGCTGCACTGGTCGCCTCAGGCTCGCCCGCCGCCCCGCGGTCGCTCGGCCCCTCGGCTGGCCAAATGCATTGGTTTTTGTGTGTGTTTTTGTTTGTTTTCGCTTGTCCGTCGGCTGCACTGGTCGCCCCAGGCCCGCCCGCCGCCGTTCGGTCGCTCGGCCCCTCGGCTGGCCCAATTCATTGGTTTTGTTTGTTGTTGTTTGTTTTCGCTTGTCCGTCGGCTGCACTGGTCGCCCTGCGCACGCCCGCCGCCTTCCGGTCGCTCGGCCCCTCGGCTGGCCCCATTCCTGGTTTTCTTTGTCTTTTTGTTTTCGCTGTCCGTCGGCTGCACAAGGTCGCCTCCAGCTCGCCCGCCGCCCCGCGGTCGCTCCGGCCCCATCGGCTGGCCCAAATGCATTGGTTTTGTTTGTTTTTGTTTGTTTGCGCTGTCCGTCGGCTGCACTGGTCGCCCCAGCCCGCCCGCCGCCGTGCGGTCGCCAGCCCCCTCGGCTGGCCCACTTCATTGTTTTTTTTGTTGTTGTTTGTTTTCGCTTGTCCGTTCGGCTGCACTGGGTCGCCTCGCACGCCCGCCGCCTTCCGGTCCGACCGCCCCTCGGCTGGCCCCATTCCCTGGCTTTCTTTGTTTCTGCTTGTTTTCGCTTGTCCGTCGGCTGCACTGGTCGCCTCAAGCTCGCCCGCCGCCCCGCGGTCGCTCGCCCCCTCGGCTGGCCAAATGCATTGGTTTTGTTTGTTTGAGTTTGTTTTCGCTTGTCCGTCGGCTGCGCTGGCCGCCCCAGGCCCGCCCGCCGCCGCTCGGTCGCTCGGCCCCTCGGCCGGCCCAATTCACTGGTTGCGTTTGTTTGTGTTTGTTTTCGCTTGTCCGTCGGCTGCACTGGTCGCCCTGCGCTCGCCCGCCGCCTTTCGGTCGCTCGGCCCCCCGGCTGGCCCCATTCCCTGGCTTTCTTTGTTTCTGTTTGTTTTCGCTTGTCCGTCGGCTGCACTGGTCGCCTCAGGCTCGCCCGCCGCCGTTCGGTCGCTCGGCCCCTCGGCTGGCCCAATTCATTGGTTTTGTTTGTTTTTGTTTGTTTTCGCTTGTCCGTCGGCTGCACTGGTCGCCCCAGGCCCGCCCGCCGCCGTTCGGTCGCTCGGCCCCTCGGCTGGCCAAATGCATCGGTTTTGTTTGTTTTTGTTTGTTTTCGCTTGTCCGTCGGCTGCACTGGTCGCCCTGCGCACGCCCGCCGCCTTTCGGTCGCTCGGCCCCTCGGCTGGCCCCATTCCCTGGCTTTCTTTGTTTCTGTTTGTTTTCGCTTGTCCGTCGGCTGCACTGGTCGCCTCAAGCTCGCCCGCCGCCCCGCGGTCGCTCGCCCCTTC
This sequence comes from Prorocentrum cordatum, assembly GCA_963575745.1. Taxonomy (NCBI): domain Eukaryota; class Dinophyceae; order Prorocentrales; family Prorocentraceae; genus Prorocentrum; species Prorocentrum cordatum. The sequence continues at coordinate 222,934 of CAUYUJ010015825.1, read as the reverse complement.
GGCTGGCCAAATGCATTGGTTTTGTTGGTTGTTGCTTGTTTTCGCTGTCCGTCGGCTGCACTGGTCGCCCCAGGCCCGCCGCCGGCCCCGGCGGTTCGCTCGGCCCTCGGCTGGCCCAATTCATGGTTTTGTTTGTTGTTTGGTTTGTTTTCCCTCCTCCAGGCGGCAACTGGTCGCCCTGCGCACGCCCGCCGCTTCGCAGTTCGGTCGATCGGCCCCATCGGCTGGCGCCCTATTCCCTGGCTTTCTTTGATTCTGTTTGTTTTCGCTTGTCCTCGGGCCTCGGCGTGCACTGGTCGCCCTCAGGCTCGCCCGCCGCCCCGCGGTCCGCTCGCCCTCGGCTGGCCAAATGCCAAATTGGTTTGTGTGTTTTGTTGTTTTCGCTTGTCCGGTCGGCTGCAACTGTCGCCCCAGGCCCCGCCCGATCTGCCGCCGTTTCGGTCGCTGGCCCCTCGGCTGGCCAAATGCATGGGTTTTGTTTGTTTTTTTGTTTGTTTTCGCTTGTCCGTCGGCTGCACTGGTCGCCCCAGACCCGCCCGCCGCCGCTCGGTCGCTCGGCCCCTCGGCTGGCCCAATTCACTGGTTTTGTTTGTTGTTGTTTGTTTGTTTTCGCTTGTCCGTCGGCTGCGCTGGTCGCCCTGCGCGCGCCTGCCGCCTTTCGGTCTCGGCCCCTCGGCTGGCCAAATGCATTGGTTTTGTTTGTTTTTGTTTGTTTTCGCTTGTCCGTCGGCTGCACTGGTCGCCCCAGGTCCGCCCGCCGCCGTTCGGTCGCTCGGCCCCTCGGCTGGCCCAATTCACTGGTTTTGTTTGTTTTTGTTTGTTTTCGCTTGTCCGTCGGCTGCACTGGTCGCCCCAGGCCCGCCCGCCGCCGTTCGGTCGCTCGGCCCCTCGACTGGCCCAATGCATTGGTTTTGCTTGTCGCCCGCCGCCCTTCGGTCGCTCGGCCCCTCGGCTGGCCCCAAACATCTAAGAATAAACAAAAGAAATAAAAAGTCAAACATAACGTTAAAAAATATAACAAACAACTTGGGGATTCCAAAAGGAGGTATATTCCCTGGCGTTTTGACGGCGGGTGGGAAGAAAACTGGGCCCCCCCCAGAAAGACCCCCACCCCCCCCCCCTCAAAAAAAAAAAGCAAACAAACGCCCAATTCCTGTAGGGAGTGAGGTCTAGAAAATGAGGGATAGAGTGAAGAACCGGGGGGGATCATGTCAAAGAAAGAACGAGGAAAAGAAGAAGGCGAGGGTAAAAAGGGGAGGACAAAGAGATAAGAAGGGAAGATGAGTAACGGAGGGGCAGAGGGGGAGGGGACGGCTGGGCAAACGGTAATAAAACGAAAGAGAGGGAAGGCAGGAAGGGCTTGCTATGGTGGGGAGGAGTATGTGTGGGGAAGAAGGGAGCAGGGGAGGGGAGAGAGGAAAGGAGGGGGGAAAAGCCGTATATTTTAGCATACTAGCTTCTCTGGTTGTAACAGCGTCGAAGCAGCCCAAAAGGCCCCCAATATCGCCCCGGGACGGACTAAGGGCCCCCCAAGAGTGCCCCAAGACAGCCCAAAAGGGCTCCAAGACGGCCCAAGAGAGGCCCAAAACGGCCCAATTTCACCCGTGATGGTGTATTTCGTTTCCCCGACCCGCTCGTGCCTCAGAACATGTTGAACATCCGAATCAAGCGTGACCAGGACTTGAAAGCTCGTCAGTTCTTCCTCTCCATGGGCCGCGTTCGCTCTCTCATCACCCAGCAGTTGTCGGCTCGCGGCATTGAAGTTGGCAGCAACGGGCTTGGGGGCATCGTTTTCGCTCACAAGTCGGAGCACGAGGCAGTCGAGCTGGCGCACATCGAGGTTAACGAGGACACGCTGGAGGCCAAGGTCGAGCTCGACATGGCGGGGCTACGTGAGTTTGGGCTGGAGGCCCAAGCTGAGGCCATCCGTGCTGCCGCGCAGGTGCAGATCAGGCGTCCCTTTAGACGCTGAAACAGATTGCACTTCGGCTCCTCACTGCACACACGCCGCAGGTGGCCTTTCATGCCCCCTGCCCTCTGTCTCTCTGCCTGAGCGTGACGAGGCCTCATATTTTTCCCCTTCCCCCAATATTCTGCCGTTCATCCCTAGCTCTCGCCTGTCTGTCTGCTCTTGGATTGCACACGGCCTGTTCAGTTCTGTCAAGCACTCCTCCTGGCGTGCCAGCGCGCGCTACAACCTCATCCTCCGTCTCTCTCAAAGGTACGATATAATGTGTTGTCAAAAAACCCACGGTCACATCGGCGATATCGGAGAGCTCCACCGCGAGCTGGACACGGCCAGTGCTTGCTACTCTATTGGATCATCTTTCTTTCCTGACTCACAGAGGGAGGGAGGAATCGTGACGATTTTGAGCCCGCAGGTCTGCCGTCATTTTACCTCAGTCGAGCACCACCCTGTCATCGCTGGTCGTATCCTCCATAGTCGTCTCTCTGGTCCAGCTGGCTCCCTCAGCATCTTCAACCTTCACCTCCCCAACACGAGCGACACGCTCAACATTTATGCGCAGGCGCTTCTGATGTTGCGTGCTGAGTTTCAGAGGTTTCCTCATGATCATCGCGTGCTTATCGGAGATTTCAACTTCGCTTTAGTCGAGGAAGGTCGCATGCAAGCTGATGGGTCTGGCTGGAGACCTGGGGGCCGAGCTCATTCCCGTTTTTTTCAGCGTCATTTCCCGTACGTCACCGAGTTTTACCAGGAGCAGGACACGAGGAGGGAGGTCAGGGATGGGGTCGTCAAAAGCACCGCGCGCCTCGACAGAGCTTACTCCTCCCTTCCTCAAGCCATGCTACGCGACTTAGACTCGCTGTGGTGTCCTGGGACGTTTAAAAGCCAAGATGGAAAGCGACCACCTCCCGATCGTGGTCAGCATCGAACCGCATCGGCCCACAGCCGGCCACAACAACATCGCGAAGTGGATCCTCGAGCGCCCGGAGTTTCTCAGCTTTCTGGAAGCCGCCATAGCTGAAATGTCTAATGAGTTAGGCCCGTGGGAACGTCTCGCGCAGCTCAAGGAGCTGATGTTTGTCGCGGCTGCCCACGTCCGCGACTTTGTCAAGCACGCGATTGCTGACACTCTCGAGCTTAAACAGTACTGGGCTTTACAGGCGCTCCGTGGCTGGCGCCTGGGCAAGGTTTGGCTCGTGCGCCGTGCTCTGCGTTGCTATCCCGCGCTGCAGTCACATTTCTGCCTCGTTTCGTTCCAGTGCACTCGCGTTGATGGCCTCTGCGCGCTCATTCGCTCCATCGAGATGCAGTTGCTTGACCAGGAATCGCATGACCTTGAGTTCTCGTCTTTCTGGGCTGATACCCCATCGGAGGTCAAGACATCTCACAAGCAACGCATCGCCCGTAAGCAGGAGCTTTGGCGCAAGTTCAAGAGCCGCACATATCTGTCTAGCATATATGATGACTCTGGCATGCCGTGCAGGTCTATCGACCACTCCGCCGAGGTCCTCAAAGACTACTGGTCGTCTGTGTTCACCCCCCTCTTCTTGATCAGTCACTCTGGCCTGAGGTCGATGCGTTCATTCAGACTATCCCTGAACCCCTCCCTCGAGCCTGGAAGCTGTCTTATGGGGAATGGCATGATTACATACGCGTGCGTATACATAGTATGCCTGGAGAGGATGGGCTTCCTTATGGGGTTTGGGAGGTTCCTGAGGCTGCTCGTATCTTATATGATGTATACCTCACCCTGTTCACAGATGACGTGACTGAGCTGCCAGTTGCGATGGGGCGGAGCCTCATGGTCTTCCCCCCCAAAGGTACGGATCCCAGGGACAAGGCCGACTCCATAGTTCGTCACCCTAGCTGCACGCGCCCGCTCAGCATGTCTAACACTGATATCAAACTGCTCGCTGGTGCCATTACGTTGCCGCTCGCCGAAAACACCAAACGCATCATTTCGACTGATCAAAAATGCGTTGCTGGCAGAGACATGCTGACCAATATTGTGGACGCTGAAGGCTGGGGGCTTGAGCAGCACGTGCTGGATCGCCCGAACGCCGCCCTTTTCATGACGGACTTTTGTGCTGCGTTTCCGTCTTTAGCAATGACCTGGATGCTTCGTATTCTATCGCGCATGCGTGTGTGCCCGTACGTGTGTAAGTTCTTCCACATGCTATACCAGAATAACATTGCAATTATATCCTTGGGTGGCCGCACACATGGCGAGTTCTGCATGGCCAGTGGTGTCAAGCAAGGTTGCCCTAGCAGTATGCTCTTGTTCGTTCTTGCTGCTGATCCGCTTTTAAGGTGGATTCGTTTCAAAGCCTCATCGCACATCGACAGGACCTTCGCCTACGCCGACGACTTCTGTTTCGGATTGCCTGATGTTCTTCGGTCCTTGGGTCCCCTCCTCGCCCTGCTGACGCGGCTCGAAAACGTTGCAGGCCTCAAACTTAACTTCAAAAAGTGTCAGATCCTGGTCGTCGGCCCCCTTAATGTGGACCTCCTGAGGGACTCTGTTCGGGTGCTCAAGGGTGATTTCAAGCTCATACAAGTTCTGAATGCGGTCAAATACTTAGGCATATTTATCGGCCCAGGTGCTGCCCCACTTGCGTGGTCAGAAGCGGCTCCGAAGTTTCAACGTCGTGTCAGTACGACCCGTCAGCTACGTCTTGGCCTCACCCGCTCAGCTCTTGTTTTCCGCGTCATGTGCGTGTCCACGCTCACTTTCATCATGCAGATTCATGCTGTATCCGCTCACCTTATACATATATACAAGGAAGCTGTGATGTGTTTAACGGCAGGGCCTCGTAATGCCATTTCATATGCTATGTGTACCCAACTGTCTGCTATGCATCTGCCCATCGAGTTTCAAGATATTGTCACATTATCTCGTGCTGTATGTCTTCGCTATATTATCCAACATGACTCTTTTGGCGCGCTCGTCTGCCACCTCGAGGCCCTAGCAGACGAGCCTGATCACGTTTTCGCCCGCTTGCGCAGTGGCTGGTGGGCAACTTCGTTTCTAGCATACATGCGTGGTCTTTATCATTGGTACTTTGCTCTTCCGCGTTGCCCACCATGCCCCGTGCTTCTGGATAGGTTGTGCAGGCTTCCCGATGAGATCCCGAAGCTGCAGCAGTCACTGTATCGGATGCTCTGGCCCAGCTCACCTCCGAGGGAAAGCTTTCAATGTATCCTGATCCGTCGAATACGACAATGGTTTCCCCTGGTCCAACGGTCCCACATTGATCGTTTCTATATCAATGCCTTTTTCCTCGTCCAAAAAAACACAACCTTATCTTCTAGTATCTGTGCTTCGTGTGCTCACGCGCTCGGTCTGTACTTCTGCCAGGTTCCACGCCAGGCCGATGGGGTGCTTCCTGGGATGCCCGTGCACGGACGGCGTGGACCTTGACTCTGTTGATCATGATGCTCGCTGTCCTCGGCTTCTTCAACTCTTCTCTCGCTGGCTTGGACATGCCTTACCTCCGTCGTCGCCCTTGCCTGAGGGTTTTCCCTGGCTCTCATCCTCCCTCCTGCTTTCACCCTCGTCGCGCTCGGCTAATGTTCTGTTTGCTGCTTGCATTGATGCTTTTCTGTCGCCCCGCGCCGCCCGTCGCAAGGGACTCCCAGGTTCCCCCGAGGAACACTTTGAAGCTCGACTGCGAGTCGCGCCTCGCCGCCACCGCTTTCTCGCCCGCGCTTGGCGCGAGCAGGCCGCTGCGCAGTTCTCTACCTCCCCCCCCCCCTCCCGCGCGCAAGGAAGTGCTGTAGCTGCTGTCAATTCTGGCTCTGGGAGTGCCTCGCAGGGGCGAGGCCGATGGCTTGGGGGGCCCGAGTAAGCAATGCTTGATTGTTTACACCTCTTGGGGCCTGCGCCCGCAGCGCGTGCAGGCGGCAAAGCGCGTCTCGATAGGAACTGGGTTTCGTAGCTCCTAAAGAGGAAAACAAGAAAGAGAGAGAGAGAGAGAGAGAGAGAGAGAGAGAGAGAGAGAGAGAGAGAGAGAGAGAGAGAGAGAGAGAGAAGAGAACAAAAAAAAAAAAAAAAAAAAAAAAAAAAAAAAAAAAAAAAAAAAAAAAAAGCCCAAGACGGCCCAAGACGGCCCCAAAAGGTTCCCAAGAGAGCCCCAAGAGGGCCACATGAGGCCCCCAAGAAGGCCCCGGAGGGCCCCAAGAGAGCACCCAGACAGCCCAAGCCCCCCAAGACGGCCCAAGGGGGTCCCAGGACGGCACAAGAGGGCCCCAAGACAGCCCAACAGAGCCTCAAAAGGACCCCGGGGACGGCCCAGAATTTCAATGCAATGCAATATTCATTGATTTTAGCATGGTGTTTTGCTAGATGTTGGTATGCCGTGCCAGAGCCTTAATACCAGCAGGGTTCCAATACACTAAGCCAACGACCTCGCGCCCTCGCAAAATAAACGCGCTTTCCGTCCCCATGCCAAGCAGGTCTCATGGCCTTCGGCCCATCCCGCCACCGTGCCTGGGTAGTGGGTCAGAACCCTCAGGGATGCTCCTTGGGAGCTCCTCGGAGGGCTCTCGGCGGCCTCCAAGGGGGCAGTTTTGCGGCCTCTTGAAAACCTGTTGGGGCTTCCTGGGGGCCTCTTCGGGGCTTCTCGGGGCCTCTTGGGGGCATCTCGGGGCCTCCTGGGGGCGTCTTGGGGCGGTGAACTCGACAAGTCTGTTCGTGTCCTCCCTCTGGGGCCCGTCTTGGGGGGTTCCTGGGGCCCTCTTGGGCAATCTTGGAAGCCTCTTGGCCCGTCTTGGGGGCCTCTTGGGCCGTTTCGGCGCCCTCGTTGGGGGCCTATTAAGCCGTCTTGGGGCGATCTCTGGGGCCCGTTGGGGCCCTTCGGGCCTCCAACAGCCACTTGAGGCTTCCAGGGGTCCTGTCGCCCAAGAGCCTCCAAGAAGCTTCGGGGGGCTTCGGGGAAGCTTCGAGGAACCCCCAGAGAACTTCTTGGGGGGGCCTCCAGAGGCCTCCCGCGTCTGGGGGCCTCCGCGCATGAAGCGGCGCAGTCGCCCGGCGTGGGTCGCCGGTGTGGGGCCTGCGCTGCGCCGCAATGCCGTGGCGAGGGGCGGCCCTCGAATCCATGGGAATCCCTGCGAAGACGCAGGAAACCTCAGGGTGCCCCAGGCCTTCAGAAACCCATGGAATCCTTAGGAAAACCAGCGAAAGCCTTAGGAAACCCTATGCCCTAAGAAAGCCCAGAACCACTCAGGAATACGCAGAATATATATATATATATATATATATATATATATATATATATATGGAATCCCAAGGCCTGGGGAAACACAGAAACCCCCGGGAGGACCTAAGACACTGTACAAATCCTTAGGTATTCGTATATGGGGGCGGCGGGCGAGCCTGGGGCGACCAGTGCAGCCGACGGACAAGCGAACACAAACAAAAACAAACAAAACCAAGGAATGGGCGATCCAAGGGGCCGAGCGACCGAAAGGCGGCGGGAGAGCCTGGGGCGACCAGTGCAGCCGACGGAGGAGCGAAAACAAACAAAAACAAAGAAAACAATTGAATGGGGCCAGCCGGGGGGCAGAGCGACCGAAATGCGGCGGGCGAGCCTGGGGCCGCCAATGCAACCGACGGACAAACGAAAACAAACCAAAGCAAACAACACCACTACTAAATGAGCCAGCCGAGGGGCCGAACGACCGAAAAGCCGCGGGCGAGCCTGGAGCGACCAGTGCAGCCGACGGACAAGCGAAAACAAACAAAAACAAACAAAACCAAGCATTTGGCCAGCCGAGGGGCACGGCAGAGCGACCGAAAGGCGGCGGGCGAGCCTGAGGCGACCAGTGCAACCGACGGACAAGCGAAAACAAACAAAAAACCAACGAAACCAAGGAATGGGGCCAGCCGAGGTGCCGAGCGACCGAAAGGCGGCGGGCGTGCGCAGGGCGACCAGTGCAGCCGACTGACAAGCGAAAACGAACAAAAACACAGAAAACCAGCGAATCTGGCCAGCCGAGGGGCCGAGCGACCGCGGGGCGGCGGGCGAGCCCGGGGCGACCAGTGCAGCCGACGGACAAACCAAACCAAACAAAAACAAACAAAACCAAATAATGGGGCCAGCCGAGAGGCCGAGCGACCGCGGGGCGGCGGGCGAGCCTGGAGCGACCAGTGCAGCCGACGGACAAGCGAAAACAAACAACAACAAACAAAACCATGGATGGGGCCCGCCGAAGGGCCGAGCTGCCGCGGGGCGGCGGGCGAGCCCGGGGCGACCAGTGCAGCCGACGGACAAGCGAAAACAAACAAAAACAAACAAAACCCAACAATTTGGCAAACCGAGGGGCCGAGCGACCGCGGAGCGGCGGGCGGGCCTGGGGCGACCTGTGCAGCCGACGGACAAGCGAAAACAAACGAAAACAAAGAAAACCACACAATTGGGCCAGCCGAGAGGCCGAGCGACCGCGGGGCGGCGGGCGAGCCTGAGGCGACCAGTGCAGCCGACGGACAAACCAAAACAAACAAAAACAAACAAACCAAATAATTTGGCCAGCGGCGGGGCCGAGCAACCGAAAGGCGGCGGGCGAGCCTGCGGCGACTAGTGCAGCCGACGGACAAGCGAAAACACTCAAACACAAACAAAACAAAGGAATGGGGCCAGCCGAAAGGCAGAGCGACCGCTGGGCGGCGGGCGAGCCCGGGGCGACCATTGCAGCCGACGGGCAAGCGACAACAAAACCAAGGAATGGGGCCAGCCGAGGGGCCGCGCGACCGAAAGGCGGCGGGCGAGCCTGGGGCGACCAGTGCAGCCGACGGACAAGCGAAAACAAACAAAAACAAACAAAACCAATGCATTTGGCGAGCCGAGGGGCCGAGCGACCGCGGGGCGGCGGGCGAGCCTGGGGCGAGCAGTGCAGCCGACGGACAAACCAAACCAAACAAAAACAAACAAAACCAAATAATGGGGCCAGCCGAGCGACCGCGGGGCGGCGGGCGAGCCTGGAGCGACCAGTGCAGCCGACGGACAAGCGAAAACAAACAACAACAAACAAAACCATGGATGGGGCCCGCCGAAGGGCCGAGCTGCCGCGGGGCGGCGGGCGAGCCCGGGGCGACCAGTGCAGCCGACGGACAAGCGAAAACAAGCAAAAGCAAACAACACAAAAAATGAGCCAACCGAGGGGCCGAGCGACCGCGGGGCGGCGGGCGAACCTTTGGCAACCAGTGCAGCCGACGGGCAAGCGAAAACGAACAAAAACAAACAAAACCAAGGAATGGGGCCAGCCGAGGGGCCGAGTGACCGCGGGGCGGCGGGCGAGCCTGAGGTGGCCAATGCAGCCGACGGACAAACGAAAACAAACAAAAACAAACAAAACCAACGAATGGGGCAAGCCGAGGGGGCGAGCGACCGCGGGGAGGTGGGCGAGCCTGGGGCGACCAGTGCAGCCGACGGACAAGCGAAAAAATAACAAAAACAAGCAAAACCAATGCGTTTGGCCAGCCGAGGGGCCGAGCGACCGCGGGGCGGCGGGCGAGCCTGAGGCGACCAGTGCAGCCGACGGACAAACCAGACCAAACAAAAACAAACAAACCAAATAATTGGGCCAGCGGCGGGGCCGAGAAACCGAAAGGCGGCGGGCGAGCCTGCGGCGACTAGTGCAGCCGACGGACAAGCGAAAATAATCAAACAACAAACGAAACCAAGGACTGGGTCCAGCCGAAAGGCAGAGCGACCGCTGGGCGGCGGGCGAGCCCGGGGCGACCAGTGCAGCCGACGGGCAAGCGAAAACAAACAAAAAACCAAAAAAAAAAAAAAAAAAAAAAAAGGGGCCAGCCGAGGGGCCGAGCGACCGAAAGGCGGCGGGCGAGCCTGGGGCGACCAGTGCAGCCGACGGACGAGCGAAACCACACAAAAACAAACAAAACCAATGCGTTTGGCCAGCCGAGGGGCCGAGCGACCGCGGGGCGGCGGGCGAGCCTGAGGCGAGCAGCGCAGCCGACGGGCAAGCGAGAACAAGCAAAAGCAAACAAAGCAAAAAAATGAGCCAGCCGAGAGGCCGAGCGACCGAGACGCGGCGGGCGAACCTTTGGCAACCAGTGCAGCCGACGGACAAGCGGAAAAAAACAAAAAACAAGCAGAACCATTGCATGGGGCCAGCCGAGGGGCCGAGCGACCGCGGGGCGGCGGGCGCGCCTGGGGCGACCAGTGCAGCCGACGGTCAAGCGAAAACAAACAGAAACAAACAAAACCAAGGAATTTGGCCAGGCCGAGCGACCGCGGGGGGGCGGGCGACACTGGGGCGACCAGCGCAGCCGACGGACGAGCGAAAACAAACAAAACAATCAAAACCAAGGAATGGGGCCAGCCGAGGGGCCGACCGACCAGCGTCGCGCAGGGAAGTGAGAACCAAACCCGAGAAGTAGATTAGGTTTGCGCCCGCCCCCCATAAAAAAAACAAAACATATAGATTTTTGAAATAGGAAGGCGCTTAAAGTAGATTGGGATCTGGGAATCCAAAAATACCTACTTTCAACGACCGGTGGGTAGCGATCTCACACTCGATCTCAGTATCGATTTGACAATCGAATTCACGACCGATCTCACACACGATTTCACGATCGATCTCGCAACTGATTTCGTTATCGGCGTCAGTACCGAACTCACCACCGATCTGACAATCAAATTCACGATCGATCTCGCATTCGGACTCACGATCGCTCTCACAATTGTTCTTAGTAGCGGTCCCACTATCGTTCGCGCAGTTGGTCTCACCATCGAGTTTACTATCGGTCCCACGATCGGTCTCACAATCGATCTCACAATCGGTATCACAATCGATCTCAGTATCGATATCCGTCTAGGTCTCACGCGCTGTCTCACAGTCGATTTCACAACAGATCTCATTATACATTGCACATCAGAACTCACGATTTACCTCACAACAGATTCCACTATCGATCTCACAATCGATCTAGCTATCGGTTTCACTATCGACTTCACATAAGATCGCACGATCGATGTCGCAAGCGGTCTCACTATTGATTTGACAATATAATTTACGATTGCTCTCACATTCGGGCTTACTATCGACTCCACAAGGGATCTCAGTATCGTTGTCCCGATCGATCTCACCATTCATTTGACAATCGAAATCATTACCGATCTCACATTCAGATCCACTACCGATCTCACAACAGTTCTCACTACCCTTTTCACTATCGATCCCACAAACGACCTCACATTTGATCTCACAATCGATCTCGCAATGGATTTCGGACTCGATCCCACGATCGATCCTTTTATCGATCCTTTTGCCGATCACACTATAGATCTCTCGAGCGATCACACCCTCGATCTCACAACAAATCTCACGATCGATCTCACTGTCGATCTCACTATCGATCTCACCTCCGCGGCACCGACGGAACACCCCGTGCCACCGACGGGACACCCCGCGCCACCGACGGGACACCGCCGCGCCACCAGCGGGACACCGACGGGACGCCGCCGCGCCACCGACGGAACACCTCCGGCCTCTGCGCGCAGACATGGGGTCGGGCAATGGGCAACACATCCCCTAGCCTTGTGGAGGACGATCAATGGAGAGGAAGCATGTTGCCAAATAATTTCCAGATGTCTAAAACATATGTTAAACATGTTTTAAACATGTAAAAATCATGGTTGAAACATGTTTGGATAATTGTTCCGGCATTTTAAACACATTTAAATTTCAATGATCGGATTGTTAGGGCGTCCATTGTCGTGGCATCCACAACCTTAGCCACGGCAGCATCATTCCTCTCGCGCGCCCATGCAGCTTCGCCTCGCCCGCACGACACGAGCACGAAACCGAAACCGATTTCCTGGGGAAGGGCTCTCCGTTCCACTGCCATCTCACCCCGTCGCCTCCGATCAAGAGCCCGAGGTATGAAATCGTCAGGGGCCCTCTTGAGGTCCCTCTTGGGCCCTATTGGAGCCTCTTGGGGCTTTCCCCTGGCTCCGAAGACGACCCAGGAGGGCCTCAGGCAGCCCCGATCGAGCTACAAGAGGGCGTAAAGTTCCTTTGGCGCTGGAGGTAGGTAGCATCCACCGCATCGTTTGTGCCACACAGGTTGCACATACATCATGCGAGAAATCCGCGTTGAGGACAAGGGGAGCAGAAAAGGCCCGAGAGGACCCCTGCATGACTTCAATCTTGCCCACACTAAGCTTGTTTGTGGCTCACAGGGAAGAGCGGAGATGGCAGGAGGGGGGAGAAAATGGAGAAGGATAGCTCGAGTAGGAGGTTTGGTGGGGGGTGGCAGTCACGACAACGCACTGAAAACTTATCCGACAATCGTCCCCTGGCATTGCATGGCCCGCTCGCGGGGTACTTATTCACGTACGTAATTCGGCGCGTACGTTATTTTGCGGCTCCCCATGTTTTCAGGCTTCCCCCTTATTCACCCTCTCGTCTTCCTCTTCCCCCCTCACCCTCCCTCGTCATCCTTCTCCTCTTTTCGTCCTCGTGTGAGGGATGATCTCCTGCGGTGCACCCCGTTGGGAAACCGCCGCTCCAGGTGACTGGCATGGGCTTCGACGAGCCAAGCGCGAAGCGGGCCTTGTCCACCACTGGGCGGCCACCTGATCCCGGGGGGCATGCTTGACGATGAGAGGAGAATCGGGGGTCCCCAAAAAGGGTGGTGACCACACCGTGCGGTGAGTCGGTGGGGATTCGGGGTCACCGCACGGTTGTGGGACTCGAGTCCCTCTCGGAGGACGTCTCGGGCGACAGGGGCCTCCGGGGTCCCAAGACCGTGCGGTGACGGACCGTGCGGTGAGGTCTTGGGGGGGATTTCGGTCACCGCACGGTCCGTCACCGCACCGTTTCGGGACTCCCAAGAGACAGGACGAAGCTGAACAGAAGGAGGAAAAGGATGAGGAGGAGGAGGAGGTGGAGGAGCAAGAAAGCTTCTCCTCGTCCTCCTTCTCCTCCTCGTTCTCCTTCCGTTTCCTCGTTCTCCCGCTTCCTCCTCCTCCTCCTCCTTCTCCTCCTCCTCCTCCTCCACCCCTCCTCTCGTATTTCCTGTTGCTCTCTGCTTATCCGTCTCCTCCCCCTCCTACCGCTCTTCCGTTTCGTTCTTCGCCATCCCTCCTCCTGCTCATGCAGCAGTGCTAGTCAGGAAGGTGTGCATGAGCAGGAGGAGGAGAAGAAGGAGGAGGAGGAGGAGGAGAAGGAGGAGGAGGAGGAGCAGCAGCAGGAACGCAGCTCATTCTCCTCCTACTCATTCTCCTCCTCGTCCTCCCTCCGTTTCCTTATTTCCCCCGTCTCCTCCTTCTCATCCTCCTCCCTATCACCTCTCCCAGTCCCCCGTGCGCCCTCCTTATCCGTCTCCTCCGTGCCCCTCCTTCCGCTGCTCATTCTCATACTGCGCCCTCTTTCCTGCTTCTCACGCAGCTGTGCTAGCCAGGAAATTGCGCGAGTCGTCTGACATCCAGACAAGATGACAGGGAAGGAGAGACAGGAGGTGATTGGTGGAAGACCAGTGGCCGAGGATGAGGATGATTTACGAGAAACATGAGACATGGGACGAGGAGTGAAAACAAGGAAGAGGGTTAGGAAGATGATGAGGACGTTGGAGGAGGTACAGGAGGAGGAGGGAGACGATGAGCAGGATAGGTAGCTGGTCAGGATCGGAGGGATGTGATCATGCCCAAGCAGGCGATGACCAGGCTGGACATATCTTGATTCGCCGAAAGCCGGGATTGTCACTCGAATCATCGTCACAGCTGTGGAACTGGAAGCGTGTATCCGTGGAACGCGGCTCAACTGCGACTGTGCTCGACGGTCTTGGACTTGCCGCAGAGTGCTCCCAGAGGTGGTTGCCTTTAAACGCCATCAGCAACGATGTGTTATGCCAGACCACCGGGTTGATGTCGAAGGCAGTCGCGACTAGTGATAGCAACCCATGACTGCCTGAAAGCCGGGCCCGCCAATCTGACCCCTGATCGCCCATCCGGTCGAAGGAGAAACCAAATAACGGACAAGGAGGACGAGGTGGATGAGGAGGAGGGGGATGGCGAGGCAGAGGCAGGGGCGTACTAAGGTGCAGAGGAGCATCATGCATATCAAGAAAATGCACGCTAAGAAAATGAACTTCACTCCAGGCGTTGTCTTAAACAGTAGTCTAGGTCCACGTAGACGGCAGTTCTACGGGACAACGAAGCCCGAGAAAGCGCCCGGGGTCCGGTGTCGCTTCTTGGTCTCCTTAGACGAAATCTGGAGTCCATGGGAGTTGCTGCTTTTTCCTAAGATATCTGATTGCTTTCGGTTCAGGAGTCGGTTGTATTAGACTGTCGGCGGGCTCAGTCGAGTCCGTGTCCACTGCAATCGGACGCTACAGATAGGCTTCCGTCGTCGGGTGGCGGCCCGCCATTCAGCGCCAGTTGGTCCTTGGCCGTCTTCGATGGGGCCTCTCTACAAAGCTGCTTATGCACATGCAGCCATCTCGACTGGCCGTACTCCAGGTCGGAAGGGGAGCCATCCTAAAAGACGGAAACACCTTGCACGCAAGAAACGCGCACTGCCCCAAGCATGGCAAAACCAGTGCGCGCAGTATGCGCAGAGGGGAAAAGCCTTTTAGAGCTATGCTTAAGTCGGGCCTGTCCCTCTACAGGGGGAAGATTAAAAAATAGTCCAACAATAGTACGGGGACTATGTTTAGCATGTTTTAACCATTTTTGAGTATTTTGATGAGTTGTTGTTCCTCCAAACCTCCCCTGTGGGGGAACAGACCCGACCTAAAGCTATGCGGAATTGAACACACAGACACACCAACACTTATAAGATCAAAGATGCTTACGGCGAGTCACCGCCGCCCCCTGCCTTTTCGAAACGCTCACGCGGCCAAACGCTGGGCCCAAGGCTAGCCAATATATTGGACTAGGTGTTCCCCCAGCCGTTGTGGGACCCCTTGAGTGAACACTTGGGAGAGGAGGAGGCGGATGAGGAGAGGTAGGAGGAGGACGGGGGAGGAGGAGGAGAGGTAGGAGGAGGACAGGAGAGGAGGCGGGGGAGGAGAAGGAGGAGGAGGAGGAGAACGAAGAGGAGGCCTCTCGAGGCCCCCTTTGGGCCTCCTGGGGGCTTCCTGGGAGCCCCCGGGGGGGCCCTGAGGGGCCTCATGGGGGCTTCTTGCAGTCTCTTGGGGGCATCTTGTGGGCCTCTGGGGGCCTCTGCGGGCCGCTGGTCCTTGGGACCTCTTGCCCTTCGGAGGCTGCCTTGGAGCCCCCTCTGGGCAGTCGTGGCAACTCTGTGGGGCCACCTTGGGGCCGTATTCGGGGCCTCTGGGGCCGTCTTGTGGCCCTTGCGGGCTTCCTGGGGGCCTCGTGGGACGTCTTGGGGCGATCTTGGGCCTATGGGGCCGTCTTGGAGCGTTGTAAGCCCAAGCAGGCGAGAACGCTAACATAATTGAAACACGCATGAGAGGCCCCGTTGGCCGTGATGGCCCACCTTGAGGCGATCTTGGGCCGTCTGATCATTTTGGCCGTCTCGGAGGCGTCTTAGGGCCGTCTTGGAGGCCATATTAGGCCATCGAATCCGTCTTGGAGCAATTTGTTGTGGACGTTGTGGTCTTCATGTGCCTTTCCGTGAGGCCGCCGGGTTGGGCCGAGACTAAACAGAACCAACTCAATTTAAGATATGGCACGCCGTGCACCTTTCTGGTAAGCCACAGAGGGTGATGGATCCACTGGCCGTCGGCTCATCCCGCGGCCCATCCCGCCACCGCGCCTAGGTTATAGGTCAGAGGCCTCTTGGTTGCCTGGGGATTTATGGGAGGCTTCTGGGGGCCTCTTGGAGGCGGTTTTGGTAGACTCTTGGGGCCTCTTGGGGGCCTCCTGGTTGCTGATGTGGGCCCCCGGGTGACCCCGAGTGCCCCGCCTCGCGCCGACACATCATGGTTTGACAGAGCGGTATGTTAATACAGCAGAACATGGTGCAGCACAACAGCGTAAGCTATGCAATAATAGAGCATAACACCACACCACCCAACGTACCATATCCGATAATAACACGTCGTCTCATTACATAACGTATCGTAACATGACGCACCATGACAGAGCAGCACATACCATATCACTGTAGCACAGCATCACACCACATACAATTCTATATATCTATATATAGATAAATGTATCACGACAAAGGAAGCATACCACACGAACGCATCGCAGAACTCAACATGTCACTACTGATCATGGCACAGCCTCACATAGCATGACATAGCATATCATAGCACAAACAGTGTAACAATGCCTGACGTGACAGGCCGATGCACACGTAGCACAGCATAACATATCATATCAGAACATAGCATGGCAGAACATATCCTGGTATACCATACTATGACAAAACCCAACGCGCTATACCACACCATCGCAGCACATCTAGAATGATGATTCATATCGCAGAACAGATCACACAGCATAGCATGACAGAGCGCGGCATAATACGTTACGGTCGCAGAACATACCATTTTACAAAACCAGATATATTGTATCATACAGAACAGGGCATATCACCACACCTCATATCACATTACAATAAAGCATACCATGATATGCCATGTCCGAGCACATCATAACATTACATGACATGGCAGAACATATCAAAACGTGGCACAGCACCAATTCACATGATATTCTATAACATGACGCATCATGCGATGGCAGAGCGCAGCATAACACATGATAGCAGAGTGCACCAAACAAATGTCATCACACCATAACATGGCACTGCATATCATGTCATGGCATGTCAGACCTGGGCACAACAAGGACACATTCTACAACAACGCGTGCACTGCCATCCTGGAGCACACATGGCATTACATCACACCACACATCATGCGTAAGAGAACAGAGCATCATACTTCACGTAATACCACTACATGTCATAACATAACAAAGAACCGACGCAGGACATCATATAATATCAAATACAATGCCCTGACAAAACAGAGCATGACAGAACGCAGCACCAAGCATAACATAAAAGTCACATTTATTTTGCTTCGAGCGATCCCCTCCGAAACCTTCGGCGTTTGATCCCAGCGGTGGTCGCGCCCATTGGAACGATGTGCGCGTGGCCCGGTGGTGTCGGCCAGTGCGGCGGTCTGACCAGGTCGCAAGTTGCCCCTCTCTTGAAACCTAACGGGCATAGATTCCCTGATGAAAACAACGAAACAAGCCCTGAGCAGAACGCTCTGTGCGAGACTCCCAAAAATGCCCCGAAAGAATCAATTGGAGGAAGAGGTGCGGTAGCAGTAGTCGTAGTAGTAGTAGTAGTAGTAGTAGTAGTAGTAGTAGTACTACTAGTACTAGTACTAGTAGTACTAGTAGTAGTAGTAGTAGTAGTAGTAGTAGTAGTAGTAGTAGTAGTACTAGTAGTACTAGTAGTAGTAGTAGTAGTAGTAGTAGTAGTAGTAGTAGTAGTAGTAGTAGTAGTGGTAATAATAGTAGTAGTCGTAGTCGTAATGGTCGTAGTAGTAGTAGTAGTAGTAGTAGCAGCAGAAGCAGTAGTAGTAGTAGTAGTAGTAGTAGTACGTCGTAGTAGTAGTCGTAGTGGTGGTAGTAGTAGTAGTAGTAGTTGTTATTGTCGTAGTAGTCGTCGTCGTAGTAGTAGTAGTAGTAGTCGTAGTAGTAGTAGTAGTAGTAGTAGTAGTAGTAGTAGTAGTAGTAGTAGTAGTAGTAGTAGTAGAAGTAGTAAGTAGAAGTGAAAGTAGTCGTAGCAGTAGTCGTAGTAGTAGTAGTAGTAGTAGTAGTAGTAGTACTACTACTAGTAGTAGTAGTAGCAGTAGTAGTAGTAGTATTAGGAGTAGAAGTAGGAGTAGGAGTAGGAGTACGAGTAGTAGTAGTAGTAGTAGTAGTAGTAGTAGTAGTAGTAGTAGTATCAGTAGTAGTAGCAGTAGAGCAGAAGATGAAGTAATAGTAGAAGTAGGGGCAGTCTGGCGTGCTGTCGTGACGCCTTTCACGTGTGATACGTGTGATACGTCGTGCAATCTGTCTTTGCTTCGCCTGTTTGGTCCAGTGGCCAGCCTAACCTCGGCGCGAACGTCGCGTTTGATAATGTTACAGCACGCTGTATCATATCATGACGTTCCTCTTCAACTATGGTGTTTGCTGTTCTGAAGTGCGCGATTCTGCTCGTTGGCACCGTGCTATATCATGACATGTTATGCCAGCTCATGTTGCGTCATGCGTTGCTCAATGATGCTGTTTACGTTATCTGAGCACGTTGCAGTATCTGATCCCCTGCTCTGTTATCACATGCCTCTTCAATGAAGGTGTGGTATTTGGTGTTATCTTAGGCTCTGTGCCGTAGGAGTATCACTAGTGGAAGAGTTATGCTAGGGCATGCTGGTTACGTTGTGATCTGTGCTCTGTTCATTACGTTGTGCTATGTTCTGGTATGCTCTGCAGTCTTGTACACTATATTTTGTTCGAGTGTGTTTTTGCTGTCGTGGTACCCATCGTAACACAGATATTGAACGCTCTGCTCTGATCTGTGATGGTATATGCCAATCTGCTCCGTGCCGTCATGATATGCGCTGTCATGTTATGATGTTCTCGATGCTGCGTTCTTCCATGCCCTTCTTTGTAAGGGCATGGTATTTGATTCTAGCTTATGCCCTGCTATGGTATGACATGTTATGCCGAGGTCCGTCATGGTACGCTTTGTCATGTCATGAACTGTGGCGGTTATATGTTATGGTATGGTATGTGTTGGTATTGTGTGAAATGCGATGCCCTGCTCTCCTACGTTATGCGATTGTGGGCTCTGTCTTTTTGTGTTATGATGTGTGGTGTTATGTGATGCGCTGTATTATCCTTGATGCCATTGCATGCGCTGGTATACTGTGTCCTTGTTATGCCTGGTTCTGACACGCTGTGACATGCTATGCGTAGTTATGTTTTGGTGTTATGACATCTCAGTGTACGCTGTGCCAGAATGTGTTCTCTGTCATGATATGATGTGTACTTGTATGGAATGTTATGTGAGTTCGTGCTGTGCTAAAGGTGCCATCTGCTCTGCCATAATATGTAGCGCCATGAAGTTGTCTGCCAGGGCATGCTATGGTATGCTCCATCATGTTATGTGATGGTGTGAGATGTTGTGTTATGCGCTATTATGTATGATCCATTGTGTCATGTGTTATGGTGTTGTGCTATGTGATGTCCCGCTAGGGTGTACCATCTTATGCCGCGCCCTGTCATGTTATGAGGTTGTTTCGGCGCTGCGGTGCTATATGTCATGTTATACGTGCTGTGATGGTGTGTTATGTTGTGGTATGTTCTGTCATGGCCTGTTATCTCTATCTTATGTCATGTAATTGCTATGGTTTGAACCGGTAAGTTTTCTTATGTGATGTACGGCCAGACCTGTCAGCGGATGCGTTGTCATGTTGTGTAGTGTTATGATGTGTTATACCATGTTATGTGCGGCTCTGATATGTTCTGTGTTCGTATGCTCAGTTCTGCGATGGATCCTCGTAGTATGCTTGCTTTGTCGTATGATGGAATGTTAATATGCTGTGCTGCTATGCTCTGGTATGCACTGGCCTGCCATGGTGTTTTATGTTACGGTACGCTATGTTTTGATATGTTGTGCTGTGCTCGGAAACGTTATGTTAGGTGGTGTGGTGCTGTGCTCTGTTCTGCCATAGCTTGCAGTATCAGGCTGTCCTATGTCCTGCAGTTGCAGAA
>CAUYUJ010015825.1:195748-200748 GCA_963575745.1 Prorocentrum cordatum | reverse complement strand
TTGAATACTCCGAGGAAGCCCCGACGAGTGCCCCAAGGAGGCCCCAAGTGGCTCCAAGAGCGCCCTAAGAGGCACTTTAGAATGCTACCAGACACCCGCAAGGGGCTTCCAACACGCCCCTGAGGAGCATGCCAAGTGATCCCAATATTCATTCAAGGGGCTTGCGAGCTGCCCAATTCCAGGGCTATGTCTGCGTATGACTGGTTGCCTGCAGGCATCCGCGAGTCTGCATGTGCTATATCTTGCTATTTGTACTGAACGCTGTCCTTTCGCCTGTCGCTGCGCGATGCAAAAAAACATATTCATCCAAGAGGCTTCTGACCCACGACCAGGGCGCGGTGGCGGGATGGCCCGAATGCCATTCGATAGAGACATGCGTGCGGAAAAAGGTTGCGCCAGGAAGGGGCATTGTTGCCCGTTGGACCTTTCTGCAGCCCACCATTGCAATGTAGTTGGCTTGGGCCCACGTCATCCCCAAGTTGCAAGGTGAGACGCGCTGTGCCGCACTCGATGCTGAGATTGCCGAGGCGGCGCGCCTTTGACGCTCTTCCTATCGAGCGATCCGAGGAAGGGGTGGTCTTTTGATAAGGCATGGGGGTTCTTAGAAGGCCTTGGCGCCCCCCTCGCCCAACCCCGCTTGGCGATTACAAGGTCCACGGACCACCGGCTCGAAAACATCAGTCGGTTGCCCGCGTTTTCGGTGCCACCTAGAATGAGATCGCGCGCGGACCGCGCGCGAACGTTCACATCATCGCCCATCGTTATATTGCACAACATCGGTTACAACGCGTAGTTTCCGCCACGTATAGCACACACTGGGTGTAAGTATGCACGATGCGGGGTCTACATTTGCAGCATCAGTCGGTGTATAAGTATATGCATATAGGTGCGTGTGTGTGTGTGTGTGTTAATGTGCGCATGTGCGTGCCTATGTATTATCTAGTCTTCCTGCTGGAGCCTGTGGACCCATAACTTGAAATTGTCGCTTGATGGTTTGTTCTGATTTGAGGTCCTGCCTGATGCGCTCAACAATCTCATGATTCATAGTTTTGGCACCTTGACCTGTCATTCGATGTGCCACTACTCTGGGGTCAAAGCGTAGATCACCTCGTGCACACTGTACTTATATGAAGTGCTGGACTGTGAGGTTTTGTGGTGCTGTTCATGGCATTATCGATGCTGCTTTGACTTGTTCGACAGTTTCGACCTGAGGCGCGCAGTGCGCGCCCCCGGCAGAACGAAACATGTGGCCGAGTCGCGAGTTGGTGGCCCAGGAACTGTGCCTTACTAGTGCGGTCTTGGAGAGTCGGAGGAACAAGAGGGACGGCATGAGGGGGAGAAGGGGAATCATCTGATCCAGCCAGGTGGACGGGCGCCGAGGCGGCAGTCACGCTTCTGCTGGATGAGGCCAGCAGCTGATGTTCCTTTTCAGTCCTTCTCCCTTCCTCTCCCTCTCCATCTTTCTCTCCATCTCTCTCTCCCTCTGTGTCTCTATTGTTGCTTCTTTTTTTTACATCTCTCTCACACTTTATGCATCTCAGCGGCGAGCGAGGGGGGGATCTGAGAAGGAGAAGGCATCTCAGACGGCGGCGGGGCTTCTCAGAAGCCTTCGCGCCTTCTGAGGAGTGTTCTGTGTCTCTGGGGAAGGCTTACAGAACGTCTCAGAAGGCCGGGGGACCTCCGAGCCTTCTGAGAAGGCTTTGTCCTTCTCACTTTTCCCCTTCGTTCGTCGCCGATTATCTCTTCCTCCCTCCACTCTCTCCCCCTCCGCACGGTACCCCTTCCCTCTGCCTGCTCCTTCCGTCCTTCCTCGCCCATACCCTCTCCTATTGCTGACTTGTTGCCCTAAAGTCATCCACCCCTCGACCGTCTCTCCTTCCTCTCCTCTCCGTCCTCCTCTCCTCTCTCCTCGGTTTCCTTCTCCATCATCTCCCTTTGCCCTCTTCCTCTTCCCTTCTCCCTCCTTCCCTCCCACCGCCCTTCGACTTTTGGAATTTTGGAACAACGTCCCTCTGCCTCATCCTCCTCCTCCATCATGAACTATCCTGCCAAATACAGTTGACCGCGTCGCTCACGAGGCATCCCACTGCTGGCCTGGCTGCCCCGCAGCGTCGCCTCATATCTTCCCACACTCAGGCTAGGAGGGCGTCATTGGATCGTGTCATATTGACTTACAGTTGTGGAGGACGATCAATGGAGAGGAAGTAAGTTGCCAAATAATTTCCAGATGTCCAGAACATGTGTTAAAGCTGTTTAACAAGTCAAACTGATGTTTCAAACCTTTCCAGGACATTTGTTCTTACATTTTACACACATTTTTAATTCGATGGTAGGACTGTTAGGGTGTTCATTGTCGTGGCACCCACAAACCTACAGTCAGGGCGCTGGAGTACGGACCATTTCGGGCTCGAAGAGGGGCTCTCGTTGTCGGACCGCGCTCCTTTGGTCTAGGTCAGGGAACCCATTCGCGGCCGATGCTCGCCGAGGCTAGACACGCCCCCTTGTTCATTATGCAGCTTTTCGCCGTTACGGGAGGTTCACGCGGCGTTGGCGCGTTGGCAACGCCAGCGAGCGCGTTCAAGGTTGAATTCTGCGCCCTTGCGCGGTTCACGCTTGAACGATCTGGTTTCGCATGCTACTGTGTCCTTAAACGATCGGGGCCGCGCTCGATTCAAGGTTGAACGGTTGACGCGGTGTCAACAACCTTTGCGCGCGCCGACGCTGCACGAGCCTACCGCAGCACGATGACTTCAACTATCATGAATCATCCCCTCCCCCTCTTCTGCACTGCTGTCAGCGCCCTGCGATGTGCGCCGTTTTGCTAAGACCGCCAAAACAACATTAGCCTGGCGAAGGACCCAACCATATGCAGTTGTGAGTACAGCAGTTCTGGGTATCGTCTTTCGTGGGGTTCACGATGGGCCACGAAACGCTGTACCGGGCGGGGGAGGCGCATGCGAACTTTGCCACTGGGGCCTTCGGTGTGGAGGGTCGATGGGCGAACCAGGAAATCAACCCAAACAGAGGACGGCGAACGAGGAAAGGTTCCTGTCCGAGCGAGGGAACTTTCTTTGCGGTGAGGGTCTTGGTCGTGGAGACTTGTTCTACAATTTATAAGTGTGAGCTTGTTCGGGCGCGCGCTCTTCGCGGAAGTTTTCAATGGCAGGGCTTTGAGTGCAGCAGTCTTGTCGTTTCAGGCGTTGCCACGCGGCAAGTAGAGTGGATTGGTATACATGTTCCCCGCTCCACTAGGGTCCGCCCGCCCGACCCGACCCGCCTGTTAGGGTCCCCGCCCGCCCGACCCAGCCCGCACGTTAGGCTTCACGCGTGTTCGCTCGCGTGTGCCCCACACGCTGATGTCCCGCCCGCCCGACCCGACCCGCCCGTGAGGGTTCGCCCGCGCGACCCGACCCGCCCGTGTGGGTCCGCCCGCCCGACCCGACACGCCCGTGAGGGACCCCTTGTGAACCACCGCGCGCTGGGGGGCGCCCGGGCCGACCCTCCCCTCCCATCGACCGACGATCGACGTAGTGCGACCAACGACGACCACGACGCAAACCACCCTTGAGCTTGACACTGTCGAGCCTCGAGCCTCGCATGGAGTTGAGAAGCGTTCCGAGTTTTCCATGTTAGGGCAGACGCTGCCCTTCCGCGAATGCGGGCGTCAACGACGTCGAGGACGTCGGCGTTGACGTCTGTAATCGTAGTTTTCAATTGTCTGACACGGCGGGGGGGTTCTTCGGATGCTCTTCTGTCGTGGTTTGCCTTTGGCGCTGTCCCCGTCGTCGCTGCTGGATTCGCTTCGAGTTTAGGATGGATCGCGGTCTCTGGTTCATGCACGAGGTCCATGCTTGACTTCAGCCCTGAGACCCCCGTCGCGGCGAGCGGCGCCTCCGTCGCGCAGCCGCCGTGGGTCCCGCCCGCGCACGCACAAACAGTTCCTATTCCCGCCCCCGACAGCCCCCACGTCCGAACAGCGCGTGCGAGGCGGGAGAGGACCAGGATCAGGGTTCTGGGTTTAGGGTTGGGGTCTTCGGGTCAGGGTCATAGGGTTCGCGTCGTAGGGTTAGGGTGCCAGGTCCAGGGCTGAGAGTGATGGTGTTTGGGTTAGGGTTTCAGGGTGTTCCAGGGTCAGGGTTAGGGTGTTGGCCTTACGGTTACGGCGTTGGGCTCATGGTTTTGGGGTTCGGATTGGGGTTTAGGGTTATGGTGTTAAGGTTAGGGTTGTAAGTTTACGGTTTTAGAGCCAGGGTTAGGGCGTTGAGCCCAGGGATTATACAGGTTAGGGGGTTTTAGGGTTAGGGCCTTTGGGTATTAGGGGTAGTGTTTTAGGGTCAGGCTTAGGGCGGTAGGGTTAGGCTCTTAGGGTTAGGAGCTTAGGGTTCGGGTTAGGTCGTGGCGGGGCGGAGTGGTGCGTGGGGGAGCGCGGCTGGAAGGAGAGAGGGGGGGAGGCTTCGGCTTCACGACCCGGCGCGGCGCGGAGGAAGGGCGAGTGGGGGCGCGGGTTGCAAGCTAAGTGCGCTCGCGTTATATATGACGTCCTACCCCTCCCTTCCATCGACCGACGACCGACAGAGCACCTGCGACCAACGACGACAACGACGCAAACCGCTTTAATATTTTGAAATGTTCAAGCCTCGCATGGAGTTGAGAAACGCTCCGAGTTTTCAACTTTAGGGCAGACGAGCCTTTCCGCGAGTACGGGCGTCAACAACGACATCGTCGTCGTCTTCGTCGTCGTCGCCAGCGTCGTCGTCGTCGTCGTCGTCGTCGTGGTCGTCGTCGTCGTCGTACCAGCGGACCTTGCCCTAAAAATGAAAACTCTACTCGGCGGGGGGCGCCGTTGTCAAGCGGGAGCTTTCAGAACCAAGGCGCGCGTGTCATTTGGCCGCGACTGTTGCAAGGATCTCGTTGTTATCCGAGCTGGTTTCATGTGAATGGCGTCTGCTCGTGTTGTTGCGGGTTTTCTCTTCCGATTCGCTTTCGACGGGTAGATTTAC
>CAUYUJ010015825.1:163248-188248 GCA_963575745.1 Prorocentrum cordatum | reverse complement strand
GGAATGGACGTCCGAGCGATGGCCAGCTTCTAGAGCCCTCCCCGAAGGCACGCGGAGCACTCCTCAGAAGGCGGGAGTGCTTCGGAGAAGCCCCGCCTCGGGGGTTCGTAGAGGGAGGGTTATCCCAAGGTGCGGCTCGGGATCGGGCCCAGCAGGATGCTCCCGTTTGACGTGTTTCCTTCTTCCAGGGGTCGTCGGGGGCGATTTCCCTTCCAGCCCTACCTTTGCCCCTACAGTGGGGGCGCGCATCAAGAAACCACATGCTTTTCGTCAGGGTATCCTGGGTTTCTTCGCTCCTCGCGCTGCGTGCGCGGTGACTTCCCGCAGCCGCTGAAGGAGCTGCTGCGTTCAGGGTGCTCCAAGTTTCCTCTCAGGTGCACCTCGCGCGCGGGTTCTCAGGGTTGGGTTTCTTGCGATTGTTTCTTGCGGCCGCGCCCGCACTGTACCCCACCTTTGTGTCCCCCCGACGGCCGCCCTCTGAGAAGGCCTGCTGCGAGTCGAACCAGTAGAGCCCCTGGGCACCAGACTCAGCGCGAAGTCGGCCCCTCCTGGCTCTGGCTCCTCCTCCGCAGGGTCAGCCAGACACCGCATTTGCACCAACAATCGAGCTGCTCGAAGGCGCTGGCCGAGCCCTCCCCATCTCCCACTCGGCGCGCCCATGCCCCGTGAGAAGGCCTGCTGCAAGTCGGGATATGTGTTCGACTTGACCTCGGGGCTTCGAGCAGGTGCAGAACTCTCAAGTACAGTCGGGGCTCTGAAGAAGGAACTCTTTTCGTTCGGGAGGGGCTCTGTCTTCCTTGGTTGATTTGCAGTTTGCCTCGGGTGTTCCTTAGGTTTTCGATGGGAAATCGAAGATTCACTTATGGGGAAAAGGGGCCTCGTTCCTTATCCAGGGTTACCGAGGTCAACGCCCCAACGGTACATCAGTAGGCCAGGCGCGGTCGAACGTGTCAGTCTGCAGCCTCGATGGCCACGAGAACAGGCTCCTGCTCGAGACGTGGTCGATCAAGCCAGTCGGGCCCTGCCCTCTCTCGCTTCCCCCGCTCGCGCGAGCCGGCAGCGGGTCCCTGCGGGCCTTTTCTACGCGTCTCCCAATCAAGGTACACATTGTTCGCTTCTAATTATTTGAAAGTCCTTTGATTTTTTTGGGGGCCAAGATCCTTTCATTTCTAATTCTTCTATCCTGGGCCTCTTCCTGGCCTCTAGGGGGCCAGGAACAATTAGAAACCAGCGCAATTAGAACTGAGCAGGATTAGGAATGAACGACGTGCATGCCGGGAAGCCCTCCAGAAGCTGCTTCCAGGAGCCGTCAGAGCCTCGTCGAGGGGCATCTGCACGCCCTTCTGGCGCCCTGCTATCTGGGCATGAGGCTTCACAAGTTTGGACGTTCGATTCCCCCCCCCCCCGGGCGCGCCGCCGGACGGAGGTGGGGCCCAGATCTCCGACGCCCTCAGTCGAGAGCGGGGCAGTGTGAAGTCGGGCATGTCCCTCTACAGGAGGAATCTTCAACACTGGTCAACAAAAAAACTGGTATGGGGACGATTTCTCTACTATTACTGACTAGTTTTACATCTCTTTTTGGCTGTGTTTGCTTTCCTTCCAAAATCCGCGTGTAGGAGGACATGGTGATCGTTTTCTTATTTCCCCCATGAGAGCTTGCCTCTGTAGGGGTCCTGGCGGATTCATATGGTTAGGTTCGGTTTGTCGCCGATTTTCGCTGCACGCCCGGGTGCGAGGGTGCCTTGGGGTGCCCGGGGCCCGGGTGCCCGGGTGCCCGGGGGGTGCCCGGGGTTACCCGGGTGCCCGGGCGTGCCCGGGTGCCCGGGTGCCCGGGCGTGCCCGGGGGTGCCCGGGGTTGCCCCGGGGTGCCCTATAGCTCAATGGCCCTATAGCCAAATAGCCCAATAGCCTTGTAGCCCTACAACTCTACAGCCCTATGGCTCCATGGCCCTATAGCTCAATGGCCCTATAGCCCCCTAGCCCTACAGCCCTGATTGGGGTTTTTCTCCAGTACCATTCTTATTCATTGTTATCGGCGCGGGCCCTCGCATCCCCGCTCCCCCCCCTTGGCTGTTTAGGGTGCCTGGTTCGAGCAGGTGGAGTCTCCCCCGTAGGGCGCACTGCAGCAAACAGTGGCATTGAGCAGAGGTCTGGAGCCAGACCCCGCCCCTCCCCCCCCCTTCCGCCCAATGCCGAAACGCCGAACAAGAAAACGCCCACATGCCCGACCAGAATAAGCTCCGCGCCAGTTCCTTGGATCGGTGCTGGGCCCCCCCCCCCGCCGCCCGGACGCGCGGAGCGCGCCCAGGGGGCAGCGGCGGAGGTGCCGCCAGGGGCGCCCAGCGCCGATCCAAGAATTTCTTCGCGCTTCGCGTAACCCCACCAGCCCGGCCTCCGCTCGTGGCACGACCTTTCCGACGTCGCGCGGGTGCCCGCTCGCGGTCGCGACCAAACAAAGAGTAACCCCACCAGCCCATCCAGCAAGGCTGCCCAGGCCCTTGCAAAGATCAGGGAAGTGGGGGAGCATACCGAGAAGCGACGGGCGGGGGAAGCCGTCATGCTCCAAGAGGAGGAAGCTGGAGGAGGAGTCGGAGGAGGAGCAGGGGGATGAGGGAGGAGGGAGGCGCTGCCCCCCCCCCCCCCCCGCCCTGACGCACGGAGCGCGCCACGGGGCAGCGGCGGAGGTGCCGCCAGGGGCGTCCAGCGCGGATCCAAGAAATTCCAGCCAGACCTCCGACGGTTTATGTTTGTGCATGTGTTCTCAGAGGAGGAAAAGGTATGCATACCTCTACCTCCTCGCCCGTTGTTCCCCTTTCTGGGCCTCCTGGGTAGCCCTCGTCGCCACCGCTGGGTTCGCCTCGAAATCCTGGTCAGAGCGCGCCCTGGGAGAGGTCCGGGGATTAGCAGTATCAGTACCTTCTGGTTTCCCCAATGCAGCTGTTCGCTCCCCGATTGCACAAGGCTTGATGGCCGGTTTTTCGCCTCTTGGGGCATCCAGGGGCGGCTTTCCGGGCCCACGGGGTGTCGAACAATGATTTGGCTTGAAGGAGAAAATTGTCCCTGGCATCTGTCCAGGATACCTCAGGCATCGGAAGGTCTGAAGTGTTGGGATCGAGTGTTATGTTTTTTCTGTGTTTGGGAAGTTTCAGCCGTCGGAAGCCTCGCCGGAGAGGAGGGGAGGTGGTGGGGGGATGAGGAGGCCACTCCCGCCTCTCTCTTCTTCGTGTGCCCCCTTTGTTGTACGCCATTGCGCGCTGAGTGAGCGGGCGAGAGGGAAAAGGAAGAGGAGGAGGACGAGGGAGGATGGGGCAGGACTAGGGGGTTGGAGTGGTTGCAGGAACGGAGGGAGGGAGGGAGTGACCAAGGATGAGGGGGAGGAAGGAAGGAGGGATCAGCGGGGGAAAGAAGGGAGGAGAGAGGCGGAGGAAGCGTTTGAGATGATGATAATGAGACGCAGATTGAGGAACTGTAGGAAGAGGGCAGGATGTTTAGGGGAGAATGCGACGGGAGCGTCGTAACCCAATCAGTCCAGGACGGAATAAAACGGCATAATCGTCGTAACGCCCTCTGTGTCTGTGTCGTGCAATGCTCAGAGGCGCCAGAGCAATTTTTACAATTTCGTCGTAACATTTCTGTGCCTTCACGTTTTCCGTAGTCGCGATGCCTCGAAAGCGCTAAGCAAGCGAGGCTACTCATGGGCCAAAGCAGAGTCCCGTGCGAACCAGCCGTTGGGCCACAAAGTGTTCGCACCAGGAGGGAAAAGTCGTCTTACGACTTGTATGATTACACTCTTCTGATGTCGGCCATGGCATCTTCAGCGAACGCTGGCAATCCGAGTCAAAGCGGCCGTGCCGGTCGGGCACGTCGGGACTTCTTTCCTGGAGCGAGGATTCAATGTCCACCGGCGCCTCAATCGGGAACGGCCGCTGATGACAGCCGTTCGCCCAGGCGGCAGCGAGATTCGACGACAGGCGGTGGGCAGGAGGTGCATGCTCTTGGCGACGCACCCGAGCCTGATCGCGACAACACGTTTTTCTGGGAGTACAGCGAAAACCAAATGAGCATGCCCTCGGCCGAGAGCAAGTCGGTCATCAAGACGCAGTCCATGGCGCTCCTCACGACCATCCAGGGCCTTCATAAGGTGGTGAACTGGACCGAGCAGTACCGCATACAGATGGACAGCTAGACAAATGGAGTAGTTCCGTCAAGCCTCAGGCCGTTCTCTGTGAGCTACGAGAGTCCCTGGCTGACCATGTGCATGACGTCCGAAACCACGATTGCCATCGACTTGGCTAACAAGAGTATCAGAGATGCCAAGAAAGAGTTGTATGTCAAGTACCTTTTGGCCCAGAAGAAATTCGACGCGATTCTCCTTGAGGCGCAAAAGAAAGATCTTCGAGAGCGGGCGAAGTGCGACGCTTTCGTGAAGAATTGCGTGGCAGTTGGAACATCTCGGTCTTATTCTTTCGAGTACCTGAAGCCCGAGAACGAGCCCACTCTTGAAGTTCCTTGCGACAGGTTGCGGCCTCAGGTGATGGTGATATATCGCAGAATCTCAGTGCGGGGAAAAAACACACAGACTCAAACAATCCTCGATCCCCAGGGAAATATGTGAAAATATGGGAAGTGGGTGTGAAGACGAACATCCAGAAAATATGAGAAAATATGGGGGCCGTGGCACTTGCGTGCATTTATTTGTGTGTCCCTGTGCCCCTTCAAAATCATCGACCAAGCAGCTGCAACACAAAAAAAGGCCAAGGAAGACCGCGACAGCAGGGAGCAAGGGAAGAGGAAGAAGGTCGCATAATCAGTCACAGCCAAGCCCCCAGCCGAACTCCTGATCATGGTCATCAACGAACGCATCGCGAAGGCCAAGAAGGGCGCAAAAGACAAGGCGAGCAACGGCAAGGGGAAGGACAATGTGGCCTCTGGTGCCCAAGCCGAGTGGTTCGTGAAATCGACTCGCGAATACAGCCTCGACAGAGATGGGGTTCGCGCAGACCTTTCAAACAACGGCACACACACCGCTGCGAGCGGGGGTCGCGGTCGCAGTGGATGTCGTGGCCGGGGCCGAGGCCGAGGACGGCCTGCCCCTGGCAGAGGAAGAAGAAGTGGAGCGAAAAACCGGAAGGGCAAGGCAAGCGCCAAGTCCAAAGGCAAGGACTCGAAGGGCAAAGGCCAGGACCCGCGCAGCAGCTAACCCAGCGACCTCAGGAGCAGCGGGGCATGGAGTTGCGGCCGCGGCAAGACGGGCCATGCTAAGGGCAAAGGCGAGGGCGAGACCAAAGGACGCGGAGGCAGAAGAGGTGGGCCCGGTTGGTGAGCATCGTTTTTTTGCAAAAGGAGCCCACGCTCACAGCCATGAGCCATTCCATCAGGCATGCCCCCCGACTTGTTCTCATCGCCAGGCGATGGTAAGACATTTTCTTGCACTCACGGCTGGTCTGTCCGCGCGAGAGTGGATATCTTTAGCTGGGTGCGGACAGGGCGGTCTGGAGTATACGTATTCGACCCTGCTGCAAAGACTTCCAGGGTGCCTGGCAAATTGGAGGGTGCGTGGGATGTAGAATTTATCCTGGGCAATCACACGAAGCACATTTATATTTTCAGCCACCGTTCGAGTTTGGAGCCTGTTTCAGATGCCCTCGAAGATGCTGGGAATCAGATTGCTTGGGGGGGGGGGGGGGGCCTTCTATAGGGAGCATCCAAGAGATGAGGATACGTGGAAACACATTCGTGTCAAGCCTTGCCGAACTCGTGAGTTCCATTGTGACCCTGATCTGGTGGTCAACCACAGTATTCGGGACATTTACTCGAGGATCTGGAAGGCGGCAGTGTCTTCACATATTCGCGTTGGTCCATCTCCCTAGGTGCAGAGGGTGATTCGAACGGGCCACGACAAAATTCAGCACGGAGTATGGGGGTCCGACCAACGGACAAGGATGGGGATTTTGCTCTGGCGTTCAAGGCACGTTTGCGCGATGCTTTCCTCCGGGCGCTGGCCAACTGCAGCGTGTGCAAATACGTGGAAGTCTTTGGAAGTTTTTGGCCCCATGACGTTACTTTCCGAGCATCGTGGCGCCGCAATGGAGGTAGCAACCTTGGGCAGTGACGAACCCGATCAGTCCTTGCACAGAGGCTCGATGTCTGCGATCCACGAGCAACCAGACAAGGTCGCATATAACCTTCGGGCCGCCGCAAAAGCAACAAACCACACTATATACGTTCGATAAGAGTGTCACGCTGCATGCAACCGAGGTCTCTGACCCCGATGATGCGACGGATAACAAGCATGTTGAAATCGCATATCGCTGGACTTCGGCACAGCATCAAATATTTCATAGGTTTTCTGCGGAACATGAAGTCGTCGTCGTTATCTTTCTCGTTCGGAACGGTACAGCTCGATGTAAAGGAGTACTCCGTGTCAGGCACCCATGACACCCTCATTCGACAGGCGTCGGCGCTCTTTGAAGGTGCGGAGCGGCTCCGTTTCAGAGAGGCGTTGCAGCTTGTCTTAGAGAACCTGGTCGTTAGGCTGTATGGCGCCGAGTGCGTCGACCAAGTCTTGCGTGGATCTGGGGCGGGGGTAATCTGTTCAGGCGAAGTGTCAGATGCTGCGCTGTGCCAGCTTGCTGAGCGGGGCATCTGGAACAACCGCATGTATATGTATTCACTTGGGCGTCGGTGCTATTTCCGAGTCGAAGATGAAATTTTCATTGCGGTGGACACCCCCCGTCCGGATCTCCGGCGGTTCGGTGAGGATTTGTCCAGGGCGGCTCTCCCTTTTGCATTGGAAGTAGAGACCATCAGCTCAGAATGCGCGACGTTCCTGGACGTTGAGCTCTTTAGGCCCAGGAACTTCCAGGGGGGAGCTTTGGGCTACAGCGCGCACGTCCAGCGGAGCTCACAGTGAGCCCCTCTCGCCCATGATTCTCTCCATCGCCCTTCTGTTCACATGTCGTGGCCGAGAGGCGATGGTCGGCAGGTATGAGAGGCTTTGCGAACATTCCCAAACAGCTCAGACTCACGTCTCTCAGTTTTTAGCCCTGTTGCAAAGGTCAGGGGCTAGCCAGTCGTTCATATAATATGTGAGTGCGCCAGTTGCCGCCAGGCGCCCGAGAGATCAAGGTACGTCTCAGTGCGTTTATCTGGTTCTGCATTTTTGCCCGCAATGGCACTGGGCAGGGCCCCAGCGTGTTCCCATCAGTGGAACGGCACTTGGTAGGCTTTTTTTTTTTTAGAACAAAAAAATAAAAAAAAATGCGTCAGCTGGAAGATCAGCGAGTGCCACTTAAGCACTCGCCACAGGAGTTTCATCTTGCGGGTCCCCAGCAGAGCCGACGTCCCAGTCGTTCGGCTGAAGAGTGTTCGATGGCTCTAGTTGTACGTTTGTTGGCGGTTGGTTGGGGCTGGACGGAGGCATGCTGCTTTTTTATGCCATTTTTATGTTTTGGGGGAGAATGGGACGGGAACGTCGTAACCCCATCAGTCCAGGAAGGAAGAAAACGGCGGATTCGTCGTGACGCCCTCTGTGCTTGTGCCGTGCAATGCTCAGAGGCGTTAGAGCAAATTTCACAACTTCGTCGTGCCAGCTCTGTGCCTTCAGCTTTCCGTAGTCGCGATGGCTCGAAAGCGCTAAGCAAGCGAGGCTATCCACGGGTTAAAGCAGAGCCCCTTGCGATCCAGCCGTTGGGTCACAAAGTGTTCGCACTTTAGCACCAGGAGGACAACATTGTCATCGTCATCGTCTGATGATAGCGAGACGCATATAGAGGAATTGGTTTCAAGGGGGCAGGATGCGCATGATGGTTATGGTGATGATGATGCTAATGATGAGTATGATGGTGATGCTAATGACGATGATGATGGTGACGATGACGATGCTGATGATGATGCTGGTGATGATGATGCGGATGGTGATGATGGCGGTACGTTTGCTGACAATGATGGTGACGTTGTTAATGCTGGTGATGCGGATGGTGATAATAATGATGGTGATGATCCTGATTATGGTAATGATGCTGGTGTTGCTGACGATGATGGTGATTATGATGGTGACTATGATGATGTTGGTGATGATGTTGATTATGATGCTGACGCTGATGCTGGTGCTGCTGCTGATGATGATGACGATGATGATGATGATGGCGTTGCTGATGATGATGGTGTTGCTGATGATGGTGGTGGTTGTTGGGAAGAGGAAGAGGTGGAGGAGAAGGAGCAGGAGGAGGATGGGTACAAAGGCGACGGTGGAGGCGGATGCGGACGTGGAGCCTCCCCCCTCCCTTTTGTCCTCCTCCATTCTTCCAGCGCTAGACCCCTCTACACCATCACTCTACCCTCCTCGCTCCTCCTCCCTCGTCCCCCTTCCTTCCTCTCTCCTCCCTGCGTCTTCCTCCCTCCTCCCTTCATGATCTCTTCACCCTCCCCCCTTCATTCCTCACACTTCTCTCTTTTCCCGCCTCCCCCTACTTCCCCTCTCCCCCCCTCAACACAGCGCATTGTCCGATCGGTCGAGTGCGGGTCCTGAAACAGAGCCCAGGAAATTGTGGAATCTCGCCGGTAACAAGATAAAAGGAACACAGCATAGCACTTGTAATGAACATGCACGGCGGCAGTAATGTGGGAATATCTAAGGAGGATACGCGTAGCAATCAAGGAGTCGTTCAGTCCATCCATCGCTGCCTTGGCCTCCCCTTCCGCCCTCGCTCAATTATCCGTAAGGGCTTCGCCCCATGCCGCCGGCCCCCTGTCTCAGAGAATGGGAGATGCAAAAGCTAAGTCATGAGGTGTGGGCGCCGCCGTGAAGCAGTGTCGGGACCTGTTTGTTTTTCGACCCTGACCCTCCGCATCTGCGTCACGGGTGCCGCCGAATTTCAGAAATGTGGCAAATCCCTTGTGCTTTTGGACCCTGACCCTACGGATCTGCGTGAGGGGTGCCGCCGAATTTCAGAAATGTGGCATATCCCCTGTGTTTTGGGACCCTGACCCTGCCGATCTGCGTGAGGGCTGCCGCCGAATTTTAGAAATGTGGCAAGTCCCATGTAATCCCATGTGTTTTTAGACCCTGACCCCGCCGATCTGCATGAGGTGTGCCGACGAATTTCAAACATGTGGCAAACCTTTTTTGTTTTTGCATCCTGACCCTGCCGATCTGCATGAGGGGTGCCACCGAATGTCAGAAATGTGGCAACTCCCTTGTGTTTTGGACCCTGATCCCGCCGATCTGCGTGAGGGGTGCCAGCAAATTTCAGAAGTGTAGCACATCCCATGTGTTATTGGACCCTGACCCCGCCGATCTGCGTGAGGGGTGCAACCGAATTTCAGACATGTGGCAAATCCCTTGTGTTTTTGGACCCTGACCCCGCCGATCTGCGTGAGGGGTGTAAATTTGTTGCCCACCCCAGCAATTCAGAGCACACGCTCAGGGCGTGGTAAAAATGCCCGTTTGGGGCCTCCCCCCCTCGCGCGGTCCATCAAGAAGGAACAGTAAGCAGCAAGAAGCAGAACTGTAACAGTGGACACTGGAAGCTGCAACTGGTACAGGAAACTGTGAAGCTTCGGCCTACAGCCTGGTGGCCCCACAAGGGGGCCCGCGGATTTTCCGAATGCGCTGGCCGACGCTTTCCCTTATCTCTGAGGCGGGCACTTCTACATGACCACCGCCTGGAGGACGAATTTTCGGGGACATCGGCAGGCGGTAGATATGAACATATTCGGGCCCCCGGGGGCCAAAATGTATCCATATCCGCCGCCCGCTGGGGCACCAGGACGTTGGCTCCCAGGCAGTGGACACGGATACATCCCCGCCTCGCACAATCCATTCCCCTTCCTCCTCCTCCTCCTCCTCCTCCTCCTCCTCCTCCTCCTCCTCCTCCTCCTCCTCCTCCTCCTCCTCCTCCCCCTCCCGCCCTCGTCCCTCACACCTCTCCTCCCTCCTTCCGCCGCCCCTCTGCCTGCCCCCTAACCCCCCGCCGCCGCCTTCTGGCGCTGCGCCTCGGCCTGCAACACGGCCCCGACCCTGACCTTCCAGAGAGCTATTTTTTAGCACGGGAGGCCTAAAAACCTAAAAAACTAAACGAAACAGCCTGAAACCAAGACATAGAATAGCTCTGGGATAGGTTTTTACGTCGCGTGCTATTTTTTTAGCCCTCCTGGAAGGTCAGGGGAGGGGGGGGTCAGTGCTGACCTCGCGCTCCTTCAGCAGGATGGCGCTGAAGCTAGCGGTCGAACCAGTAGAACCCTTGGGCACCAGGCTCAGCGCCGAGTCGGTGTCGCTCATGGCTCTGAGTCCTCCTCCTTCCCTGCCCTTGCCCTTACGCTGCACAACGCTTTTGCACCAACAATCGCGCTGCTCGAAGGCGCCGGCCGAGCCCTCCCCATTTTCCACTCGACTTAAGTCGGGCGTGTCCCTCTACAGAAGGAATGTTCAAGAATAGTCAAACATAGTTTGAGGACGGTGGTATGACTATGTTTGACTATTCTATTTTTACCCAATCAGTGCTTGCAATGAGGGACCTGGAAGGATTTGGCGAAAGTGGGCGGCCGATTTCGGTAGGCCGCCGGGTTCCCAGCTTCCCTGTTCTGGGTTCCCGGATTCTTTATTCCAGGTTCGTGGTTCCCCGGTTCCCGGTTCCGCGTTTCCGATCCTGGGGTTGCCCGGTTCCCGGGTTCGATCGAGTGAGATCGATCTCAGTGTCGATCTCACTACCGATCTTACTACCGATCGCACTGGAACTCACTGTCGATCTCATGATCATTCTCATACCCACATCAATTTTTTTAACCATCCACTGATTGGGGTTTTCCCCTGGTGTAAGCTGTTTAGTCCTTCAAAATCCATCTGTAGGAATATCGGGCCGGACGAAAGAGGGCGGTAGGGAAAGGGGGGGTTACGAACTCTGCTGCATGCAGCTGGTTTCGGCCCCACCCAGGGGCCCATTCCTCGATACATGGCCGCCTCCCGGCGCCAGGAGGCGCCGGGAAAACCAGCTACGCGTGAGCCGATTCTCAAGCCCCCCCGATTGCTGTCCCCCCCTTTTCGCCCGGCCCGAGAAGACATGCCCGACCTGACACTCGGCGCGCCCTTGCCCCGGGCCAGCGATGCGGCTGCTCGGCGCCGTGACCGCCTGGACGGCGGGCCCTCGGCTTCCGCCGCCGCCGCCGCTGTCGCCGCGGTCGCCCTGCCGGTCCTCCTCCCCGACCCCGCTGGTCGAAGTCCCAGAGAGCGAGGCCGAGGAAGGAAGCTTCCCCTGCTCCTCCTCCTCCTCCGCCGCCTCCTCCTCCTCCTTTCTCCTCCTTTATCCTCCTCCTCCTCCGCCGCCTCCTCCTCCTCCTCCTCCTCCTTTATCCTCCTCCTCCTCCTCCTCCTCCTCCTCCTCCTCCTCCTCCTCCTCCTCCTCCTCCCCCTCCTCTATCTTCCTCCTCCTCCTCCTCCTCCTCCTCCTCCGCCGCCTCCTCCTCCTCCTCCTCCTCCTCGGCCCGACTGGCCGAGGTCCCAGGGAGTGGGTCCCAGGAAGGAAGCGTTGAGATCTTGGCGTTCCAATTTTTCGAGCCCGGCGTTTTCGCCTCTTTTCGGGCCCAGGGACCCTCACAGATCGATCCAGCTCGAGAACATGACGCAGAAAGGTGAGGTCCAGAGCTCAGGCCGTGACTCCGTACGAAGTTGCAATGTTTTCGCGCCATCGGATCTCAGGGAAGGTACCGATATTGGTACACTTCCCTCGTTTTCGGCTTTTGGGGCCTCCTGGGGGGGCCTCGTCGCCACCGCTGGATTTGCCTCGAGGTTCTGGCCAGAACGCACCCTAGGAGAGGTCCAGGGAGTAGCGGTGTCGGTACTTTTGGGTTGCCCCAGGGAGGATGAGCGGTCTGACACCGTCGGTTGGGGGAGTGGCTTGCCCCTAACCCTCCCCCCCTCCCTCCTCTCGTCCTCTCTTTCGGGCGTTGTCGGCGCCGCCGCCGCCGACGTCGCCCCGTCGTCCTCCTCCTCGACCCAACTGTTCGAAGCCCCAGAGAGTGAGTCCGAGGAAGAAAGGCTTCTCGTCCTCCTCCTCTTCCTCCTCCTCCTCCTCCCTCCTCCTCCTCCTCCTCCTCCTCCCCCTCCTCCTCCTCCTCCTCCTCCTCGACCCCTCCTCCTCCTCCTCCTCCTCCTCCTCCTCCTCGACCCGCTGGTCGACGTCCCAAGGAGGGAGGAGGTGGGTCGGCATTTTCTGGGGGGGGGGGGTGGGGGGGGGGGGGGGGGGGGGGGGCGCCTGCCCCCCCCCTTTCGTCCTCCCTCTCGGGCGCCGTCGGCGTCGCTGCCGCCGCTGTCGCCCCGTCGTCCTCCTCGGCCCGACTGGTCGAAGTACCAGAAGGGGGAGGAGGAAGGGCCAGGCTTTTAGGGGGGGATCCATCCTCTCTTTCGGGCGTCGTCGGCGTCGCCGCCGCTGCTGTCGCCCTGGCGTTCTCCTCCTCCTCCTCCTCCTCCTCCTCCTCCTCCTCCTCCTCCTCCCTCTCCTCCTCCTCCTCCGTCTCCTCCTCCTCCTTCTCCTCCTCCTTCTCCTCCTCCTCCTTCTCCTTCTCCTCCTCCTCGACCCGGCTGGACGATGTCCCGGAGTCGGTGGGGCGTCGCGTACTGGGGGGGGCGGGGCGTTAAATAGGGGGGCAGCGAGGGCTGCCGAACAGGGGTCCTTGGGGGGCCCTTGAAAGGAGCCCTTTCGCTCCCCATTGGGGCCTTTCGGGCACGAGAAGTGCCCCTTTCTCCCCCCCCCCTCTCGCCCTCAGTTGTCGCCCTCCCCGTGAAGCGGCGCCCTTGTCAGGCGCGCGCCGACGTCGGTCAGGGATCCGTGGCCCTGGGGAAGGGGCCCGCGGAAGCGTTGGGCCAGCGCCGCCCGAGGGGGCGGCGGTGCGCGCTGATTTCTCCTGCGGGGAGGCGAGGCCCGTCGCCAACCCGTCGCGTCGGCGATCCACGTTCGCGCTTCCTCGACGGAGGGGAGGCGGAGGAGAAGGAGGTATGCTCGTTTTTTTGGGGGGCGGGGGGGCTGCAGGTTGCCCAGCTGCTCTGATACGCCCATATTGAAGCGCAACGCGTGCCGTGTTCAGAACGTCCATGTTCACACGCTGCGTGCTGGCTCGGCTCGTGTTGGCCCGCGTTCTGGCGAAAGGATCGCGCCAGACCTGCAGTTTCAGTCTACGCTTTGAGCTCCGTGTCAACGCGCTGCGAGCTGCGTGGTGCGTACCGCGGCGGCTAAGGCTAGTTGCTGCTGCAAACGCTGGGGAAGTGTTTTGCTTAGCTTTCAACTTGTCGGTGTTCGGCCAACCGAAACGGACAACAGCACGGCAGCCCTAAGCATACACAAAAACGGCAGCCCGCACACACCCTGCAGCGAGAAGAGGATCCCCCAAACGGGGTAAGACAATCCCCCAAAACGGAAAAGCGCATGCTGATCTTGAAAGCGGACCCCCGAGCTTTTAAGACATCCTCCTCCTCTCCCTTCTCCCTCCTCTTCCTCCTCCTCTCCCTCCTCCTCTCCCTTCTCCCTCCTCCTCTCCCTCCTCCTCTCCCTCCTCCTTTTATGCCCCCTCCCTCCTCCTCTCCCTTCTCCCTCCCGCTCCCTCCCCCCCCGGGAAGGTGTTTTTCTGTGGACGGGGCCTGCCCCTGCTCCCTTCCCCCCCCCTCCTGGGGGGGGAGGGTCTATACATATATATATATATATTATATATATATATATATATATTATTTATTATATTTATTTATATATATATATATATATATATATGTGGGGGGGGAGGGGCTTGCCCATGCAGGGCCTTGACCCCCCTCCTAGGAGTGCCAGGGGCCAGAGCAGCACGATGCCAGGCCCTCTTCTCCTCCAGAGGATGAGGGGATGGCCGAGGCGCTCGAATGCGCCTCGAGTCGCGAGGCGCTTGAATGCGCCTCGTGGGGCCTCCCCAAGAGGCTCTCCGGCGCTCCAACACTCCCTAAGTATCCCTCGATGTTTGTTGCAGGGGCCCAGGATGGGCCTAACGCGGCCGAGCATGCTCCCAAGATGGCTCAAGGGTTGCCCAAGAGGACCTCCACGAGGCCCCCAAGGAGCAAACATGCTAGTTGTATGTTGTCTTTGTCTGCTGTTTGAGGCTAGCCATCTCGACCTTCAGAGCGTCCGAGACGGCCCTAGAAGTCCCCAAGATCACGCCAGACGGCCCAAAAGGACCCCAAGGGCAGCGACACACCCCCAGAAGGCTCCCAGGACCGTCCAAGAGGATCCCCAACCGGCCTAATATGAGCCCAACATGGCTTTAGGACGGACGCGAGCGAGCCTGGAGAGGGCACCAACGGGCCCGT
The DNA here is from genome assembly GCA_963575745.1 of Prorocentrum cordatum. Classification (NCBI taxonomy): domain Eukaryota; class Dinophyceae; order Prorocentrales; family Prorocentraceae; genus Prorocentrum; species Prorocentrum cordatum. The sequence continues at coordinate 173,925 of CAUYUJ010015825.1, read as the reverse complement.
ATTACCCCAGAAGGGCCACTAATTAAGCCATCCCCGCATAGCTCCAAGATGCCCCAAATCAGCCCCAGGAGACTTCAAGAGGCCCCCGAGCGCCCTCTAACACGATCCCTGCCGCGCGCCCTGACAAGTCCCTGGGAGCCCCCAGACGAGCTTCAGATGGTACAGGAAGACGCTGCCCTCCCCCAGACAACTTTCATTTTCTGTGAATGCTCGTACCCTGACGCGGACCACTACGCATGCCAACCTCATACGAGCACAGCTGAACATGCCCGCCCTTGTGCACTCATGCCCGTATCCAGACACAAACACTGCCGGGGACCCTCGCGCATGCTCTTTGTCTGTTCACCCCCAAACTTTCGTATAGAGTGTCATGCCTATGCCAGCAGCCAGATTCACTCGCATGCGTGAACCCATTCCCGCGCATATTCCCAGACTCGGGAGACTTGGCCAGACTGCAGCCAGGATTGTTGACCCCACCCCTGTTGTCGTCGCCGCGACCTCGTTTTGAAAGTTGCGGACTGTGCGCGAGGCTCAGTATCGATTAGCCAATCCTTATCCCCATCCCCATCCCGATCCGCACCATCCCATCACCCCAGTTGGGGATATGCCACTCGAAACTCGAAGAGAGAGAGAGAGAGAGAGAGAGAGAGAACAGCCCATATCCCCATCCGGGCGGCTAAATCGGCCAGTGGGGCCCAGGCTACGCCCGTGGAGATAGGGATCGCTCAAACGATGCTCAGAGGCACCGCTCGGGCCCTCCGTGAAACAGGAGCTCCGTGTCCCGTGCACGGCTGTCGTGTCGTGCAGGAGTGCGGCAGTCGGCAGAGTTTCCCGAGGCAAGAGTGGCGGGCTCCGCAGCGGCACCTGCCCGCAGTGCGCGGAGGGCGCGCCTGCAGTGCAGGCGGCTGTCTGCGGAGCGGCGTTCCTGCGCCGGCTCGCTAAGATCAAGCAGGAGCGTGAAGAGGATCAGGGGCAACGATAGGGGGGGATAGGCATATGGGGGGGATGCATCGACCCCCAATCGCCCATCGATCGCCGATAGGGCCCTATAGCACCACCCCGCCCAGGAAGGTGCGGAATCTCTATCGGGGGCCTACCGCCGATCTATCGACGATGTATCGCCGATTCCAGGTCGATGCATCCCCCCCTATGCCTATCCTTCCTATCGTTGCCTCTCAGAGGAGAGGAAGCAGGGACGAGCACGAGCATACGGACGGCGGGGAGATGGAGGAAGAGCATCGGCGGCGAGCCCAGGGGGAAGTGCGAAGGGGCAGGCCTTCTCGGAAGGCTCGGGAGTCACCCGGCCTTCTGAGAATCGGGGGTGGACAGAACCCCCAAAAGTGACACGTCGATTAGTGAATTGTCCGTTTTCGGTTCTCGAGAGGGCGCCGTGGCCGTTATTTTCCAGGCTTGCGCCCGCCAGGTTTGGGCTTCAGGTCGTTTTCACTAAACCACGTTTTACTAAAGGGGGGTCTGTCCATCCCCGAGAGAAGTTTTCTGAGCCTTTCCCGAAGACGCATACAATTTTTTAGAAGGCGTGATGCCTTCTGAGAAGTCCCGCCGCCTTCTGAGAAGGCCTCCTCCTCTTCACTTCCCCCCCCTCGCCCGCCGCCGAGAGCAGGAGGAGGAGGAGGAGGGTGCGGAGGAGAAAGATTGGAATCTCAGGGAGTTCGACGAAATTGCGGCCGGGAAGGGGAACGGCTTCCCCCTTCCTACTTCTCCTGTTGTTGTTGCTCTGCGTTTGTGCGCTCATCATGTTTGATCCGAGTGGTCTTTTCGGCGGCGAGCCTGGGGGGGAATTGAGAAGGAGAAGGCCTTCTCAGAGGGCTCGGAAGTCCCCCGGCCTTCTGAGAAGCTTTCTGAGCCTTTCCCGAAGGCGCATACAATTTTTCCCAACCATCCTGTGGTGTTGGGTCCTCGTTTTGAAGAAACCGTCCCCGCGTCTCCTCTCCTCTCCTCTCCTCTCCTCCTCCTCCTCCTCCTCCTCCTCCTCCTCCTCCTCCTCCCTCCTCCCCCTCTTCCCTGCGTTTCACCCACCCAGTACAGCGTTTCGTAGCCCCATAGGAGCTCCACCGAAGGCCCCAGTACCCGCGCCCGCATGCGTCACCCACACCCAATTCGGCACACCCCTCACACGTTTCGTGGCTCCATAGGGAGCTCCACCGAAGGCCCCAGTGCCCGCGCCCGCATGCGTCACCCACACCCATTTCGGCACACCCCTCACACGTTTCGTGGCTCCATAGGAGCTCCACCGAAGGCCCCAGTGCCCGCGCCCGCATGCGTCACCCACACCCATTTCGGCACACCCCTCACACGTTTCGTGCACTGGGGAGCTCCACCGAAGGCCCCAGTGCCCGCGCCCGCATGCGTCACCCACACCCATTTCGGCACACCCCTCACACGTTTCGTGGCTCCATAGGGAGCTCCACCGAAGGCCCCAGTGCCCGCGCCCGCATGCGTCACCCACACCCATTTCGGCACACCCCTCACACGTTTCGTGGCTCCATAGGGAGCTCCACCGAAGGCCCCAGTGCCCGCGCCGCATGCGTCCCCCACACCCATTTCGGCACACCCCTCACACGATTCGTGGCTCCATAGGGATCTCCACCGAAGGCCCCAGTGCCCGCGCCCGCATGCGTCACCCACACCCATTTCGGCACACCCCTCACACGTTTCGTGGCTCCATAGGGAGCTCCACCGAAGGCCCCAGTGCCCGCGCCCGCATGCGTCACCCACACCCATTTCGGCACACCCCTCACACGTTTCGTGGCTCCATAGGGAGCTCCACCGAAGGCCCCAGTGCCCGCGGCCGCATGCGTCCCCCACACCCATTTCGGCACACCCCTCACACGTTTCGTGGCTCCATAGGGAGCTCCACCGAAGGCCCCAGTGCCCGCGCCCGCATGCGTCACCCACACCCATTTCGGCACACCCCTCACACGTTTCGTGGCTCCATAGGGAGCTCCACCGAAGGCCCCAGTGCCCGCGCCCGCATGCGTCACCCACACCCATTTCGGCACACCCCTCACACGTTTCGTGGCTCCATAGGGAGCTCCACCGAAGGCCCCAGTGCCCGCGCCCGCATGCGTCACCCACACCCATTTCGGCACACCCCTCACACGTTTCGTGGCTCCATAGGGAGCTCCACCGAAGGCCCCAGTGCCCGCGGCCGCATGCGTCACCCACACCCATTTCGGCACACCCCTCACACGTTTCGTGGCTCCATAGGGAGCTCCACCGAAGGCCTCAGTGCCGCCGCCCGCATGCGTCCCCCACACCCATTTCGGCACACCCCTCACACGTTTCGTGGCTCCATAGGGAGCTCCACCGAAGGCCCCAGTGCCCGCGCCCGCATGCGTCACCCACACCCATTTCGGCACACCCCTCACACGTTTCGTGGCTCCATAGGGAGCTCCACCGAAGGCCCCAGTGCCCGCGGCCCGCATGCGTCACCCACACCCATTTCGGCACACCCCTCACACGTTTCGTGGCTCCATAGGGAGCTCCACCGAAGGCCCCAGTGCCCGCGCCCGCATGCGTCACGCACACCCATTTCGGCGCACCCCTCACACGCTTCTGGCTCCATAGTCCACCGAAGGCCCAGTGGGTGTGCCCGTCCCGCGCCACCCCAATTCGTGCATAACCCCTCGTACGTATCGTGGCCCCGTAGGGGCTCCACCGAGAAAGATATTCACAATTGCAGTATTCACAATTGCATAGGTTGGGTCCTTCGCCAGGATAATCAGCCGGCCGCTCTGCGGTTGATCGGGAGTTTCTGTATATAGAAGAAGGTGCGTGCGCTTGTTGGCGAGGGTGAGGATGAGGTTCCTCCTCCTCCTCCTCCTCCTCCTCCTCCTCCTCCTCCTCCTCCTCCTCCTCCATCCTTCTCTTGCCTCCGTCTGTCCTCCTCCACCCCGCAGCTCCATCATCTTCTCCTCCTCCTCCTCCTCCTCCTCCTCCTCCTCCTCCTCCTCCTCCTCCTCCTCATTCCTCCTCTGGGCACCTCCCCCGGGGCGCGGATCCACCGGATCTGTCCGGATCTGTCCGGAAACGGTGCCGGAGGCCGCTCTGGGCTCCTCTGGGCACCTCCCCCGGGGCCGGTTTTGTGAGGATGTCTCAAGCGAGGGCGCCGGTTTGGGATTCGTCCCCGGATCCAGCGGATCCGTCCGGATCCGTCCGGAAACGGTGCCGGAGGCCGCTCTGGGCTCCTGTGGGCACCTCCCCCGGGGCCGGTTTTGCGGGGATGTCTCAGGCGAGGGCGCCGGTTTGGGATTCGCCCCCGGATCCAGCGGATCCGTCCGGATCCGTCCGGAAACGGTGCCGGAAGCCGCTCTGGGCTTCTCTGGCCACCTCCCCCGGGGCCGGATTTGCGGGGATGTCTCAGGCGAGGGCGCCGGTGTGGGATTCGTCCCCGGATCCAGCGGATCCGTCCGGATCCGTCCGGAAACGGTGCCGGAGGCCGCTCTGGGCTCCTGTGGGCACCTCCCCCGGGGCCGGTTTTGCGGGGATGTCTCAGGCGAGGGCGCCGGTTTGGGATTCGTCCCCGGATCCAGCGGATCCAGTCCGGATCCGTCCGGAAACGGTGCCGGAGGCCGCTCTGGGCTCCTCTGGGCACCTCCCCCGGGGCCGGTTTTGCGGGGATGTCTGAGGCGAGGGCGCCGGTTTGGGATTCGTCCCCGGATCCAGCGGATCCGTCCGGATCCGTCCGGAAACGGTGCCGGAGGCCGCTCTGGGCTTCTCTGGGCACCTCCCCCGGGGCCGGTTTTGCGGGGATGTCTCAGGCGAGGGCGCCGGTTTGGGATTCGTCCCCGGATCCAGCGGATCCGTCCGGATCCGTCCGGAAACGGTGCCAGAGGCCGCTCTGGGCTCCTCTGGGCACCTCCCCCGGGGCCGGTTTTGCGGGGATGTCTCAGGCGAGGGCGCCGGTTTGGGATTCGTCCCCGGATCCAGCGGATCCGTCCGGATCCGTCCGGAAACGGTGCCGGAGGCCGCTCTGGACTCGTGCTCTTCGCGCCGGGGGTGAGGATGACGTGAGTTCCACAGAAACTCCCTCAAATTAAGAAGGCGCGATGCCTCCTGAGAAGTCCCGTCGCCTTCTGAGAAGGCCTCCTCCCTCTCACTCCGCCCCCTCGCTCGCCGCCGATCTTTGCGCCCGTTCCCCTGCCATTGCCGAGGTGGTCGTCCTGTTTGTGGCATGCCCAGACGCGGTCGCCAGGGGCAAGGAAGCGAGGAGCGCGAGAAGGGTGTGAAGTAGCATTATGTGGAGGAGCAAGAGGACTAGGAACAGAAGAGGGACCACAACAAGCAGGTGGAGGAGGAGCACGGAGGACGAGTAGTAGTAGGAGGATCACCAGAAGGAGGTCTGAATGGTGATGACGATATGGAGGATGATGAGGAAGGTGCGGATGATGGAGATGACAGCGAGAACACCATTTGAAGAGCATTGGGGGAGGATGAGAAATGAACGCGGCCCGCCTTAGGGCGCAGTAGGGGGCATGACGGAATCGGGGGCAGGACGCGTTATTCATGCCGTATGTGGCACAGTTGTGAGTCATGTTCTGGCGCATATGCAGCGAAAGAAGAGCGAGGGTTGCGCGTCACTAGCCAAGAAGGGGGGAGCAGGGAGTGGAGCGAGGGATGCGGGCGGAGGGAGGTCGCCGCGAAGAAGTCCAGAAAAGCTAGGAAGGCCAAGGCTCCCAAAGCAGCCGAGGAAAAGAAGACTGCTGGACCTGATGCGAAGTTGAGCAAGGAGGAGCTCGGTCAGCTGTTCATGAAGGACCTCGCGGGCCGTTTGCCCCAGTGGCCAGGTGGAGAACATGTCAGGAGGCAGGTCATGAGTGAAATGGATATGCAATGGGCACGAACTGGATACGCACACGGCTGCATGTCTGTCTGGGTCCCGTCCTCCGTGGCTTTCCGCACGCGTCGCCAGCAGGTGGCTTCTGTGAGCGCCCCACGTGTATCCACAGCCACGCGTGTTTGCAGATTCTTGACATCAGCATACAGCACGCACCTTTCGTTCCCAGCAGGGGCGCCCACGGAATTGCAGAGGGGAGTGGCACTTGCTTTTGACTGCGTCGGCGGGGATCGGCGCAGCAGGGCCTGGATCCCCATGTTTTAAACAATGGTTTGTAGATCCCAGGGCGCCATGCCTGCATCGAGAGATCTGAAAAAAGGTGCATACTTAAGCACAGTGGTGTAGACGGCTATGGAGACAGGGTGGTGGCCACTCTGGGGGAAAAAGGCGACCACGCGCATGCGTCGCCTCAGGCAGGTGTCCAGGCAGGGGGCCGCTCGCAAGCTGGCAGGCTCGAGGGCGAGACAATGAGCACGCAAGACAGTTTTGTGCTATGGGGCGAACTCCGTGGGCCTGGGCCCGGGAGGAGATGGACAAAGACAAAGACGGCCTCCCCACCTGTCTTACCGCAGTGCTTGTCCGTAAGCGTTGGCGTGAGTTGCCAAGTGAGGCGCAGATCAGAATTATATCAACATGTGATATGTCGTATCGTTATTTTACTTTGCACCATGCTGTTGTTAGGGCATGCTCTCCATCACATGGCAGAGCATCGATTATGATCGCTGTCCATGCCTGCTGTGGGTAGAGAGGATAATGCGATGGTGAGGAAACAAAAGATGGATCACAACAACATAATGTGGAGACACATGCGGTGGATGAGGGAAAGTTTGGCGATCATGAAATTTGCGCTGGTAACGATATCGATTACACTCCTGTTAAGGCCGATGCTGTAGATGTACGGGTTTTCTGTTGGTGGTGTGGGTGGGAATGGTAAGTATGTGTGTGAGCAGCAGAAGGGGGAGAATGACTAGGATGAGGAGGACGAGGGGGAGGAGGAGGAGGAGGAGGAGGAGGAGGAGGAGGAGGAGGAGGAGGAGGAGGAGGAACAGGGAGGAGTTGGGAATGGGATGAGGGGGGTGAGCTGGAATCGGAGGAGGAGGACGAGGAGAATCAGGAGGGGAAGCATCATCAGCAGCAGGCGGAGAAGGGGACGATGGGAAAAGCAGCATCGAGTGCAGCCGGTGCAGGACGAGCGAGGCGGAACGGCAGAGCAGCTGGACGGGAGCACGAGGCGGGGCAGGCGCAGAAGCAGAGCCAGGGTCAGGGTGCGTAGCAGGTGCGGGATGCTGAGCATCAGCGTCACGAGTGGGAGCACCGGCACATCTGCAGGAGTCCGCGGGAGCACGAGCAGCATCAGCAGGCGGAGGACGAGGGCGTGCACGACGTGGAGCGGGAGGAGGACGTGCAGGAGGAGGGGCCAGCCGCGCGCCCCGCTCGATCGGAGCACCTCCCGAGGCTACCTGAGCAAGAAGGAGTTCATGGCACTCTCGGAGGAGATGCCTTCACCGCCCGCGGGCAGGGCAAGCCAGAGGGAGGGGAGAGCACACCCTCACCCCCTACTGTGGAGGCCCATGCCAAGAGACACCCTGCTTGCCTCCAGGGTGTCCTGGGTCTCTTGGGTTTCGATGGTTTTGCTATGGAGAGCGTGACGTGCCCACACCAAAAGTCAGTGGACGTCCTGGGGTCTCAGGGTTGGGTTTCTTGTGGGCGGTTTCTTGTGGTCGGGCCCCTACTGTACTCATCGTTCTCACTGCTCCTTCTCCTGCTGTCCCCCTGTTCCCCCCCCCCCGGCGTCGCGATTGCCTTGCACTGGCCAAAACCTTCGCAATCGCACGGGCAGGCCTGATGCTGACGAAGTCGGGGCCGTGCGTCCGTGCAGTGGCCGACAGGAGGGGCCTGCCCGTCCTGCAGCCGATGCCCCCACAGACGCCGCATGACGTACCGTGCATGGCAGGAGGCAGGTGGTCAAAGTTGCCAGCCCGCCGTCTGGCTGCCGTGATCATCATGTGCGCGCGCAGCTAAGAGCTACCCTCTGACTGCCTGCACGCCATCTCGTCGGAACGGGTGAGGACCGACCGACTGGAGTCGTGCTGAGATGCCGCATGTTTGCGGCTCTCGGGGAGCTCATCTTGTCGGCTGGCCCGCTGCCAGCTATCATGATCCCGAGCCTGCCCGAGCGCGCCTGGCAGTGGACAAGCATGGTCAGCCATCGGCGGTTTTCTGGCGCCCGTTCATGGTAGCACCGAACTGGGATCCTACCTGATCTGCCGCCCCGCTCCCGCCGCAAAATACTTCACGGCTGTGGCCCTATAACATACTTTCCCCCGTGGACCAGCTGAATTGCTGGTCGCGGTTCATGCCATCATCGAAGTACCGTGGACCCGTGTCAGATGTCGGCCCACCATTTGAGAAATGATGGTACGCATTCGCTGTCGTTCAGTGTCTTGGCTTTGGTACCAGAATGCAAAAACCGATCCGCGAACACCTGACTGTCTGACCATCGCTACCACGAGAAGTAGGCGCTCCCCTGAGCTGCAGATGTTGAGCACCTGCCCACTGTGCTCCGTGAGCAATGTTTTTTTGTTTCATGTGTGTGTGTGTGGTAGGCCGCCGGAGGGATCTGTGAGGAGCTGAAGGACTCCCCTCTTCCCCTGGATCTCGCATGGTCATCTGTCGGGCCGTCTCCTGAGCCTTCCGAAGGTGCGATTTCGGAACCCCTGCCTCTCTGAAGGACTCGACCTCCACCCCCGCTCTTTCCAGCGCTCTTTCCAGGCCAGAGTTTTCCAGGTCCTGCTTCGTGACACCAGCTCGGCCGCTCTTGTGGAACGAGCGGCAGCAAGGGCCGCCACGAGGGCGCGACGTCCCCCTCCTCGTCCTCCTCTCCTCGACCTGGGGGCGGCGCGAGAGTGCGAAGGCACTCGCGCTTCGCGTCTCGCGCAGCACGCAGCGCGAGTGTAGCTGCCCTGGCACCTCGGCACCAGACGAGTGAGATGGAGGCCCATCTGATGGGCCGAGCAGGCAGGACTCAGCAGACGTTTGGTGGGCTGAGTCCGTCTTCGGCGGCGAGCGAGGGGGGGAAGTGAGAAGGAGAAGGCCTTCTCAGAAGGCGGCGGGACTTCTCAGAAGCCCTCGCGCCTTCGGAGAGGTTTTCTCTGTCCCCGGGGAAGGCTCAGAAAACTTTTCACAAGGCCTGGGGACTTCCGAGCCTTCCGAGAAGGCCCGCCCCTTCTCACTCCCCCCCCCGAGGCTCGCCGACACCGTCGCAGAGTTCGACCGGTTTTTCAGCCGGAGTGTGCATCTGTCTCGTCCCCGCCTGTCGCTGTCGCACCACGGGGGCAGTGTGCAGTTATGACGTACCGCCTGTCTGTGTGTCTGGGCGCCGCCGGTCGCTGTCGCACCGTTGGCCAGCCGTACACAGTGTGATCACTGATGTGCTGTCTGTCTGTCTGTCTTGGCGCACCCCCGTTGCCGTCGCCCTTTGGTTCGGTAGCAAATCAAGGGAGCCGTGTATACCCTCGTAAGTCTGTCTTCAACGTCGATAAGCGTCTGGAGTCGATGAGATAGCGCCGGTTAAGCGTCGGCTAGCGTCGATTGGCGTCGATTTAGCGTCGATTGGCGTCGATTTAGCGTCGAATAGCGTCGACTCTCAAGAGCCCACAAGATGGTATGGGAGGCTCCCATGAGTTGCCGTCGCCCTTTGAAGTCTGGCGTGGGACGCACTGTTAAGCTGAGCTGTCCCTGGCTAGCCGCTGCTGACGCTGCGGCAGGTCGAGGAGAGGTGATGCCACAGATTGTGCGGGACGCGACGACCACGACAATGAGGGCATCATAGCTCTGCGCATGGAGGTGCGCGACTGGAGCCCCGCCGCTGCTTGCGGCGCGTGCGCCCCCGAGCTGACACGCTCGAGCAGAGGGCCTGCTGGAAGCTGCGGTGGGGACGAAGCGGCGCGCCGCACACGAACGACAAGGTTGGCGGTGATGATGAGGACGACGATAGTGATCATGGGAATGATGGTGGTGCGGTGGTGGCGGTGACGACGTTGACGATGATTGTGCTGATGATTCCGCTGGTGGTGACGACACGTATGACGAGGCGGATGATCACGATGATGAACAGGGGGATGATGGCCATGATCATGCAAACGGTCACTTTATGATGTTGATGATGGTGGTGGTAAGCGTAATGGCGACGGTGGTGGTGACTGTGCTGGTGATGATGGTGATGATGTTGTTGTTTTTGACGATGGTGTCGATCATGATGAACGCGATGGTGATGATGATGCTGATGATGATGACGATGATGATGCTGATAATATGGATACTGATGGTAGTGATGATGATGATGATGATGATGGTGGTGATGATGATGATGATGATAGTGATGATGACGACGACGAGGAGGAAGATGACGACGATGACGACGATTGTGATGATGATGGTGATGATGGTGATGATGGTGATGGTGATGAATATGGTTGCGATGATGCTGATGGTTGTGCTCATGATGATCATGGTGATGCTGATGACGACGGCGATGATGACGACGGTGATGCCGATGATAACGATGATGATGATGATGATGATGATGATGATGATGATGATGATGATGATGATGATAATGATGATGATGATGATGATGATGATGATGATGATGATGATGATGATGATGATGGTGATGGTGATGATGATGATGATGATGATGATGATGATGATGATGATGATGATGATGATGGTGGTGGTGGTAGTGGTGGTGATGGTGGTGGTGGTGGTGATGTCGGTGGTGATGATGCTGATGCTGCTGCTAATGATGAGCATGATGG
>CAUYUJ010015825.1:88248-158248 GCA_963575745.1 Prorocentrum cordatum | reverse complement strand
TGGCCTCTATCCGTGTCATTGCCAGAAGCTTCTGAGACGAATGTGCGCGTTGCTGAGGCGAGCGCCACACTTTGAAAACCACCAGACCTACATCAGTGTAACTGCCAGGAGCTTTTTAAGACGAATGTGCCCAGCGCTGAGGCGAGACTCATGTGATGAAGACACGCCGCCCGCCATCCGTGCAACTGCTGGAAACTGCAACTTGGCATCGCTCGGACGTGTGCATTTTTTCTCGGCGAGAACCATCGAGGACCATCCTGGACCATCGAGCCAACAAAAACACGCACGAAACCGAAACATGCACGGGAAATGGACGTCCGAGCGATGGCCAGGCAAGCGTCGGGGTCGTACACTGCCGGGAAGGAGCGAAACGTCCTGCCCGGCCTCCGGACACGCCTGGCGATGCGACGACAGGGGGGAGTCGTTTACAAGGCTGGGGTCGGCGGCGAGCCAGGGGGGAAGCGAGAAGGAGAAGGCCTTCTCAGAAGGCTCGGCCGATGTGTCATGCGACATGGCTTTGTGATTGAGTGAGTGAGTATATCGCGTTACCGATCGGGTGCTCCGCGGGCCTTGGGGCGAACTGGTTGGCCGGGCTTCTGCCAGCGGACCTGCCGCCGCTCCACATGCCGAAGCCTTACATGCCACCACGCTGGTTCCGGGCAGGCTCGGAAGCCCCCCCAGCCTTCTGAGAAGTATTTAAAGCTCTCCCCGAAGACGCAGAAAACCTTTCAGAAGGCCGGAGGCCTTCTGAGAAGCCTGCCGCCTTCTGAGGAGGCGTCCTCTCTTCGGGGGCTGCGCACTCGGGAAAGGGGCTTCTGTGGGGTCGCGGGTCTCGGTTTGTCTTCCTCGTTCGTTCCTCGTGCGTTTTGCTGGACTCGGCTCGCGCGCAGGCGCCCTGTTCCAAGGGTCGGGCCCCGCCTTGGACAGGAGGCCCCGCTTTGTGGACTTAGAGGCAAAGTAGTTCCTTCCCGACTCCATCCCCCAGCCACGGGGGCAGCGAGTAAGCATGAGGCCTTCTCCTTCCCATCTCTCCCCCTCGCTCGCGGCCGATGAGGCAGCGAGAGGCGTCTCTCTCTGGCCAAAATCTCTGTCGTTCCTGCGCCTTTGGCCTTCCATGGGCTGCTCGGAGCCGCCGGCGGTCCTGCCGCAGCGCCTCCCAAGAAGTGCTGCTCTCGGACCACCACGGCTGCCACATACCGAGGGAGCTCCGCGCCGCGCTGGGGAAAAATGGGGAGCAGGGACATCGATAACGAAAGAATGCCCGAATAGCAAGATGACGGCGTGGCCTCACTTGGGCCCCCTTCTGCGCATTAGGGACAAAAGACTTGGGCGTTTGGGCTTGATATATCTGCAGAAAAGACCTGTCCCTCGGGCCTCCCTAACTTAGGTCGCCTCCCAAAGGCTTGAGGGTACTGTTGCACGCCGGTCGTTGAAAGTAGGTATTTGTTTGGTCCCCCAGATCCCAATCTACTTTAGCCGCCTTCCTACTTCAAGAGTCGGCGGCTTTCCTTGTTCCCTCCTATTCGGGGGGAGGTAGGAGGCCCAATCTACTTCCAACGCCTTCCTACTTCATGCTTCTATCCACTTTTTCCACCGATGGGTAGTGCTTGTCAAAGGATTGGCAGGGCTCGGGGGTTGCGCACGGGGAGAGGAGGAGGGGGAGGAGGAGGAGGAGGAGGAGGAGGAGGAGGAGGAGGGACGACGAGGAGGAGAGGACGAGGAGGAGTAGGAGGAGGAGGAGGAGGAGAGGAGGAGGCGGAGGAGCAGAGGGAGGAGGAGGAGGAGGAACTCTCCTCCTCCTCTCGTCCTCCTCCTCCTCTCGTCCTCCTCCTCTCTCCTCCTGCTGCTTCCTCCTCCTCCTCCTCCTTCTCCTCCTCCTCCTCCTCCTCCTCCTCCTCCTCCTCCTCCTCCCCCCAGCGCCTGGAGGCACCGTCGCCCCGGCTGGCCTCAGCAGGCCCCCAGGCGCCGCCTCTGGCGGCGCCCTCCAGGGCGCCACCGCCCCGGACTGCAGCGGAGGCCCATGCCAAGAATCACCTCCTCCTCCTCCTCCTCCTCCTCCTCCTCCTTCTCCTCCTCCTCCTCCTCCTCATCCTCCTCCTCCTCCTCCTCCTCCTCCTCCTCCTCCTCCTCCTAAAGGGGGGTCCTTTTTAGCTGCCCTGTGCCCGAGCGCAGGCATTGTGCACACCAACTTCAGGACAGCATTCTGTGTGCACGGGCCTTTCTGGCTTGCGCGTTCCCCGCAGTCCGCCGCGCCGCGCCATGGGACGCACCGATGCCCCGTGGGCTCGCCGCGAGGTGGCTTCGTCGTGGTGGTCGAGCGCTCCCGGCGGCAGCGCGCCTTGGCGCCAGTCGCAGCAGCGCCAGGCCCTTCAGCCATGGTCGCGGCCGGCAGCCGCGGTGCGCCCCCCTCAGCCTCGCCACGCTGGCGGCTGGGGCTCGCCTGGCCCCGCAGACCAGCCGCCACAGGAGGGCGACGACGGTGCCTGGGCCAGGCGCTGGCGCTGCGGGCAGTACGGATGCAAACAGAACTTGCGCAGCTGGCTTTGCTGCAAGCACTGCGGAGCGGCACGTGGAGGTGGTGCTGACCTCGAGGACGCCATCTGACCCGAGCTCCCTTGGCGGGCTCTCGGAGAGCGAGCTCCGCACCATGGTCAGCCTGGCCAAGAAGTGCGGGGATTCCGTCAGTCTGGCGCGCTACGAGCAGGCCTTGTCGGTGCTCGTGCCCAAGCCTGCTGCCGCAGTGCCGCCGCAGCAGCGTGCCAGCAAGGCGCACGCGAAAGTGCTCCAGCTGGAGAGGAAGCTCGGCCAGGAGGTCGACAAGCTGGACAAGGCCTCGCGTGCCCTCTCTGTGCAGCGAGAGGCCGTCGCAGCAGCCAAGAAGGAATTGGACGCGGCGGATCTCGAGTATAAGGGTGTGGTCACCGAGCTGGCGGGAGAGGTCATCGAGATCAAGCAGCAAGACCCTGCTCCCACTCGTGTCTGCATCGAGGATTTGGTCTCGGGCGGCAAGGTCGAGGCCAGCTCTTTCATCAACACGGACAGTGTGTTCAAGCTGGACGAAGCAGAGTACGAGCTCTCGCCGGACAATTCCAGGTAGCTTCAGGAGAGGAAGGAGGAGCTCAACAACAACCTCCGCGAGTTGGCTTCAACCTTGTTCCAGGGCGACGTCGAGAAGGCCACCGAGCTCAAGGCAGCCCACGCTGACCATGTGCGCAGGTTGGCTACCAAGCGTCGGAAGGGTCAGGAAGGTGATCTGGTCGACGCTGGGGGTGCAACTGCTGCGGGTGCGGAAGGCGGTGGTTCCGTGGGCAGTGGTGATGCATCTCCTGCTGCTGGTGGCCCTGCAGCTGTTGACCTTCCAGTACCATCCTCTCCTGCCGACGGCAAGCTCGAGCGGGAGGCAGCTGACGTGCGTACCCTGGCCGAGAGAGCTGTGGCCAGCGCGTCTGTGCAGCCCCCCCCCCCTGCCGCTACAGCCTGATGTGGGCCTGCAGGGCAAGGGGGTCCGGCAACATCATTTCACTGATATGATTGACTCTGCCTCCGAGCGTGTAGCTCGACAGTTTCGTTTTAATGTGCTGGGTAAATATGTGATTCAACTTTTTGAGGCAGGCCAGGATCGATGCTGTGTCCCTTGGGGTGTTCCCAAGTGCGGTGCGTCTCTTGGCCTGTCGGCTTCTCCCGCCTGCCCCAGCAAGTCTGCTCAGGCCTGGAGGGTCTCAAGTTTGGGTTTCAATTCGCCGGCTGTGTACCCGAGTCGGGACCAGCTTGCATTCAAAACGTGCACGCACAATTGCACGTCGTGGATTTCGGCCCAGGATTAGTTGCTCACGTGCAGCGCTCACATCGCTCTCCCTCAGGAAACCAATGTGTGCGAAGATCGGATCCCTGAGGTTCAGAACTGGCTGCTAAGGAAAGGTTGGAAAAGGATTGTTCGAGCCTGCGAGATTCACGTTAGCCTTTGGTATTTTAGGCGGGGTGGCAGGGGTTCGCCGTAGCTTCTTAGGCCTGGCTGCTCCTTCGACTGGTTCCCAAGTTGTTGCGCATCGGGCTATTGCTGCTCAGGTGAACCTTCCCGGGAAGGACCCTTTCTTGGTCGTCAGTTGTAATCTACATGATTGCCAGGACCTGTCGGACCACAACATGTTCATTCTCTACAAGATATGAGGTCTGGTTTCGGTTTGTCTCAGGTCGTACATCATCGATGGCGACTTTAACATGCCACCAGCGCTTCTAGGAGGTTCTAAGTTTGTCGAGGATTTCGCTGCGCAGTTGATTGACACTGGGCTCGGCACTTGCACCTCTACTTCCGCCGAGGGGAGGAACCACTACGACTACTTCATTGTGTCCAGCGGGCTCTCCCAAGGCGTTCGGGACATCAATATTGACGCCCTGGCTCTCACTACCCCTCACTCCCCAGTGGTCTGAAGTTTCCACCCCCGCCTGTATGGGCTCAAGGCCCTCTCCTTTCGGAAACCTCCCCCTCTTCCGCCCTCGGCCCCGATCAGCGCGCCTACGGTTCCTCTGCGCCGCCGACTTAAACGGCTGGGTGGCTTGTCCGTCGGCTGCCTTGTTTCTCGTCCACGTTGTACTGTCGCATCCTCGTCCATCCCTCCCTTTCGCTGCCCACGCCGCGGTTTGCAGATGGGGCCGGCCGCGCGCGCTCTCTGTCCTTCTCTCCAGGCCTTCTTGTCTTTTGCTCGCCGCTGCGCGCGACCTTCGACGTCTTCTTCATTGATTCGACGAGTCAGCAATTTTTGGGTCGCTCGATCCTGCAGTCGATCCCCTCCTCGAGTGCTAGGCCAATGTGTGTGTTCAGGAGATCAAGAAGTCACATCAGCACAAGGGGGGGACGGAGTCAAACTCCCAATTTGAATTCCACGGGCCGCCTTGCTCCCCGTCCGCCCTTCCGCCGGCAAAATAGCAAGCGGCACTCACCGTGAGCAGCGCTCCAACAGATGGGCAGTCGCGAACAATAGTTCAGACACGAGGTGGGCGATGCTCGCTCGGTGTGCCGCGCGCGTCAGATGCGCCACGCGCATAAAGGCGTCAGGTGCCCCCAGTGCTCAAGCACGTGGTGGTGGGCAGAAGGTGAAGCAGTGACGGGGGGGTGGGCGATGCAGCAACAATACATCCAGGTGGACAAAGTCAGTGTGGCAACATGCATGCTAGGAGTATGAGAACGGTATAGGTAATTGTGGGTGTATTGCTGGAAATGGCGAAGATGTTGAAGACTAGCGAGGTGGATGGGCATGTGGTGGGGGATAACGAGGATATGAATGACATAAGGGGGATGAAGAAGGTGATGGTTATGACACTTGCCAAGGAGCTTAACATGGATAGTGAGAGTGCGGGAGGAGGCTTATGGGACATTTGGTGGAGGAAGGTGAGCACGACGAAGCGGAGCAGGTGGGGACGAAGGAGTCAAGAGAAAACGAAGAATAGGAGCTTGCGGATGGAGAGTTGGGAGGAGGAGGAGGAGGAGGAGGAGGAGGAGGAGGAGGAGGAGGAGGAGGAGGAGAGAGGAGAGAGGAGAGGAAGAGGGAACAGGAGGCGGAGGAGGAGGAGGGGGGACGTGACGGACGACGATGACACGGACGGAGGAGGAGGGACATGAGGACGCGGAGCTTTCCTCCTCGAGCCCCCCCCTCGCTCTTCCTCTACCCCCCCCCCTCCCTCTGACCAGCTCCTCGTGGCCGCGCCCGCGGCGGACCGCGGACGGGCCCTCTGCCCGAGCCCCCCCCCCACCGCGTGTGGGAGTGCAGCTCGGCGCTCCCAAAAGCTGCACGCCGGTCGTCTTGGCATCGCTCGGACGTGCGCCTTTTTCCTTCGGCGAGGACCATCGAGGAGCATCCCTGATCGTGTGGCGAAGAAGCCACGCAAGAAACCGAAAGAAACACAGGGAATGGACGTCCGAGCGACGGCCAGTGGGAGGCGGAGGCGGAGGCGGAGGAGGAGGAGGAGGAGGAGGAGGAGGGAGGAGGAGGAGGAGGAGGAGGAGGGAGGAGGAGGAGGAGGGACGAGGAGGAGGGCGGGCCGCTCTCGCAATGTTCGTCTCGCTTCAGCGCCGCGCCCACTCCTCCGGACAGTCCCTCGGTTTTTTGGTTCCATCGGGGGCTCTCGCCGGAGGACTCCTGGCATCTAGTGCACTCCTCCTTCTCCTCCTCCTCCTCCTTCTCCTCCTCCTCCTCCTCCTCCTCCTCCTCCTCCTCCTCCTACGCGGATTTTCTTCCTCGAACCGTGCGTCTTCCCTCGACACGACTCATTCTCGGGGTATCGTTTGGACTGCTCCTTCGTGCGGGTCAAAACCGCAAACCTCTGGGACATGTACACCGAGCGAGCGCAGCTCAGCTTCCAAAATGGACCCTCGCCGGGCATCCTTTCTTAACTACCTGATCACGCTTATCCGCAGTTGTTATGGTTCGGAGGTTGCAGGCCAGCTCAGTTTCAAAACGGTTTCCCCACCGAACGTTTAGGCCTAAAGAGTCGGCCCGTTGGGCTCTCTTCTTTGAAAGGGGCGCTTCCCGTAGCGAAAAAGAATGTTTGCAGGGACGTCTGATGAGGGGGCTCATGACGGGCGCTTGTATTGCAGGGTACTCACGCGCTCCAGCTTTACACTGGTCCGTCACCTCCCATCCTTCCTCCTTGTAGAAAACTTCTCCTTGTCGCTTGAGACTTTGTCACCGCTTGAGATATTCAAGCTCGAGCTTTCCAGCAGTTGCACGGACTGAGGACCGGCCGTTTTCAAACGGGGTTCTCGGCACAGCGCCGCGCATTCTTGTTGTACCAACAGCTGCACACGGATGGAGGGCGGCTCCTTTCAAAATGGGGTTTTCTCCTTGGTGCTTCGCGCGCACGCCTTCAAGCATCACACATATATTATGATGGAGGCTTGTTCCAAAACCAAAAAAAAATGGGTCGTTCGTTTGAGACTTCGTTCTTTCATTTGACCGGACGTCTGAAATTGTCCAACCGTTACAAGGAAGGAGGGTGGATCCTCTGTACAGCGGAATTGTCGCGGTTGTTTGAGCTTTCTTGTCGCATGCCCCATAGGCCGAAGGAGGGATGGCAGTTCGTTTCAAAGTTGGGGTCCCACCTACCTTGCGGGCCCATGGGGCGTTCGTCTCCAAAGGGGAGCGTTTCCCAGAGTGAGGACCGGACTTGGGACGGGAAGGTGTACTGAAGGATCGTTGATGCATCTCGGGTGCTGCTCCCTGCTCGTCCTCCTGCCTCTTCGGATGGATCTGCGCGCCTCAGGCTGGGTCTACTTCCTCCTCCTCGTCGCCCCCCCCCCTCGCCATCTTCCTCCACTTCCCTCTCGTCCCCAGACCCTGTCTACCTATAGAGTTGAACCCCTTCTATGTTCCACCATACATTGGAGGCCCATGCCAAGAAACACCCTGCCTGTCTCCAGGGTGCCCTGGGTTTCTTGGGTTTCGATGGTTTTGCTGTGGGAGGCGTGGCGTTCCCCCAACACAAATCAATGGACGTCATTGGGTCTCAGGGTTGGGTTTCTCGTGGAAGGTTTCTTGTGGTCTGGCCCCTACTGCATGCTTCCCCAGCGCTTGGGGAAACCACTGGAGGAACACTGGGGAGACGGCCTCTGCAGTCATCGTGGGGCTCCCTCTGGGCCACTTGGGCGTCTCTTGGGGCTGTCTTTGGGTGTTCTTTGAGTGTTCTCGGACCGTCTGCCGCCTTCGCAGACCGTACTTCAGGTGCCCATCTGGACTGTGTTGGGGGCCCCTGCTGTAGAGTTTCACCCCCTCGACGTTCCACCACATGCCCGTCTCCGCGGTCCCATTTGCTGCAGCACCGCTTCGAGGCATCCTAGGAGCGAGGCGCCAGGGCGACGGCGGCCTCCTCTGCCGCTGCTCGCCGTGCCTCTTGAGGCTGGGCCAGCGGACGAGCTCGAGGCGGAGTTGTGCGCTCCTCGCCCCCCCCAGGCTCGCATCTTCGTCGTCCTCCTCCTCCTCCTCCTCCTCCTCCTCCTCCTCCTCCTCTTCGTCCTCCTCGCCCTCCTCTTCGTCCGCCTCCTGCTCCTCCTCCTCCTCCTCCTCCTCTTCGTCGTCCTCCTTCTCTTCGTCATCCTCTTCGTCCTCCTCCTCATTCTCTTCGTCCTCCTCGCACTCCTCTTCGTCCCCCTCCTCTTCGTCCTCCTCCTCGTCGTCCTCCTCGCCCCCTCCTCTTCTGCGTCCTCCTCAGCCTCAGGGGGCCGGGGGAAGCTGGCAGGGCCGCGAGCACATGCCCCCCGCGGGCCCGCGGCCGAGAGGCGGGGCCGGCGCGCGCTGGCCCGCAGGAGCAGGACAGGGGTGTGGGGAGGGCGGGGGGCGGAGCTTGCTGCAACCTCAGCGCGCGCGAGAAGCGCGGGCGTGGCTCCAGTGTTGTTCGGCACGAGCGACATGGGTACGGGAAGAATGGGCACGATGCCCAACAGCAGTTCCTGTCCATGTTGAACAGGGCTCGCGTTCCGCGCCGCCGCGGCCTGTCTCCATTCGAGACAGAAGGCCGCCTCCCGAACAGCGGCCGCTGTTGGTTTGGGACAACATGTAGTGTTGGGCATTGTACCCATCTTTTCCGTACCCACTTCGGGCGTCCAAAATTGTGTGGGGTGCGAGGGGTGGTTTACGTGCCTCCGAAAAAAACAGCACGAGGACACGCGGTGGCCACAGGCCATTTGATAATGTGGAGTGGCTTCGTGCACCAGAGCGACGCATGCCAGGGAGTTGTGCTGCTTGATCCCTTGCCCCGATGACCCCCTCCCCCGACGGGATTCGTGCCGCCCAACGCACGTCCCTGGGGCCTCGGACTTCTCAAGGCGGCTAACAAACACCCTCCCAAGCAGGGCAGCCACTCCGTGCGCACGACATGTGAGCCCGCGTTGGCAGCATTCTGTGTCGCTGGGAGACCGCCACTGGAGTCACAGGCCACCACTGCATGACTGAGGGGGTGCTACGGCCCATGGCTTGCACACCCCATGGTTTGCCCTCCGCCCCAATTCCAAACGCCTCGCGTAGCCCCACCAGCCCATCCAGGCACTATGCCCAGACGGGTTGCCCTGATCAGGGATGTGGAGGATCATGCAATGGTGTAAAGGATTGGGTAGGACGTCGTACCTGAAGAGGGGGAGGATGGGTGAGGAACCGCAGGAGGAGGAACAGGAGGGAAAGGAGGAGGAGGATGAGTTGAGAGAGAGAAGGGAAGGGGGAGGAGGGAGGAGGAAGGAGGAGGAGGAGGAGGAGGAGCGGGCGGATGATGATGCTGATGATGATGATGATGATGATGATGATGATGATGATGTGCTGATGATGATATGATGATGAGGAGGAGGATGATGAGGATGAGGATGAGGATGAGGATGAGGATGAGGATGAGGATGAGGATGAGGATGAGGATGAGGATGAGGAGAGGGGGAGGGGAGGAGGAGGAGGAGGAGGAGGCGGAGGAGGAGGAGGAGGAGGAGGAGGGCGAGCAGGAAGGCCAGAGGCTTCTTGGATGCCCCTCGGAGTCCCTTTGGATTTCTTCCGAGAGATTCTTGGCGTCCTATTGGGGTGTTTTGGGGGTCTCTTGGCAGTCTGGGGGCCTCTTGAGGCGTCCTGGGGCTTCTGGGGGGGGGGGCCTCTTTGGAGCCTCTTTGGGGTCTCTTGGGAGCCTCTTGGGGGCATCTTGGGGACATCGTCGGGGCCTCCTGGGCACCTCTTGGGGCCGTCTTGGGGCACCCTTAGGAGCCTTGGGGGTCGTTTTGGCGTCATCTTGAGGAGATCGATCAAAGGAGGGGTGCTCGTTACTTAGGCTCCCCCCAGGAGGTCAACATGTGGCCAAGACCTTGTGACATCAATGACTTTGGCATTCTCGCCGACGCATCTTTAGGCGTCTTAGGCGCATCTGGTGGGCCTCTTGGGGCCTCCTGGGGGTCTCTTGGGAGCTTTTTGGAGGTACCTTGGGTGCCTCTTGGGGGCCTCTTGGGGCGGCCTCCCGGGCACCTCTTGGGGCCGTCCTGGGCATCCGTGGGAGCCTCGAAGGCCATCTTGGGGCCATCTCGGAGGATCGAAGGTCCTCGAGTAGCACCCCCCTCCCACCCCAGGATGCCGACATGTGTCCCAAACCTTGGTGGAATCAATGATTTTGGCATTCTCGCCGATGTCTCTTGGGGCATATTGGGTGCCTGTGGGGGGTCTCTTCAGGCCTCTTGGAGGTCTCTTGGGAGTCTCTTGGGGGCTTGGGGACCTCTTGGGGGCCTTCCGGGCACCTCCTGGGGCCGTTTTTGGGCATCCTTGAGAGCCTCGGGGGGCATGTAGGAGGAGATCAATCAAAGAAGGGGGCTCAAGTAGCGCCCCCCCCAGGAGGCCAAAAGGTGGCCAAAACCGTACAAAGATCTTGGACGATCTGACACCTCGCGACCATCCCCGTCCAGGTCCAGGGTGAGGGGGGGGGGAGGGGTAAATCCCTCCCCGAAGGTGGAGAAGGGATTTGGAAGAGACATCAGCCTGAACCAATCACGCCCTGAAGGGGTTGTGTGATTCCACCGTCTCATCATTCTGACATCTCCCCTTCCTCCCAGGCTCATCCTGAGCACAGGTTTGGTGTGTACGCCTCCCTGGCCACGACAGAAGGATATAGCCACTGATTCTGGGCCCAAGGTAGGCCTGATCAGGAGTTGTGTTGGTGCGTAGTTGGCGTCCTCGTACGTTTCCTGTCCTCGCATTTGTCTGTTTCGCTTGCAAGGCCCGGGAGGGCCCGGGGACGACCTTTACAGACAGCTGCAGTCCCTGGCCAGTGCCAATCCCGCGGCCAGTTGGTGAGGAAGCGGAGGAGGAGAGGAAGAGGGGTAGGATGGAGAGACACGAAGGAGCAGATGGAGTAAGAGGAAGAGCATGATAAGGAGGAATCCTTATCAGGAGGAGGACGAGGAGGGGGAGGAAACGGAGGAGGAGTCTGATGATGACGATGACGATGATGATGACGACGATGATGATGATGTTGATGATGATGATGATGCTGATGATGCTGACGATGATGATGATGATGATGATGATGATGATGATGATGATGATGATGATGATGATGATGATGACGATGACGATGACGATGACGATGACGATGACGATGATGATGATGATGATGATGATGATGATGATGATGATGATGATGATGCTGCTGATGATGATGATGATTATGATGATTATGATGATGATGTGAGGGGGAGGAGGCTCAGAAGGAGGGATCAGGAGGTGGAGAAGGAGAAAAAAAGAGAGCCGGTGGCCGGTGAACTGGACGGATGATGAGTGCGGGGGGAGGATGGGAATGTTTGTTCGGGGATTCATGCGCCAGCTTCAATCTCGCACGTCCAAGTCTTGCGATGTCATGCAATTACTTTTCATTGGCAGCTGGCACCTGTACCATGCTCTTCGTCCTCCTACCCCGCTCCCTCCTCCGTCCTCACTCTTCCCACTTGCCTCATTTGCTCTCTCAGTGCCAAGGGCGGGATCAGGATGTGGCATGCCCTGACGTCGTTTTTTTCTGCCACCGTATCGCCGTACGGTGCGCGGCGACCAGGGCAATGGACTGTTGGGTTGAATTGATGCAGCGCTGGAGAAGGCACGTGACCACGACAATGAAGACAGATGATTTGGTGTCCCACGCTGGAGCTGTAAGATCGCATCTCGTGGTGCACGTAGATGGGCCAATGGAATGCAGCTTCGAATTTCATGCCGAGCTACGTGCGAGGTAGGCAGGGAGGGCGAGGGGTCGAGGATCATGAAGAGGGGTGCCTGCCGAGCAGGAGGCGTGAGATGAGCAGGGGGAGAGGAACTGCATGAGCATGAGAAGGTGAAGGCGCGGTCTTGTAGAGGGGATGATGAAGCGGCAAACGAGGATGGGTTGGAGGAGGAGGAGGAGGAGGAGGAGGAGGATTCGTAGGAGTAGCATGGAGGGGATGGGTAAGTCGCACGACCAGGATGATGATGATGATGATGATGAGGAGGAGGAGGAGGAGGACGAGGAGGATGAGGAGGAGGAGTGGTGACGGCTATGAGCAGGAGGATCCGGATAAGAAGGGGGAAGGGGAGAAAGCAGAGCAGGAGGAGGGGGGGCGGAGGAAGAGGACATTCGGGGGTGAGGGGAGGAGGAGGCGGATGGTGAAGAAGAGTGCGGATGACAAGTGTGATGAGGAGGCGGGCAGGGCGGGGAATGATAATGTGGGAAATGGTCATGAGGAGGATGTGGAGGAGGATGGGCGCTGCTATTGGAGGAGGTTGATAGATGGTGACCCGGTGGTAGCCAGTCCCACGTATGAAGATGTGTTGTAGTCGTCGTAGCTGCCAGAAGTGCGCGCCTGCGGAGCAAAAGCATATATCGTTGGCACCCTTTTTACTTTGTGCGCTGAGTTCGGATGAAGATGATAATGCGGACGACGACAAGACGACAATGTTGAAAACTTTGAAGATGATACAATTCGATGATTGTGCATCCTCTCACGTCCATCGGTGCCTCGCGACCTCGTCACGCTGCGATTCGAGTCATTCTCGCAACGCCTTATTGCGCTGTTCTCACGTGCAAGCCTCGGAAAGGGGAATGGATGGGGGGATGCCTTAGAAGGGAGAATGGAGACAGAGATGCGAGCACACCTGGCAAATCGGGACACGGAATGCGGCGTGGGGGAGGTGGTGCAGGAGCAGGAGCAGGAGCAGGAACAGGAGCAGGAGCAGGAGGAGGAGGAGGAGGAGGAGGAGGAGGAGGAGGATGTGGAGCAGGAGGAGCGGGATGTGGAGTTGGAGGAGGAGGTTCAGCAATAGCGCGGCCCACCCGCTTCTGCGACCAGTCAGCGTCGAGCATGGCCTCGGGCATGCGAGCACATACGCGACGGCTCGTCCGTAAGCTGCATCTGCGACTGCCCCCCCAGCCTCCTCGACGCCCCCCCCCCGCGGGGACTGC
Source organism: Prorocentrum cordatum (assembly GCA_963575745.1). Lineage (NCBI taxonomy): Eukaryota > Dinophyceae > Prorocentrales > Prorocentraceae > Prorocentrum > Prorocentrum cordatum. The sequence goes on along the minus strand of CAUYUJ010015825.1, from coordinate 145,318 downwards.
GCAGGCAGCCCCTTGCTGCCAGCGCCCCAAGGGGCCACAGAGTGGGCTGCACCCTGGGCTGGTCATCCGGAGCCTGCCCGCACACCATGCGCGAGGCTCGCCAGCCGAGGCTGGCGTTGCACCTGCGACGTCCACTGGGGCGCTTCCACGTGCGGAAGCCATCCATGCCGTGATCGGTACTCTGGGAAAGAGGCGTTGCACGCACGGTAAGGGCATCTTGCACGACGCTTGGGTCAGCGAGCTCGTTGTGGTGGTGGTGCCGCCGCCGCGCATGGCCGCTCGCGGCCCGCAACTCCCGCACGGACGACGGCGAGGGTGAGGACGACCCGCTGCAGGACGATGGCCTCGCCGAGGGCCCCGCGCGCGTCGCCGCCCTCCGCGGCGTCCTCGGCCCGCCCGTCGGCTGGGACTCGCGGAACCTGGCCGACCCATGCGGTCCCCCACCCGGTTGCGGTCGCGGAGTCCGACAGACCCATGCGGCCCCGCACCCGGCTGCGGCATCCCGGGCAAGCTCCGCCCAGCTGCTGGTGGGCCTCGAGGCACACTCCCACCGCGTGGAGGGGCTGGGCGGGCCGCGGACGGCCGGGGGCCCGCGCTCCAGGGCGTCCCCGGGGGGAGGGCGGAGGGGACGGCAGGGGCCCTGCCGCGTTGCGGTCGGGCGCCGACCCCTCCCTCCCGCTCTCGGACCGGACGGAAGGGCAGGATAGGGTCAAGTCGGGCATGTCCCTCTGCAGGAGGAATGTTCGAACATAGTTAAATAACAGTCAGGGGAGATGTTTGTTGCTACGTGTGACTATTTTTGAATATTTGTCACGCTTTTTTTAATCCGCCTCTAGGAGGACATGTCCGACCGAAGGATAGGGAAAGGGGGGGGGTACGAAATCTGGTGCATTTGCAGCTGGTTTCCGCCCCGCCGCCGGGCCCATTCCTCGACGCAGGGGCGCCTCCTGGCGCCAGGAGGCGCCAGGGCAAACAGCCACGCGAGCCGATTCTCTACGCTGCCCTTTGCTGCTATCCTAGCCTCTCGTTTTCCTGTCGTCCTCCCCGAACCTCGGCCCCATGAAGATGTCGTTCGGCCTCCTAGCCCTTCGTCTTGCTCGAGGCGGAGGGCCTCCATATCGGCCTCGCCTGGAGCCCGCGGCCTTTGGCCGCCCTCCGTTCGCTGCTCCTCGGGACGGCGGCGCGGTGCCGTCGCCTCCTTCTCCTGCACCCCTTAGCTGCCTCGATACGCCCGTTTTGAACCGTAGCACGTGCCGTTCTTAAAACGTCCGTGTCAATAGGTTGCGTGTTGGCTCAGCGTAGTGGCCCACGTGTTGGCGAAAGTATCGCGTCAGATCTACGTTTTCAGTCTACGTCTTGAGCTCCAGATCAATTCGCTACGTATTGCGTGTTGCGTATCGGGCCAGCTAAGCTGCACCCTTCCCTCATCAGGCATGCGACGTCCTGACTTTTCCATGCGGGGCCCCTGGAAGCCCCGACGCTTTCCCTGGGGCTGGTTTTGCATCCCGAGTCGGCTTCTGGCTGCCCCGGGGCCCGGCGAGGGCTCCCAAGAGCCGAAAGCTTCGGGGGCGGACAGACCTCCTACCCTGACACGTCGATTCAGGAATTGGCCGTTTTCGGTTCGCGAGAGGGCGTCGCGGCCGTCATTTCTGCGGGTCCAGGTCCGTCGGTTTCGGTCCCAGGCCGTTGTCACTAAGGGGAGGTCTACTAAAGGGAGGCTTGTCCACCGCCGAAAGCTACCAAAGTTTGTTCGCGACGCGAGCCTGTCTCGGCCTCTTCCACTCCGCCCCCCCCCCCCCCCCCCCCCCCCCGCCTGCCCTCCCCGGCGGAGCTGGCCCCTGTCGACTCCGATGGCGCGCTGTGCAAGCAATCTCCTGGCTCAGCAGTGGGCGCGGGCAGGAACAAGCTCACACCCACCAAGCCACCCCAACCCAACCCGAGCGCTCCAATTTGCCCCCCGTCTCCAGTGTGTGGGGGGAGGGGCGTCGGGGAACATTGAACAGAACAATGTCAAGCCCGTACCCCCCCCCAACCCGATATTCGGGTCTTCGGGTCGTGTTGGGGATGTCTGAGGAGAAAAAACACACAGACACAATTAATCGTCGAGTCCCAGGAAAATATGGGAAAATATGGGAAGTGAGGGAGAAGACAAAAAACCCGAACATATGGAAAACTATGGGGAAACATTTTATTTGTGTGTATTTATTTGTGTGTCCTTGGGCCCCTTGATTGGGGTTGTCTGGTGGGTCGTCAAGGCGGCCCCGCGGCGAGGCCCACGGGCAAGGGCGCTTCAAGTCTTGAACGTGCCACCACTTTGCCACTGCTGCCAACGACTACCAGCCTGGAACATATCCCTATCCCTATGCTGGGCACCTCCTCATCATGATGCCAATCTTAGAGATTCCCTTATTTTTTGAAGGCGGATCCCTAAGATGGTCATCGCCTTTTGGCGTGTCAATCTTAGGGATAGGGATACGTTCGAGGCTGGTAAAACGATTGGCCTCACGAGGAAACACGGGAAAGCGTGCCCTCCCCTCCGCCTGCCCTCTGGGGGAGGGCGGGATCAGTGGGCCGCGCGAGCAGGGGGGGGGCGCAGGCGTGGAGTGCTCCGTCACGCTGCCGCGGCACCCGCTTCCGGGCCCAGGCTGCCGGGGTGCCCCAGAGGGGCAGGTGGGACCATGGAGGAGGAAGACGGGGAAGGAAAGAGAGAAGCGGCTCTTGCTCCTCCTCCTCCTCCTCCTCATTGTCCTCCTTCTCATCCGCCTCTTCCTGCAAGAGGCTGCAGCGAGACTGGACTGTGGGAAGCCTTTGATGCCGTAGGAACCCTCCAGGGGCCACTCCGAGATAGCCCAGACTCTGGACCTATCAGCGCTTTGTACATGTCGTTGAGTCGCATAGGGTGGAGCATGAAAGATTGTGTGACCGTATTTGATCATCAGGGCACGGCTGTTCAGCTTACAATCGTCAGCCCCATGTTTCTGAAGGACTTGCTTCGACGAGCTGTTGTCAGGGACCTCGAAAAGTCGATCGCCAAGAAACTCGAGATGTCCTGGGACCGAGCCTGTTTCGACATCGTCAAGGCCGAAGCTCGTCGTAAAAAGTACACTCCCATAGAACAGGGCATGATTCGGAATCTTGCGTGCGGAGGTTGCTGGACAGCATCCCATGCCCGCGATGTAGGATATGTTCTGGATGACGAGCGACTCCTCTGTCCTTTTTGCATGCAGGCTGTGGATACCCCGCTTCACAGGCTCTGGAGTTGTGCAGCGGTCCAGGAGGAGAGGCGGAGTTGGTCAAGGAGGAGATTATCAGCAGGGGCCCGAGGGATTCACGGAGGAGGAGGTCGTGTTGCTCACGCGCGGCATCTTCGAGCACCCAGCGAGTTTCTGGCCTCAGCCGTGTGAATCGGGCGGAGTGGAAATCATATCGCATCAGGAGGATCGTGATTTCCACGATGGAGTGATCGCTGGTAGCATTTTCGTAGACGGTAGTATGTTTAGGCATCCGATACCAGAACTTTCGAGGGCTAGATGGGGGATAGTTCACGTTTCGGCTGAAGGTCTCCCCGAGTGCTCGATTTTGGGGCCTGTGTGTTCCCCGATCTTGCAGACTGCCCCCGCCGCTGAGTTTGTAGCGATGGCGCAGGCGTCTTTGCAGTTGGGGAGCTCCAGTGAAGTTTTTGTTTTCCAGATTGCCAGGCGGTAGTCACCCACTACAGACTACCACCCTCGCTTAGATTGTCTTCCAAGAAGAAATATGCGGATGCGGGCCAGTTTCTTTACATCAACCAGTGCAAGCAAGCGTTTAGAGTTCTTGGTCTCAAGGTCAGAGCCCACCTGGATCCCGAAGAGCCAGACCCTGAGCAGGGTGAGCGTTTCCGTAGGATGGGCAACGGCCATGCCGACGCAGTTGCTAAGGCAGGGGCGAATGCCCACCCGAGACCATCCGAGGCTGAAGCAGCGAAGGTGGCCAGTAACATAGCAGTTGCTCGTGCAGTGTGCCTTCTCGCCGCCAAGCTGTTACCTCAATGACCGAGATTCCGACTCGATGGTGTAGAGTTCTCAGCCCCAGATCGTGTGTGTCAGCTCGCTGCAGCTGTCGCCCAGCACGGTTGGCAGTTCTTTAGTGGCTGTTGGCGTTGCACGGTTTGTCGAACAAAAAGGCGCTAGGTCGGCTGCTAGGCCAGACCCTGGGAAATGCCTCGGCCCGTCACAGTTGGACATGGACGGGGCGGAGCGGAATGCCCACAAGCCTGCTTTGTTTCATGAGTCCGATGGATCGGACTGCTATTTGTGCATGTGCTGTGGGGCTTTCCTACACACTGATGCCTTGTCGCACAGTGGGTTTGCCAGCAGATTCCTCGGGCCTTTCAGCAGGCACAGCCGCACTACTTTCAATCAGATAATGTCAGGACGCTACCCGCGGAACGACAAGGATTTGCGGATTGTTGTATCTCCGGTCATCCCTTCGTTCGCACCTGGTCTCGACCCCAAGGCGAGTTGGGAAGTCTGTGCGAACGGCCCCGAACCCGATCCTGTGTCGGCCTTGAGGAGTGCTTCGGTGACGCACCGCCTTGTGGAGGCGGCCTCGGGCGGGCCAGGAAATTTCAAAGGGTATGGGTCGGGGTCGGATTGAGATCGGCTTGCAGCTTACTAGCCAAGGGGTATCCTCCCGCCGTTGGGAGCTCGCCCATTGGTTTTCTAGGTCGTTTCCTGTGGTCAGTCCCCTTTTTACTTTCAGGTCCCTCTGGCCAGTATATACCTGGTTTCACCTGGGTATTTTCTGCACCAAGGAGCGCCCTCTTCGGGAGTCGCCAACCCACAGTTGTATCGGGCTGCATCGGGGATGTCAAAATCCTCCTCCTCCTCCTCCTCCTCCTCCTCTTCCTCCTCCCCCTCCTCCTCCTCTCACTTCACCTCCTCCTACTCATCCTCCTCCACTCCTCCTCCTCCCACCCCCTCCTCCTCCTCCTTCTCCTCCTCGTCCTCCTCCTGAGGAGTTGTTGCAGCAGCATCACGTGAGCCGTCTCGCAAGACTTCGACCGTAGGCGAGGAATAGGACGAGGGGGAAGGGAATCGTAATCGGAACAGTTGCTGAGCCACCACCATAATAAGCAACATTCTGAAGCTTCAGGCCTTTCATGCACCGATCAAGGGTCCCCCGCCTCTTGCGACTGATACGCTCGGGCTAACATGTCTGACCTAACCTGCGCTAGTGGTCCTGGTTGAAACACCAACACCTTCTGCAGATCCATGCGCTGACGGAACAACAGTGTCATACATGATGAGATTCAGTCCCCCCCCCAGCCTCGCATACGGTCGATATCCATGGGTTCCACCCTGGTTTCGAGGAAGACGAATTACACGTTGTACACTTCCGACCCTTACTGTCGAGGGTCATGGCTGAGCCGAACTCTGCAACCGCAGCAGGGGGAGGAGGAGGAGGAGGAGGAGGAGGAGGAGGAGGAGGAGGAGGAGGAGGAGGAGGAGGAGGAGGAGGCGGAGGAGGCGGAGGAAAAGGTGGAGGAGGAGGACAAAGAGGTGGAGCAGGAGGAGGAGGAGGAGGAGGACGAGGAGGAGGAGGAGCTGTGGCGTGACCGCGGCTCCCAGGTGCTAGCCTGGCCGCCTGTTGCTACATCACCGAGGGCACGCCATTCCCGACTCTGGCCTGGCGGGAGCCCTCGTTCCAGTCGGGCCAGCGCCTCCAAACCTTTCCTGGTCGGGGGCTGGCACTCATACTTTACAGGGGGGGTCCATGCCAAGAAACACCCTTTTTGCCTCCAGGGTGCCCTTGGTTTCGTGGGTTCCGATGGTTTTGCGACGGACGGCGTGGCGCTCCCACACCAAACACCAATGGACGTCCTGGGGTCTCAGGGCTGGGTTTCTTGCGGAAGGCTCCTTGTGGACACGGCCTCCGCTGCAGCTTTCTCGCGCTGGGGACACGCCTTTTGCCACAGGCAGTGCGGAGCAGCGCGCCGTCGATTTCAGGGGCAGGGAGTGGGTCCCGTGGCACAGGGGCGGCCAGCGGATGGGCCCGGTGGGTCCAGGAACTGCCTCGGACTCCCAGGCTGCCTCGCTCCTCCTCCCTGCCTCGGCGCACGAGACCGCGAGCAGCGCCCCCCCCTGCACTGCAGGGCCCAGGCCGGAGTGCCGACGGAGGGCCTCTCCTGGGGGAGCGATCAGTGGCATGAACACAAAAGCTTCAGACCCTGCTCAACTGCAGCCTTTGTTCAGCCAAGTTGCGTAAGAAACAGGGGGGCGAAAAATGGCATGAGCACAAAAACTCGGAGATCCGCGCGGATTCCTCGGATCGGCGCTGGGGCGCCCTGACGGCGCCTCCGGCGCCGCCCCTGGCGCGCTCCGCGCGCCAGGGAGGGGGGTCCAGCGCGGATCCGAGAAATCCGCGCGGACCTCCGAGTTTCTGTGTTTATGTAATTTTTCGTTCCCCAGCTTCTTACGAAACTTGGCTGAACAAAGGCTGCAGTTGAGCAGGGTCTGAAGTTCAACGACAGGGAGACCCTGCTCCGAGACAGGCTCACGCCGAATTTGAGCACTACCGGTACCCACGCGCGCGCATGCTCGTGACCCGCACGAGCGCGCGTACCAGCAAATTCACGCGGACATTGCCCAACAATTTATTTCACGCTGGATGGCAAGAAGTCTGCACACAATATCACGACCCAACCTATCTTGTTCTAAAGTGATGGTTCTTTAATGCTCGGGGGCGGCTGCTCGACAAGCCGCTTCCTGAGCACAGACGTCAGTAACAACGTTCAGGAGCCTTTCAATCGACGTGAGTTGGGGTAGCTGTTCGTCCATCTCAGATCGACCTCACCACCCCTGTGGTCCCGAACATCCCAGGGACGAACCCAAAGGTCTAGCTCATCAGATGTAGCATGCGAAGCTCGAGGTCCCCGAAAGTCCCGAACAACATGATTAGAATCACTGAACACAAGAATTCTCCCAGTAGTATGTTCCAATACCATGATAAGGGCCAGGAGTTCAGAGCGAGGACTCGACTGGTCGGGCCACCAAGACAACCACCTAGTCCCCCATTTACGTCATTAAGAGGGGCACCTAGCCTAACACATGTCCAGCCACATCTCCTCAGCCTTGGGTCCTTAGTTTCTCCGCCCCCTCCCCGCCCCCGATCAGCCGATGCCCCAGACCCCTCCGTCACGGACTGCAAGATCGTCGGACAATCCCCATCCATATTTCGTCGTTCCACGGGCCCCGGGGAGACGTCCAATCGACCGATCTCGAGGCATGAGGCCGCGGCACCAGAGGGCAGGTACATGAGCTTCGCGAGTTGCACACTCGGCAAGGTGAGCAGTACGCTCGGCAGCTGGATCTGGGATGGACTCGTTGCACCTGCAAGTCCAACAACGGTGGAAGGGGGACTCGAGAGCCTCTCCGCACCGAGGACACAGCCCCTGGGAAAGAGTAGCACGCACCTCATCATGCAAGCGTTGGTCGGTCCAAAATTCCGCCGACACCAGATTTCGGAGGAGGGCTTCCGCATTAAAATCAAGGTCCTTCCTGAGTTTAGGGAGGACGCCCCGAATCACAGTGAAATCAACTCCCGACTGGGTTCCATGCCCGTGGTAGTGCTTAACAGCCTGGCGTCAAACCAGGTCATCATAGATAACCTTCAGCCTGCGCCAAAGGGTCACCGACAAATCGGACGCAATGGTACTTATGTCACATCCTTTTTCATCCTGCCAGTGAATGGGGCTCCTGGATTGCCAACCAAAGTCCAGGAGGACGGCCACAGTGGCCGCAACAGGGCCCCGAACACGCTTCCAAACTTGACACTTGGGGATGGAGGTGAACTGGTCATACTTTGCATTCCAGAGCTGGGGAACGCGCTGCGTTTCTTTATCAGGAAGGGTTTCCCAAACGTCAGCAAATCCCTGAAGATGTTCTTGCCGAAGACGGTTGATGGGGTCATTCTTCTCAGAGCCCAAGATGCCCAAGACCGTGGAGGTACAAGCTCCAGCATGCTTGCGCCCAGAACAAATAGCAGCCTGTCCTCGGGCACTCTGGACTTGGGCCCCTGACAGTCCTGCAACGTTGTGTCCCCACGTGCTAACAGCGAGCACTCCTGGTTTGTAGAGCTTCGAGGCTTGCTTCACAAGTCTGGTGAGGTACCGGACCTACTTGGCACGTGCAGCAGCCTTATGACGATTGCAGATATGCGATCTTCCAATTGTGAGCACCAAGCAACGTGAGGGGGCGTCTGTGAGCAACGACAGCAGACTTGCCTGATATAGCAATTTCGTTGGTCTCAACCGTGTGCCCAAATTGAACGGCAGCCGCAACGATGTGCCGCCGAACCTGATCTTCTGTTCCTTGGCAGGTTTGATACATATGAGATGTGCCTGCACAGTTTATCCCTCTTCTTAGTGCTTCTGCAGTTCTTTTCTCGAGCCTCAGGCCTTCGATGGCCTGGGGTGCGCCGCAGCTTCACATCTTCGCACGTGAACTCCTCGCGGCCTCGGCTGGTGGCTGGCTCTCGCGGCCCGCGGCGCCGGAGGGGCCTCTCTGCATCTGCGAGCCACGGCTCGAGTGCCCGGCGTGCTCGCTGGGCTGTGCGCCGTGCCCGGAGCGCGCGGTGGAGTGCCCGGCGGTGGTGTGCCAGTGCGCGCCTGCTGGGACGACGCAGCCGGAGTGCCCGGCGGCGTCGGTGCCCTCTGGGAAGGGCTGGTCGCTCTCGCTGGGCTTGGGCGGCTGGGGGCTGCTGCCGCTCGCATTCCTTGCAGGCCGGCTGACAGCCGGCTGCCCGCGGCCCGCGCGCCGCCCCAGAGCGCCGCAGCCGGCGCTGGAGGCGGCCCCGCCCGCCGCGGCCTCGCTCGGGCCGACCGAGCGTCTGGGCGCGCCGCCCGCAAGCTCGGCCTCTACGCTTTCTTGGTCTTCGGGCTCAGCTGCCTGGGACAGTGCTGCAGGGGAGGCCGCGCCGTGGCGGTCGCGCCGATCCCGCTGATCGTCCTAGGCCAGGCGGGAGGGCACGATGGCGCGTGCTCCCGACATCCACGAGACCATGGTGGCCATCAACTTCGACGACGACGACCACTTCCGCTGGCATGTGCGCATTCTGGCTCATCGGTTGGACGACCTTCGGTGGGTAGCTCTCTCGCCGGACCTGGAGGTGCTCGTCCTGGACCTCTCTCGGCATCTCGTGGTGCCGGTGGCGCGTGGTGCTCCCTTTCCAGCCAGGATCGCGGGCGACGTCTACTCGAGCGACCGCTTCGACGAGGCGGCCTTGCAGGCGGCCAGACAGGAAGCAGCGGCCTTGGCGGATGTGCTTCGACCTGCGGGAGCCGGGGCGGTTGGGCCGGTGGCAGCGGCCCCAACCTTGACGATGGAGTGGAGGTTCGCCGACACTGCCTTCGACAAGTTTGCCGAGGTCGTGCCGGTGGAGATCACTCGGAACGCCTTGAGGATGGTCATCAAGGGAAGCGCTGGGCTTGCCGAGGTGGAAGAGAATGGAGAGCGTTTCTGGACCTTCGTGGAGCGAGTGGCGAACCAGGATGTCGAGGACTGGCGGGAGGAGAAGACCAGTGGACGTGGCCGAGATGCCCGCATCCTCCCCATCCAGAGGGACATGGGCCGCTCGAGGTTCGCCAAGCTGAAGGATGCCCTCTCCGAGATGACGTTCCTGGAGGACCCGCCGCCAGCCGACTGGCCGTTTGCCGGTCCGCAGGCTATCAAGGAGGTGCTGGTGGCGGCCCGAGCTGCGAACGAGGACTTGACCGGGTTCCACGAGCACTGGGTCAGGTCTTCTGGCGTCAACCCGGACCATCCGGTGGCGCTCAAGCATCGGGATCTGCTGTCGGTGCTGCATCACTTGGTGGCCTTCGACCAGGTGAACGCTGGCCAGCTGGCTGGCGCGGAGATGTGTGCTCGACTCATTCTCCAGATCCACCAGGCCGTAGGCCGCTCTCCCAAGAACCCAGTGTTCCAGGGCACGAGCCTCATGGTGATGAGCTCGCTGGACTCCACGGGCGGCGTCCTCACAGGGAAGTTCGCGCGCTGGACGGCAGACGAGCAGAAGTCGCGGGCCTTCACCATGAAGCAACAGAGGCTGTACCAGGAGGAGGAGGACAAGCGCAAGGGCTCCACGGACAAGGGGCCGAAGGGCGGCAAGGAGAAGGACAAGTGACTGGAGCTTCCTGCTTCGGTCGCCTGGGGTTTGGGCCGACCCGGTGGTCATGGTGGTCGGCTCAGGCCTTTTTCCGCTACCACTACGCCTTCCTGAGGTGGCGGAGAGTGGAGGTGGCGCCCGTCACCTGTCCCGGCGGCGGCGCCGGCAGTCGCGATCTGAAGAGCTGGTGGAAGGAGCCGTGGCATCTCTCAATGCCTTGGCGGGCTGTCAGCCGGGAAGGGCTCTCACGCTCGAGACGCCCAGCCGCCTTTCTTCTCAGAGCATCACGCCCGCGCAGGACGGGGCGCTCAACAACATCGGACGTGCCGTGGCACACTTTCTCCCAACTCCGGACTTCACCAGCGAGTTTCCTGAAGGTGCCCTCCAGGAGATCATCAAGTGCAAGTCCATCTACGACATCGATGATGACAGTACCGTGGCGTCCTATGACCCCGAGAAGCTGGCCGTCTTGCATCGGCCTGGGGCTCCCGTCCCTGCTCTCGAGTTGGTCGGCGAGGAGTGCAGGCCGTATCTCGAGGATCCCGACTCCCTCATCGTCCTGCCGCCGCTGGAGTTGGCCGCGATCGAGGACCCCGTCGTGCCGCACTGGGACCCGAAGCTTGGAGGCTCTCAGGAAGCTCGCAGGGACTTCGTTGATCGGCTTAGCCGTGTGGGGCTTATCTCATGGAGGAGGCGGGAGCGCTGCAGGGTCGGAGCTTTCTTCGTCAAGAAGAAGAATGACGCGATCCGCCTCGTCTTGGACTGCAGGCCGACCAACCAACTGCACAGGAAGCCGCCGAAGTCGGACCTCGCCACACCTGGCGCTCTCTCGAACCTCGTGCTGGCGGAGGAGTGGTGCCGTCTTTCGGCGGATGACCTCCCAGCCTGTGACAAAGGCTCAGGGAGCATTGACCAGCTCGACCTCTCGTGTGCAGGTATGGACCTCAAGGACGGCTTCTACCAGTTCAGGGCGGACAGCGTGGCGTCGTGGTTTTCGCTGGGTGTCTCTTCGTCCGCAGCGGACGCGGGTATCTCTGAAGTTTACGATGACGAACTCCGTGCCGTCGTCCCCGTTGAAGGTCAGGAGCTCGTCTGGGCGTGTTTTGGCGGTCTGCCGATGGGTTGGAGCTGGGCGATGTTCTTCTGCCACGGTAGCCTGGAGGCGGCGTCGCGCCGAGCTCTACGGCGGCTGGGGCTCCCGGAAGTCACGCTCAAGGATTGGGGACCTCCGCCGCCGTTTGGAAGGACAGCCGCCATCGTCGCGCCCTATGTCGACAACGGTAACATCATCGCGGGCAGCCCCGAGGCCGCCCTCAAGCTGTACGAGGCACTGCGTGAGGAGCTCACCAGCATCGGCTTCCTTCTCCACGAGGAGGCGGAGCCTGCGCCGGACTACGAGCTCGTGGGCCGGCAGATCCGTGGGCGACGCCTCTGCCTCATCCCGCGTCCTCGACGGATGTGGCGGCTGTGGGTTGCGCTGGACGAGATTTGCCAGGTCCGCCATCTCGGTCCAGCGCAGCTTCGCAGAGTCATCGGGCACCTGGTCGACCACTTCAGCGTCAGGAGAGAGCTCCTCAGCTGCCTGTGCTCGGTCTACCAGTTCGTGGGCGATGGATTGGGACCACCGCGAGCTCTCGACCATGCCGTGGTCACCGAGCTCAGGGTCGCCCAGGGCCTGCTGCCGCTCGCGGTGTCGGAGCTGGGCAGGAGCATTGCCTCGGTGGCATACTGCTCTGACTCGAGCTCGAGGGGCTTCGCGCTGCACGTCACCGAGACCGACCCGCGCGAGGCCTGGGCTGCAGCTCAATTCCATGAGAGGTGGAGGTTCCGAGAGGCCGACCCGCCTCCCCTTCCCGAGGATCGAGGTGACGACCTTCGAGGCGCTCTGGTGCCAGGAGCGGTGGGCTCGGTCCTCACTGGCGACTTCACCGCCTTCGCGCAGGAGCACCTGCTGGTCAAGCCGCGGCCGACCGGGCCTGCTGCGCTTGGCATCGCCGCGCCCGGCCTGGTGGAGGTCGTCGGCCGCGTCCCCAGGCTCGCGCCGAGCTGGGGCGAGCCAGGCCGCTGGCGCGCAGTGGCGATCGGCGCCTGGAGACGGCCTGACAAGATCCACAACCTGGAAGCTCGTGCTGCCATCATGGGCCTGGAGGAGTACTGCAAGGATCCCGCGAACCACTCGCGCGTGCTTCTCTCGCTCGGGGACAACATGTCCGAGGTCCTCGCCATGGACAGAGGTCGTGCCCGATCGTGGGAGCTGCTGGCTCTGGCGCGGCGCGCCGCCGCGCTCCAGGCCGCGGCCAACGTTCGCTGGGCCCGGAGGCACATCGAGACGGAGCGCAACCCCAGTGACTATGGGTCCCGGTTGCCGCACCTCCGGCCAGGCGAGGTTCGCCGAGGCCGTGGTGCTGAGGCGCTGGACGAGGGCCGCCTCCGCGTGCTGCCCGCTGCCGCCCAGGAGGCGGCGCCGCTGGCCGTGGCGCGCCCTGCGGAGGACGCGGGCCTGGCCGCGGTGGATGTGCGGCTTGCAGGTGCGGCTGCCGTGGCGCGCCCCGTGCGGCCCTCCAGGCCAGTACGGGTACCTAGGCCTGAAGTCCGTGCACCGCCGGGCCTTCGGCGTCAGGGCAAGGCCTTCCTGGAGATCTTTGCGGGCTGCATGCGCCTTTCGGCGGCGGTGGCCCTCGCGGGCTTGTCCGTGGCGGTCCCCATCGACTACGAGAATGGCGAGCATTTCGACATCATCTCGCGACCCATCGCTGAGGTGGTGCTCAACTGGATTCGAGGTGGCCGCATCTGGGCCGTCGCCCTCGGCACGCCCTGCACGCGCTGGAGCTCAGCCCGACGGTCGGACCCATCGGGTACCACGGAGAAGGATGGCTTGGAGTGCGCCCGCTTCACTGTACGAGTCCTACGGGAGTGCTTTGTCCACAACGTTTTCGTGGTACTGGAGAACCCGTGGTCGTCTGGGCTTTGGCAGTGGCAGCCTATCAGGAAGCAGCTCAGGCGTCTGGGGTGCGAGCGTCATGAAGTTCACATGTGTGCCTATGGTGCCGCCTGGAAGAAGCCAACTGGTCTCTGCAGTAACCTTCCCAACTTCGAGCAAGCGGTCCGCCGTTGTCCAGGCTGCCAGCGTCACGTCATACTACAAGGCTCGGTCTTCGTTGAGGGCATCGGTTGGCGTTGGCGGACTTCGTATGCCTCGGCTTACCCTCCAGCTCTTTGTCGGGCTGTGGCCCAGGTGCTTGGGGATGCCGCCCCGCCCAGCGCCTTCTGCCGAGGCGGCGAGCAGCTCTTGGCGCCCTCGTGGGAGGCCGAGCTCCGCCAGGCCGCAGGCACGGTCGACCCGTGCCCCGCAGCCGCACTGGCGCTCCCAGTCCTCCCGCGGCGGGCCTCGCTCGGCTGGGAGCGGGCGAGCCGCTCCTGGGACGGCGTCTCCCTGGGCGAGGAGCTGGACATCCTGCGCTCTCACCGAAGTGGAGACTCGTAACCGCCGTCGTGGCCAGCGACTTCGGCAGCATGGAGCTGAAGAGCCTGGATTCCTCAAGAAGCTGACGGTGACGCCGGTCACACGGAGGCGATATGAGGCCGCCTATGCTGATGTGGTGCGCTTCCTGGGCCGCTGCGTCCCCAGTGCCAAGAGCCTTGAGGCGTGGGACCGTGCGCTGGAGGACTACATCGAGAAGCTCTATCTTGCGGGAGATCGCATCACCGTGGCCAGGTACGCTTTCCATGGGGTCGCGTTCGTCAACGAGTGGCCCCGGCGAGACCCCTCGCTGCTGCCGAGGTCCCGGCTGGCCCTCCTCGGCTTTGCCCGGTCGTCGCCTGAGCACTGCCGTGACCCGCCCTGTATGGAGCAGGTCTACCTGGCCATCGACTACTTCATCGGGCGCGCTGCCGGCCAGGACCTTCTGCTGTACGCCATGGCGGCCGCGCACGCCTGGATCAGCGTCGACTGCTACCTCAGGCCGTCCGAGGGCCTGTCGCTGGTGGGCGCCGCTGTGAGTAGGCCGCGCCGTGGGGCCGCTGCGCAGGGTTGGGCTCTGACGATCGCGCCCCGAGGAGGGCCACCCGCCAAGAACAGGAGGTTCGATGCGAGTGTGGTCGTGGGTGCCCATGACAGGCAGTGGGCCTGCCAGCTGCTTGAGCTCCTGACACGCAATCTAGGATCTGACCAGCCACTCTTTCGTTGCCTCACGCTGAGCACCTTAGAGCGGCTCTACCGAGAGATGAGTAAAGCTCTTTCTTTTCCTATGTTAGCGCATGGGCTTCGCCATGCGGGGCCTAGTCATGATTCGCTGGTGCACAAAGTTCCCATCGAAGATATCCAGCAGCGAGGGCGGTGGGTGTCTCTCGAGAGCTGCCGCATTTACACCAAGCCCGCCAGTCTCGTTCGCTCGCTCGGCCGTGTCTCAGATCAGCTTCTTCGCCAGGCGGCGCGCCTACGCAGTGACCTGCCCGAACGAGTGTTGCAGGTAGTCAGTGAGGCCCTCGCAGTATCTCGGCGTGCCGGCAATCCTGGCATTTCAAAGCGTGGCCGGAGATGAGCAACAGAGCATCTCCGGACTTCTTCGGGGACCCACCCCTCAGGCACCTCTCGCGTGTTGCGAGCCGGCTCATAAGATGCACGTCGACATCTATCGATCGTCGCTTGCTGCTCTCTTTGTGTGCATGCATGAGTGTGTCTTTGAGCCGAAGCACGTTTATTCAGGGATGTGAGATGTGCCTGCACAGTTTATCCCTCTTCTTAGTGCTTCTGCAGTTCTTTTCTCGCCCCTTTCCCCCCTTGTCCTTCCCTCTTCTTCCGTCTCCTCCACTTGTGTGCCCTCGACGGTGTTGTGCCACTGACTTACACTAGCCTCTTGTGCGCTGCTGGAGTTGGTATTTGGCATTTCAAAGCGTGGCCGGAGATGAGCAACAGAGCATCTCCGGACTTCTTCGGGGACCCACCCCTCAGGCACCTCTCGCGTGTTGCGAGCCGGCTCATAAGATGCACGTCGACATCTATCGATCGTCGCTTGCTGCTCTCTTTGTGTGCATGCATGAGTGTGTCTTTGAGCCGAAGCACGTTTATTCAGGGATGTGTATATGTGTATATATGTATATATCATTATATGAACGCTTACTCACACTAGGGCTCCCGAAGATATGCAGATTATGGACATCATGGATGATCTGGTAGACGTGAACCTTAACCAGCGGCATAGATTACATACGACCTGGAAGGGTCCCAATACCAGCAGGTAGGACCTGGGATTAGAAACAACTACTATCGAGCATCCTGGGGGGCGACGTGCAAAAAAGAGACCGAGGTATAGCATGTGTTGCGGGAAATTCAGCTCGCAGGCAAACTTAACGAGCCTAGCCGGCACAACAGCATCAAACACTTTGTTCAAATCCCAGTGGATGGCAACACTGCGCACCCCTTCGACGGTGGCAAGCTCACGGCACAGCTCTCTCCGAAGCGCAGCCTGCAGGGCCGAACTCCCCTTGATCGCATCATCCCAAAAACCATCGTGTCCCTGGGCCAATTGGGCCACCGAACCACCCCGCAGTTTACAGTAGATACGGTAGAGGGTGGGACACTTACAGACAGTCCTCTCATCAACGCGACTTTTCTGAAGAAGGCAGATGATGCCCAGCAGAGCCTGAGCAGGCCAAGCCTTGTGTCGTTCACGTCCATTAAACAGCCCGGCGAGAGCTTCGGCAGCGCCAGGGTCCAGATCCAGGAAATCCCGAGGCCTCCACCCACCAACTCCAACCGCAGTGGTTCCGGAAACGACCCGACTCGCAACGTACAGATCTCGGGGAATGAGTTCGGGGACTGAATCCGAAGGGCAGCCACGCGTAGCTCATCCGACGCCTCGCCAAGCTGTAGTTTCTGGATGGCGCTAGGGGTCCACCATTTGCTCCAATTTTTTCACGGAGCTGCGCCATCTGTTGGGGGAGTTGGAGTAGCTATTGGGGGGCCTTGAAGTACTCCAGCTCCTTGTTTCATCCCTCCTAAGCCATGAATGTGCCTCAGACGCTCCGCGAGGGAGAGCCTTCAGCAACAAGTCCTCGACGGTCTTAGCTGAGTCAGTGAGGGCCATCGCCCACGCCTTAGTGAGAGTGGCCGTGCACCTATCAACCAAGGCCTGACATGTATCAATATTCACTGATTTAAACCGCTAAGCTGGGTGCGCCATTCACGTGGAAGCTGATCAGCTGGCCGGCAAGCAGTGTGCTGATCCATGCGAACACCCAATTCAGCGAGTTCGTTGCCGAGACTGTGATGCATGCGTTGGTAGCCCTTGCTGAGGGCCACTCCGAGTTCAAACAACTTCTGAGAGACAGTAAACCAGCAGGTGGGGGAAGGCTGGGCAAATCATCCACTCCTTTGCCATGGTCAGTAAGTGCGGTGGAACGAACATGCGCGGTCTCTCCTCTGCCAAAATATCTCTGCTTCCTCCTCCACAGCAGTAGAAACCATCATTCGTTCCATCGGTCGTGACCAGAGAATGTAGGATATGTCAAGACTAGCAGAGAGATGAGCACAGACATGCGGATGTACATTAGGCACGTCGGCCACAGGAGGTGGTCGCCAAGCACGAAGTTCAGCAAAGAAATGCGTGGCTGGAGGAGGAGGAGGAGGAGGAAAAGGACGAGGAACGGAAGGAAAGTGGCCAGCTTGGTTGACCGTTGGTAGTTGCCATGGCATCGAGAGTAGCCCTCATCGTCTTTTCGCGCACCAGGCTTAGTTTTCGCTCCATCTTTGCCATCAACGCTCTGTGTCCTCTCTGCACACGATACTGAACGGCGGCCCTTCTCACGATGATGTAGGCAATAGCGCCACCAATGATAAGATGAGGAGGGATGTTCCGAGGGAGGTTCAAGGTGAGAAGGGGCATGGGGAACCGAGATCTCAGAAGCTGGCCGGGATTCCAACATCTTGCGGCTCTCATTCCAGATCGGGACCAGTACACCAGACGGATTCGGGTAATGTTTCTCGCGCCACCGCTTCACCACCGCTTCATTGTCCGAAACAGAGTTCATCTTCCGAAGTGAACACCAGATTGTAATCCCCAAGAGAGCGCAGTTCACCGAGAGCCACGGCTTGCTTCCCACGAGAGGTCCACACAAGCCTGGGCCCAGAAGTGCAGGCTCGCAACCTCGAGCGGCGACTGCTGATACGCCTGCTCTGCTGAGCCTGGTGTCGGGAATCAGGGCCCCCCCCCCTAGGTGTGATGACAGAGGGAATGGGTGGGAGAGGAGGGTGAGGGGAAGGCGGAATATGAGAGGAGTGACGGGGGAGGATGATAGAGTGATTTGGGAGGCAGGAGCAGAAAGAGTAAGGAGGCATCAGGTTGCCGTGTGTCCGACGGCTACCCCAGCCTGCTTCTCGAATGAAGCGCAGGCAATTGTGCACCCCGAGTTGTGTCACCTGCCAGCCCCTGAGTCGCTGTAGGTCGGTGCCAGCAGGAGAGGAGGGATTCGAGAGGGAGGTGGCGGAAGAGGGATGGTGGTGGTGAGGATGAGGACGAGGATGCGGAGGACATGGGGGAGGAGGGGGAGCAGGAGGAGCAGGAGGATGGGTTCTTCCTTCTCCTCTTCCTCCTCCTCCTATTCCTCCGTCTCCTCCTCCTCCTCATCCTCCTTTTCTCTTCCCTCATGAATATCTCCTCCCTGTCGCAACCTGAGGCCAGTCGGAAGGCGGGTCGGGCAATTCGCTTGATGTTCCCTTACCGTTTATGAGCCTCAAGCTAAAACACCGGCAAGATCTTCACGAGTTCAGGGCGGTTTGTTTTCAAAATGTGGTTCTCGCCGTAGCGCCGCGCGCATTCGTTGTGAAAATTTGCAAGGGTTGCACGGGTTGAGGGTAGTTTCTTTTCAATATGTGGCTCTCGCCTTAGCGCCGTGCACATTCGTTTTCTAATTTGCAAGAGTTTGGACAGGTGGTTTTCAGCATGTAGCGCTCGCTATCGCACCGCGCTCATTCGTTTTCAAGCGTTGCAAGAGCTTCACGTATTGAGGGCGTCTCGTTTTCGAAATGTGGCCCTCGCCTCAATGCATCGCACATTCGTTCTACATATTTGCAAGGGCTGCACGGATTGAGGGTGGCTCCTTTTGAACATGTGGCTCTCGCCTTAGCGCCGCGCACATTCGTTTGACAAAAAAATCCAGAGTTCCAGTGGTTCTCATGGTTGGCGTACAAGAAATGGCGGTTTGGAAGGACTCAGGGCTGTCAGGCCGCAAAGGTTACGTTGATTCGCGGTGTTGAAGTCCCAGGAGCGATGTTCTGGCACGATTCAGGATCGCCAAGACGCAACAGTCAGATTGACTCGTGGCGTGGAAGTTATGCAAATGGTGTTTTAGCACGCTTCCGGATCTTCGAGCGATTGTCTCCCAGCTGGGCACTTCCCCCAGCGGAGATGAATCTTTGTAGGGGCCTATGAAGACGGCGCCTGGAGGGAGGCCCGGAGGGAGGGTATATTCCAACATCTTTGACGAGCCTTGGGTTTGCACTGGTCCTCCTCCTCCTTCTCCCCCTCTGTCCTTCATCCTCCTCGTCCTCAGGCTCATCCCCTAACCCCCCACTCCCGATCCTCCTCCTCCTCCTGCTCCTCCTCCTCCTCCTCCTCCTCCTCACCAGCCAGCCTCGAACTGTCGCTGGCTTCTGCTCGAGGCGTGGCGCTGATGCTTTGATTGCGCCGGCTTTTCCATGCGAATGTGCGGGGCGTGGGCACCGGAGTTGGGGATGGAGGAAATGAGGGCCGGGGCCATGTGCGGGGCGTGGGCCGGGAATTTCCTGCCTGAGCCTGCTCTTCGTCGTCTTGCTCCTCGTCTTCCTGCTCCTCGTCTTCCTCCTCCTCTTACTCCTCCCGCCTCCTCGTTTTCTTCCAGCTTCTCCTGGCTCCTCGCCTTCCTGCTCCTCGTCGTCCTCCTGCTCATCTCGCTCTGCTTCCTCGTCATCCTTCTGCTCCTCTTCATCCTTCTGCTCCTCATGCTCCACCGCCTCCCTCCGCCGTCTTCCTCCGCCATCTGTCGTTTCTCGCGCGTCGCACCGTCCACCGCCCTCTCGTTCCGTGCGTTGGGCCGCCCAGGGCTCAGGGCTGGGCCTCCCTTCGCTGCGGAGGGTGGCGGTCAAAGCTAGAGTTCCCCCCCTGGCTCTCGAGGTGAAAGTCTGTCATCAAGACAGCGCGCAGACTGCTGCAAGGTCGAGTCTGGCCGACATCTCCATCTTCCACCTCGTCCTCTTCCCGTGGCTCAACCACTCACAACTCTGTCACGAGAGGTGATATGTCGTGGCGCTGTCCGCGCTCCTTCTTCCCCCTGCAGAAGAGATGCGCTGCACAAAGTCGTCCACCTCGCCCCCCTCCCGAGGGGCTCCAGACCATCCCCAGCTCCTGAGCATGGCTTATGCTGCTCCAACCTGCTTTAGCCTTGACCGCCAGAAGGAACTTTGAGCACCAAGAAAGCACCGAAACTTGAGGGTCTTCACGTGTAGGGCCCCGGGGGGCGATGCTCGTTCGACACTGCTTCGATACTTGTTCTGGATGCTCGCACTTGAAGGCCACCGGACCATCGGCGGGGCGGCGTGCGTGCGCGGCCGGAGGGGGGCCGCGCACGCGGCGTGGAGAGTGTGGAGACTGGAGCATGATTGGGGTGGCGGGGGCCGTCGGCACTGAACGGTGTGTCTCGTTTTCGTTCTGCTCTTCGTCCCGTCCCTCCTCGTTTGGCCTTCGCTTCGCCTCGAGTGCAAGCTGGCCACGCGCAGGAGGGGGTATGGGGGAGGGGGGAAGGCTTCTTAGAAGCACCCCTGCTTCTAAGAAGCCTTCCCCCCTCCCCCGACCCCCTTGTGCGCGCCGCCAAGCAAGAGAAAAAGCATGGAGGCCTTTTGCGCCCGCGGGCCCTCCGCGGCCCCGCAGGCTTCGAGCAGCGCATCGTCCCCGCCCCAGACGGCCGCGGCCTCGCGCTCGCGTGGCAGGACACGCCCGCCGCGCGGGGGGCACCCCGCCTCCCGCCGGTCCCGGCTCGGCGCGCGGGAGGGGCCGCGGGCTGGCGCAGGCGTCCCTGGGCAGCGCTGGGGCGCGTGCATGTCTTGTCCTCGGCGGGGATCCTCGAGGAGGGTCCTCGGGCCAGGGGGAGAAGAAGCGCACGAGGCCGAACAGAAAGGCACGGGCAGTGGACGTCCGAGCGATGGCAAGATCCTGGGGGCCCCCGGGGGCCAAGAGCGGCCGCCCGGACTCCAGGCCTCCCAGATGGGGTCCGGGCAGATAGGGTCGGAGGCTCGCGCCGCATCGACGAAAGCCCGAGTTTCTCCCCACCGATGGCGCCGATGCATCGGCGAGGCATTGGCGACGCGGCGCGATCCTCCGAGTCCATCTACTTGGGTCCCATCTAGGAGTTCTCTGCAAGGGCAGCCGCCTGGACTGCACGAGCGCCAGGAGCCCCCTTGACCCGCGCGTGCCACGCCGAGTTCGTCTCGGTCGGCTTCGCTATCGTGTGCGGCACCCGTCTGCGCCAGGGAAGCGGGGAGGAGGCGAGTGGAAGGGCCGGGGAACGGGGAGGAAGCGGGGAGCGGGGAGGAAGCGGGGAGGAAGCGGGGAGGAAGCGGGGAGCGGGGAGGAGCCGTCTGCGCCAGGGAAGCGGAGTGGAAGTGGGGTTCGCGGGAGAAGGGCGAGGGGGGTTGTGCAGGGGCATGTCGGCGGCGGGGCGAGAGGTGCAGCGGCCGCCTGCGCAGCGTAGGCTTTTCGCTTCAGACGGAGCATCGGCAGCGGTTTGCCTTGTATGATTCAAGGGCGTAACAAACTCCCCTACCCTGGTTTATGAGGCGCTGTGCGCTGCACCTCCTGTGGGCTGACAGGGTAAACCCTGCGTGTCGCGCGTGCTGCGCGACGTCCTGGCGGCTCTCTGGCCTGTGGGAGCTCCCAGGAGGTTTACTGACCACGCACTTGTAACCCAGGGTAGGGGCGTTTTTTTCATTCCTCAAATTATGGCAGTTTCCTGGGCAGGCTTCGAAGCAAACGTGCGACCTTATGCGTGAGGGGGAGACACGTGTGCTGCAATCCGGTTGCATCGTCAGTCGTCGGGTCTGTAAGTTCCCCGTCGTCAAGGTTTGGCTTACCACGCCAGGGCAGTACAATCGAGTCACGCGCACGCATCTGCACCTACGGCTCGTAATTTGACATCGTCTTTCCATCGCCAAGCCACGAATCTTATCGCTGGTTGCCGTTGCGTTTGCCTCGTCCGAGAGTGCCAACCCTGGACACCTGAACGTTTGGTGCTCCTCCGCGGACGCCGACAGTGCCAGCTGCAGAGGGGCTGCAGGCCCGCCGCTCACTTCCGTGAGTGAGGACACCGAGACCCCTGAGAGCCCAGCTCTCAAGGACAATCTCCTTCACCTTGTCCACGTGTGGAGGCCACGCTCGGCACGGCTTCGCCGTTCCCTGCCCATCCTGTGGAAGACGTGCCCGCTGCGCTGGGCTGGGGCATCTCTGCGCGAACCCGCGCGGCTGCAACTGTGCGTGGTGCGGACTACTGCACGAGGAGGAGGAGGAGGAGGAGGAGGAGGAGGAGGAGGAGGAGGAGGGGGAGGAGGAGGGGGAGGAGGAGGAGAGGGAGGAGGAGGAGGAGGAGGAGGAGGAGGAGGAGGAGGAAGAGGAGGAGGAGGAGGCGGAGGAGGAGGATGAGGAGGCGGAGGAGGAGGAGGCACGAGTCGAAGCATATGGGCTGCAGGGCCCCGACGGGCTTCGGGGGGGGGCGGCCAGGGCCTCGGCATCGCTCGGGCGTGTGCACGTCTCTTTCGGCGAGGAGCATCGAGGAGAATGCTTGGTCATTGGGCGAAAAAACACGCACGAGAGCGAACAAAAAAACACAGGGAATGGACGTCCGAGCGATGGCCAGGGGCGGCCTTGGTGCAGCGCACGCCGATGGCGGCCAGGTCCGAGGCCCCCCAGAAGGCGTGGCAGCCTCGGTGTTCCTCGCAGGGCTGGACCTAAACGGTGTTTTGGCGATTGCGTGGGCCGTTTTCGTTTCGAATACGAAGGCACAACGAAAACGAAAAACACAGTTTAGGTTCAGCCCTGGTTCCTCGGCCTCTCGCCCCTCGTGAGTGCCGCCGACGTCGCATGCAGTGAAGACCCATGCCAAGAAACACCCCGCTTGCCTCCAGGGTGCCCAGGGTTTCTTGGAGTTCGAGGGTTTTGCGGCGGGGAGCGTGACGTTCCCACGCGGAAAACAGATGGACGTCATGGGGTCTCAGGGTTGGGTTTCTTGTGGAAGGTTTCTTGTGATCGGGCCTCCATTGCACCCACCGCGGATGGAAGCAACTGGCGCAAAACCAATGCCGCCGAAGATGTAAGAAATGAGCGCTAAGCGCAAGTGCCGTTCTTCTCAGCCTGAGGTCAGCGCTGACTGTACGGTGCTCCTTCTTTGAGCGGCAGAGCTTCAACGTTGTGAATCGGTTTCGCGCTAGTTTGTCCCATCCGCGGTATCTCCGCACGCATATGTTCGGTTCGTCGACCACCACCTCTTGCATAACACAGTATCGATATGTTCTGCCTGTGCGCCAGGCATTGTGTAGCTACGTGGCTGGCCAGGTTGTGTTGCACCGCATCTTGCAACTTGAACGCATCCAGTGAGTAGCTGACCGTTGTAATTTCTTGGGGCACGCTGATTGGCTCGTCAGCAAGAGGATCTCTATATATACTCTGCAGGGGAGGGAAGCTCGTCCTCCTCAATGGAGGCCGCTTGGAAGCATCATCTGCGAGAGGTCTGGCATCCGCATCGCGCCGATCGGGTATCCTTGCCAGCCCAGGGCTCCCGGATGCGCTCGCCGTGTAGGCATCACCTAGGGTGCGCGCCTTCGCTTCGGCTTCGAAGTACATGTGATCAAACATTGGCGTAATCATTTTGTGTGTGATTTTTTGTTGACGTGGCCCTCTCGGCCCACTTCTGCAGGCATTTGCAGAACCTCCTTGCTGCTTTCGTGAAGATGTTTCGAGCCATCGCTTGTCTGTGTCTTGCGATGTGAGTTCACCCGCAAATGTCTGCAGCGAGGGTTACCTGATGTCTTGCGAGGTTCATATATGGAATGACGAGGGTGGGCTGATCATTGCGAGGCGTATACTTGATATGGCAACGCATATCTGGTTTCTAGCGACATGTTTCGGTCTCTCCTCTTTCTCTTTCTCTCTCTCTCTCTCCATATCTGTCAACTGGTATTCCCCTCTGTCTAGGATGGCGACTCCATCCTCCTGCAATGGTTTACCAAGAGCTGTGCTCCGAGCGGTGCATTTGCTTGAGAGTTGGCATGTTTCCCTGCGTGCTTGTTCCCGCCGCCTATTTCACACACGTGCCCCCAGTGGCCTGCCAATGTTCAAAGGGTACGCGCGCTGCCATCGGCTTCGTTTGTTTGATTCCACGTGCAAGGGAATCGCTGCGCCTTCGAGCTCCTAGCCTTCACGCTGCCATCCCCCCCTTCGCCTCTCAATACCCATCCCCGTCTCCTTGTTTCCCAGCCCTATCCACCTCGCCTCCTTTGCCCTGCTTCCTCTTCCCAATCCCGTGCCCCTTCCCATATTTCATCCCTTGAGGTTGTAGGTGGGGCTCCCTGTGCAGACATGAAACGTTTGAAGTGTGTGCCGAAGTGGGCTTGGGCCGGCATGCATCCGCGCCTTTTTGGGGCCGCAGGTGTAGCTCCCTGTGAAGGGGCGACAAACGTGTGAGGGCTATGCCGAAACGAGCGGGGAGCGGCAGGCGAACTCGCCCACCGAGGCCATAGGTGGAGCATTATATGGGGCGGGGAACGTGTGAGGGGTGCGCCGAAAGGAGCGGGGGCGGCATGCGAACGCGCCAACTGGGGCCGTAGGTAGAGCTCATTGTGGAGACACGAAGCATGTGAAGGTTGTGCCGACAGGGGCGGGGGGGCGCTATGCGCCCGCGCCCGCCCGGGCCGTAAATATGTGGAGCTAGATTAGTGTCGGGCGTGTTCCTCTCAAGGAGGAATATACAAAAATAGTCAAACAATAGTCTGGGGACGATTTTTTTTATAACAATGTTCGAATAGTTTGGAGCATGTCGAGGGTATTGTTTGAATTTTGCGGCCACAATCCGCCTGTAGGGGGACATGCCCGACCTAAAGCTGGATGGGGGTACGCGAGATTTGCGACCGTTGTGTAGGTGCAGGTGTGTGTTTGTGTGTGCCGAAATGGGCCAGGTGGCTGTATGCCAATGCGCGCATTGGGAACGTAGGTGGGGCCCGATGTGGGGGCGCGAAGCGTGTGCGCGGGAATTGGTGAGGGACGGCATCCGCCCGCGCTGTCATCGGCCGTAGGTGGACCTCCCGGTGGGAGGGGTGCGCCGAAATTAGCGGGGACCGGTTTGTTCTCGCGCCCACTGGGCCTTGGGTGGTGCTTCTCTTCCTGTGGGAGCAGGAAGCGTGTCAGGAGTGCGCCCAAATGAGCGGGCGGGGGGGGGGGCATGCGAACATGCCCACTAGGTCGTAGGTGGGGCTCCCCATGGGGGCGCGATCAGTGTGAGGGAAGCGCCGAGATCAGCAGTGTAACGCATGAGGGGAAGAAGGAGGAGGTGGGAGAGGAAGTGGGGGTAGAGGAGGGGGGAGGAGTAACAAGGATGGAAACGGTCGGCACAGAGGAGAGATAATGAGGACCCGACCCAACGCCACAGGAAGGGCGAGACTCCCCCGCTTCGTAGAAGGCCTCCCGCCTTCTAAGCATGTTTTCCGCATGCACGAGCTGTGCGCCTCTCCTTGGGTCCTTTCCTCCTCCTCCTCCTCCCCCTCCCTCCTCCTCCTCCTCCTCCTCCTCCTCCTCGTCCTCCTCTCCTCCTCCTCCTCCTGAGAACCCACCATCCCGCTCCGCTCCTCCCCCCCCTCCCAACCTCCACACCCCTGCCACCATCCCGCTCCGCTCCTCCCCCCCCTCCCAACCTCCACACCCCTGCCCGCGCTGCCCCGCGCCTCGTTCGTCCTGCGGCGCGCTGCGTGTGAGAGCTACTCGGAGTTTGCGCGCCCCTCGGTAGTGAGTGGCTGCGTCGAGATGCTTCGCAGCTGTGTGGGCGAACTCGCGGCGGCGGCTTGCACAAAACGCCGCACTTCCTGCTGCCGCTCATTCTCCGCCGGCTGCCGCGCGGAATCGCCAGCGTGCCCTCCGGCCTCGCCATCTCCCCAGCTGGGATCGCCACTTCATCGCGCGCCTGCGCCACCGCTTCTAAGGTTCGTCAAGTGCAGGGGTAGTTGCGCGACCCAGAACGAGCACCTGGCAGGGCAGTGTCGGAGAGCTGCTGCTCCGCGAAGGCCACCTCAACAAGATTTTGAGCGGTGCGAGGATCCGAGTTCAGCAGGCTCCAAATTCATACAATCCGAGCTCAGCCGGTCCGAGTAATGACGCGTCCGAGATCAGCCCTACCCAAGTTCAGACGTGCCCGAGATCAGCCCCTTTCCTTGCGGCGCGCGCGACGCGTGGCTCGCGCCGCAGCCGAGTGCGAAATCAGCCAAATCCGAGATCAGCCCGGCCCGAGTTCAGCGGGGTCGAGTTCAGCCAGGCCCGAGTTCAGCCGGGTCCGAAATCAGCTGGGCCCGAGTTCAGCCGGGCCCGAGTTCAGCCGGGTCCGAGATCAGCCGGGCCCGAGTTCAGCCAGGTCCGAGCGCAGCCGCGGGCCTGGGTCCGAGTTCAGCCGGGCCCGAGTTTTGTCGGGTCCGAGATCAGCCAGGTCCGAGTTCAGCCAGGTCCGAGGTCAGCCGGATTCGAGATCAGCCAGATCCCCTTTGCGGTGCCTTCGGCGAAAGCCCCGCACCGCAGCTGGAGCGGTTGGGCCCGAGATCAGCCGGGTCCGAGATCAGCCGGGCCCGAGTTCAGTTGGGCCCGAGTTCAGCCGGGTTCCAGTTCAGCCAGGTCCGAGATCAGCCAGGTCCGAGTTCGGCCGGGCACGAGTTCAGCGGCGGGGTCCGAGTTCAGCCGGGTCCGAGTTCAGCCGGGCCCGAGTTCAGACGGGTCCGAACCCATTCGGGTCCGAGATCAGCCAGGTCCGAGACCAGTTCCTTCCCTGAGGACGGCGGGCGGTTCGCGTTTTACCGACGCCGGGGGAAGGGTTTCATTCGGGGCGCCAGCGCGCGCCTCCGACGGCGATCGAGCGTGGGTGTTGCCGTGGTAGAATCGGGCCGGACGGAAGGGGGGGATAGGGAAAAGGGGGGGTTCCAAAATTTGCTGCGTGCAGATGGTTTCGGCCCCACCGAGGGGCCCACTCCTCGATGCATGGCCGCCTCCCGGCGCCGGGGGGCGCCGGGAAAATCAGCTACCAGAGCTGATTCTCACCCCCCCCCCCCTTTGCTATCCCCCCCTGTCACCCGGCCCGATAGAAGAAGGGGGCGCCGCTTTTGCAGCCCAGCTTCTGTGTCGGCGCTCCGTCGAGTTGGTCGCAGCGCTGTGCGTGCGTCTGAGGACACGACGAACGCCTTCGCGCGCGGGCCCTGGGGCGAGCTCGCCAAGAGAGTGGAACTACATTCGGCCCCCGAGAACATCGACTTCCGTGTGCAACGGTTCCGAAACAGCGCAACGTGGTTGAAGTCTTCTGGAGGGAGGGGTCGAATTTGATGAAGTTGGGCGAGGGGGGGGGCGCGGCGGGGGGGCCGTGCGCAGTGACACGTTTAACAGACGCGTTTGCCGGCTAGTAATGCAGCGGCGCTGGCGCGCTCGTGAAATCGGCCCCTCGTCGAGGGAGTTCACTGCGCGCTGGGGGGGGGATTCGGAGCGGGCGTCGGTGCGAACCTGTACGCCGACGACTTCTTCAAGGCCCCTGTGGCAGCACAGTGTCCTTCAGTGGGAACTGTCTTCTCGGTTCTTCGGGAGGCGGATGAGGCATTATCGGAGGAGATGCAGGGTTCGGCTGCGCCCAGAACGCTTCGAGGCAGGAGCTGGACACTTGATTCCGAGGACCTTGGGCCATTCAGTATCGGCCGCGGGCGAGGGGGACGGGTTGATCGAGCTCTTCAAGTGAGCTTCTGGATGGTGTTCGTGACCTGGGGCCTCGAGTGCATCTGCAGTGATCCGATGTTTTTGAAGGTCGTTGTCGAACTTAGGCCGCAGCTGAGGCATGCGATTCAATTGGCAACGTCTGGGGTTTGCCTGTATCGTTCCGTTGAACGCGGATGTTTTTGTTGGGTTTCCGGCGCTGAGAGGGCCAGAACCAATGCTGCTGACAACCAAACATCATCGCGAATTGAATGCGCTTATAGCACGGTATGGGCGGAGGACGACTCAGGGGAAGGAGGTGCTATCAAAGGAGAAGGAAAGGAGGAGGAAGAGGAAGAGGAGGAGGATGAGAGGATCCGCACTGTTTCGAACAAGCAGGTCATGCAGCAATGGCGTCTGGCGAGTGTGAGCTCATGGTCCGAAGGCTGGGATGGCATCGCAGTTGGGCCTTGAGTCCAGAGTATCACAAGCAGGGGTTGTGCTTGATGTTCTGTGCGAAGCCGCTCGGTTTGGGCGGCGCTCCACTGTCAGGCAGTTGCGTTTTGTGGTCTGCCTCCCCGTCGTTGTCGAGGCTGCCGGGGGACTTCAAGCAGGGCTCGGAACCCGTGGGCGAGGGTGCGATTTGCGGCCGCTTCGTCCTGCTAGCTCGCATGGGCTTCGCCGAAATCCGATCCCGTGCGTCGTCTTGCGCAATGCCCCCTGGCCTTGGCTCCCAATGCCCTGTCCCCGAGGGCATCGAAGAGCCCACGGAGTTCCAGCCGCAGTGCGATTCGGTAGTGGCAGGGGGCCGTCGTGGACGAGGATTGCAAATTAAACGAGACCTACTGAATCATAGGAGGCGCATTCATCAGGTTCATATCTTATGAGTTCGCCAGTACCTCCGACTGGTGCCCGTGTCGTATGCCGTCGAGCTTTAGGGTTTCAGGGCAGCGTTTGTACACATGTGCAGCAGGCGGTTACGGCGAGCAGGAGCCCGTCTCGGGGGGCGTCAACATTCCCGTCGGCTTCAAGTTCCTCCGAGTTCCAAGCTCGTGGACTTGATGATCTCTGTCGTCACTTGGCTGAGTCTCGTCTTCCGCGGCGCTCCCCAGCCCTCGGGGGGCGATGCCCGAAAAGGGCGAGGCGCTGGCGATGCCGGGGTGGACGCAAGCCCCCTCGTCAGAAGGCAGCCCCCAAACGAATCGCAGGCTCGGGCGCGCCAACGGGGACCTGCTCAAGCTCGCGGGCTCCACGCTGGCGCAGCTCGTCGTCATCCTCGCAACGCTGGTAGCCGCGGCAAGCACTTGGCAGAGCTCACCCGCACCGCGCATCGAACCTTCGACCTCGACGCAGGCACACTGCTGGCCATTGCTATGGAGGACCCGGGCAGCAGTACGACGCCGCATCGCAAAGTCTAAAACATATGCAGAAGGCGGGCGAGGCGGTCAAATGGAGAGCCCGAGGGCCACCTTTCGTTCAGATTATCATGGCGTCGATGTTGTGGGCGGCCACAGAAGCAGACACTCATGAGGCTCCAGCGTGGGTGATGTTGCTCGAGGAGATGTGGACTGAGAAGATCGCGAAGAAGGCGATGACCGAGGTGGGCTCGTTGATTCTTCGTTGGCAGTGGAAGCGCAACAAGCGCAAGCAGGACGATGCCAGCAACGACCGTGGGCGCGTCCTCTCCGCGATCGACACAACCGGCCAGTTCGGCCTGGAGCTGCTGAAGCAGGTCGGGCTGATGCCCACGGGGCCAAAGGCGGAGAGGGAGATCGGCCCCGCGCCGCGCGGCCCGCTGGAGGGGGATTCGCGCCCATGGAGTCGCAGCAGCAGGAGCCTCCCCCCCGTCCCGTCAGCCCACCGACCCCGACAGGGAATACCCCCACTGTCCAGCTGGAAGTTTTTCAGCCAAGGAAGGAAGGGAAGGGCAAAGGCAAGGACAAGGGTCGGTAGCAGAGTCGCTTGGTTCCCATCCGTGCGCCCCTCGTTAGGCTGCGCGCCGAGTTCGGGGGTGCCCGCAGGGGCTGTTCGGGCCGCGCTGGGAAGTTTGGCGGCATCAGCTCTCGCCCCCAAGAGTTCCCCCCTGCACCACTTAGCTTGTCACTTAGCCTGGCAGGCGATAAGCAACAGTAGACGAACTCCTGCGGGCCATCATGATGATTTGTTCCTCCTTCTTGCCTTCTACTCCCCCTACCCCTGAGTAGCACTCATCGCTGATCAGGCGTTCGTACTCCGCGCGCTGTGGAGAAACACTGGCGTGGTGGTTCACCGTGCTCGCCGGCAAGGCATTCATCATTGATTGGTGGTTGATGGTGTGGCTGTTGATGCTGAACTCATACATCGATCCCTTCTGAGAAACCCCTTGCCCTCTTAAAGTGCCGCCGCCTTCTCCCCCCTTGCGCACGCCGCCACGTTCACTTCGCCCTGGAGGTGCCACCTTCGAGGTGAACAGGTCCCAAGAGTTCTGGGGTCAGCCCGCCTCCAGCGGCCTCAACGACGCGGTGCGGGCTGGCGGGGGGAGTGCGAGTGCAGCGTCACGGACGCAGGGGGGCAGAGAGGTGAGGAGGCGGGAGGAGACGCAGAGCGAGGGGGGGCGATGGGGTGGGAGCGGCCGCAGGACGAGGCGGAAGGGATCGAGCCAGAACACGCGGTATAAACATTCGTAGCACCCCGCAGATGCGGATAAGAGTGAGGGGCGTTGGGGACGCCGGCAGTTTGCGAGACTCTGGAGAAGCCCGCCGCAGGCGCCAAAGCTTTACAAATTATACAACGAGCCCGACGCAGGCGCCGACTTTTACTCATTAAACTAATGTGGATAGGTCGCGGGTGGGTGGCAAATGGGTCGCGGGTGGGTCGCTGTCAGGTCGCTGTTGGATCTCGGGTAGGTCGCGGGTGTAGAGAGCAGACAATCCACCTCAGAATAAGCACCCCGACAATCGAAGCCGTTTAGTAAACGCACAAAGAGTGAATTCGAACAGGGCAGGGTTGTATGGTAAACGCCCAGGGTCGTTTAGTAAACGTCAATTGTCGGGTCCGGATGGTTTTTCTTCCCTTGAGGGTGGGTCGCGGGCTGGGTCGCGGGTGGGTCGCGGGGTGGGTCGCGGGTGGGTCGCAGATGGGTCGCGGATAGGTCGCGGGTCGGTCGCGGGTGGGTCGCGGGGTGGGTTGCGGTTGGGTCGCGAGTGGGTCGCGGGTGGGTCGCGGGGTGGGTCGCGGGTGGGTCGCGGGTTGGGGGTTGGTCGCGGGGTGGGTCGCGGGATGGGTCGCGGGTTGGGTCGCGGGGTGGGTCGCGGGTGGATCGCGGGTGGGACGACGACAACAAACAACAACAACAGCAGCAGCAGCAACAACAACAACGCAACAAGCAGAATTCTCACCACGAATTCCTTATTTAGCCACGCGCCCAGGGACAATGAATGACCGTTCGGCTCCTTCATTAACATACGTTGTCGGAGGTCCGCGCGGACTTCCGAAAGTGTATGTTTATGCAGTTTCGTCCCCGTCTAAGGGAGAGGAAGTGGAGGGGGAGGTGGCGGGCGCGTCGTCGACTGGAGGCAGTGGGCACGCTGCAAAGGTCTCCTCCTTTTGTTGTGTGCGGCTGGTGAGGCACAGCGGCTGCTACTATGAATTGCGCTGTGTTTGCCAGAGAGGCGGCAGCCCATGCATTCGTAAGTAGGACAGTGGGCCTGACAGTCCGACGGCCCAGGCGCTTGGGCCACCTTGGGGACATTGTAGGGCAATGGAGGGCTCGTTGGGCTTCTTTTGGAAGCTTATGGAGTTTTGCAGCTGTTGGTCGGTCGGTTTTTGGCCGCCGTTGTGGCGGTCTTCGGCACCCTGGAGTGTCCTGAGCTCTCAACTGGTTTTGTTGTTGCAGAGCGTTCCACCCTCGCGGGAGGAAGTAGCCGTCAGCATCCCGTCTGGGAGAAAATCAATCGGTAATCAGGGGCCCCACCCGCCCGTGCCAATACGAGCGAGGGGGGAGAAAGAGAGAGAGAGAGAGAGACAGGGGGCCATGACTCCGCTTCGCCGAAGGGCTCACAGCCGCGCAGCTCATAACAGCCCGCGTCCCAGAACTGGATGCCGGAGACTGTGTTGCCTGACGCCTCG
Organism: Prorocentrum cordatum; assembly: GCA_963575745.1. NCBI lineage: Eukaryota > Dinophyceae > Prorocentrales > Prorocentraceae > Prorocentrum > Prorocentrum cordatum. The sequence continues at coordinate 114,122 of CAUYUJ010015825.1, read as the reverse complement.
CTGCCTTCCGCCGTCATCCGCCGTGCTGCTCGCAGTCGCGCCGTTCGCCTTCTGGATGCCAGAGCCAAAAATCGCCACACTGTGCGACCCGCGTCCACTTCGCAGCCGAAGGGCGTTGACCGCGGCGGGGACTGCGCGACCCGCTGGGGAGTTACCCATCGGTCGTTGAAAGTAAGTGTTCTTGGAGCCCCAGATTCCAATCTACTTCAAGCGCCTTCCTACTTCAATGATCGACTGGCTTCACCTTTTCCGTCCTCCTTGGGGGGCGGACGGGACCCAATCCACTTTCAACGCCTTCCTTCTTCATGCTTCTACCTCTTCCGACCGACCGGTATTCGCCTTGGCGTGGCATCGGGCACTGCCAGGGCCCGCCTCTGCTCGCAGCCGAAGGGCGTGGACCCCACGGGACGTCCAGCCGCCAGCAGGCGGCCGCTCGTCCCCGGGACGCGGGGCTGCTGCCGACGCCGACGCCCCCTCCTTCTGGGAGGAGTACGACGAGGAGTACGACGAGGAGGAGGAGGAGGAGGAGGAGGAGGAGGAGGAGGAGGAGGAGGAGGAGGAGGGGGAGGGCGGAGGGGAGGAGGAGGAGGGCGGCGGAGAAGTAGGAGGAGGGCGGCGGAAGAGGAGGGAGGAGGAGGAGGAAGAGGAGGAGGAGGGCGGAGGAGGAGGAGGGCGGAGGAGGAGTAGGAGGAGGAGGGAGGAGGAGGGAGGAGGGGAGGAGGAGGAGGAGGAGGAGGAGGAGGAGGAGGAAGAGGGAAGAGGAGGAGGAGGGAGGAGGAGGAGGAGGAAGACTTCCTCTTCCTGGAAGAGGAGGAAGAGGAGGAGGAGGAGGGAGAGGCGGAGGAGGCGGCCAGGCGGCCAGAGTGGCCGCCGGGGGTGGCCCGGAGAACTGCTGGTGCGGGTGGCCGGAGTCGTGCTCCAGGAGGGGAAGGACGCACGGACACGAGGAGTCGTCGGTTCCCAGGGCTACGACGAGGAGAGGAAGTAGAATGAGGGAAGTAGAACGACGCGAAGATCGGGACAAAATCGGATCGGGATAACTCGAAATCTCTGAGAATCGGCGGGCTTGGAGGAGGTATTGGGCGCCGCGGCCGCTCCAGAGCGTTCCAGAACGCTCCGAGAGCGCTCCGGAACGCTCTGGAGCGATTTATCCCGATCCTAGCCGTGTTTTAGGAAGGACACACGGACACAAGGAATCGTCGGTTCCCAGGGAGATGTTGGAAAACATGGGAAGTGCGGGGGGGGCGAATACACAAAAATATGGGGACATAGGGGGAATCCTGGGATGTGTGTCTATTAGTTTGTGTGTGTGTGTGTGTGTCCCGGGGCCCCCCATGCTCCTGCTCCCCACCGTTCTGATGCAAGTCGCGCTGCGCTGCTCCCCAGGCTGCAGGCCCACTCCCGGATGCCAGAGCTCGTGCCGCCGCTCCCCTTCTTGGTGCCGCCAGGCGTCGTGCTGCTGGCCGCCGCGGTACTGCTCGGAGCCGCACTGCTCGCCACACTGCCCGCCCCGCTTCCGGAGGTCAGGCACGTCCTGCGGCTTCCCGTTGGTTGCTCGGACTTGCTTGCTTGCTTGCTTGCTTGCTTGCTTGCTTGCTTGCTTGCTTGCTGCTCCCCCTTGGTGCTGCTGGATGTCGTGCTGCTGGTCGCCGTCGTGCTGCACGCAGCCGTCCCGCTCGGCGCGCTGCCCGGCGATCTCTGGGCGGCGCTGCTGCTCCCCGCTTTGCCTGGCGTCGTGTCTCGGCGGCGAGCCCAGGGGGGAAGTGAGAGGGGGCAAGCCTTCTCAGAAGGCGGCGGGGCCTCTCCGAAGCCCTCGCGCCTTCCGAGGAGTTTGGGCGTCTGCAGGGAAAGCTTAGGCAGAAAAATTGTCAGAAGGCTTCACGCTGTGCTCGGCGTCGTGGCGCTTGTCGCCGCCGCGCCCAGGATGCCCAGCAGCGTTGCGGTGGAGCCAGCCCTGCCGCTCAATCGTGGCACCTGGGAGGCTGCCTGCGGCGCCTGGGCCAGAGAACGACGGAAATTGTCGCTCGTTGGCCTGGGGAGCCGCTTGATTGCCGATGCGGTCGAGGCGCTTGAATAAGGGCCACTTTTGGTTCAGGAGGGACTCTGGGCTTCTCGTCCTCCCTCCTCCTCCTCCTCCTCCTCCTCCTCCTCCTCCTCCTCCTCCTCCTCCTCCTGCTCCTCCTCCTCCCTCTCCTCCTCCTCCTCCTTCCCTCCTCCGCCGTTGGATCGTTCCAGGTCGGTGGATCCTGCTCGTGACCCAGGCTCGCCGTGGCCTCACAAGCTCCTTCGTACCTCAGGCAGCGCTCCTCGTGGCAGCACGAGGGCTGTCGCCGATGTCCGCGTCACTAGGAGGCAAGAAGAGGAGGAGGAGGAGGAGGAGGAGGAGGAGGAGGAGGAGGAGGAGGAGAAGGAGAAGGAGGAGGAGAAAGAGGAGGAGGAGGAGGAGGAGGAGGAGGAGGAGGAGGAGGAGAAGGAGGAGGAGGAGGAGGAGGAGGAGGAGGGAGGAGGGAGGGAGGGAGGGAGGGAGAGGGAGGGAGGGAGGGAGGGAGGGAGGGAGGGAGGAGGTGTGCTGAGTGTGCTGACTACACGGGGCAGGGCCCCCTCTCCGCAGAGCATCAGGCCTACCACTCGGCAGGCTCCTCAAAAAACTCGGGCTCCCCCCTCCCCAGGGACCTGGAAAAGTCCACCACGGCCGAGGGGGAACCAAAACCGTGCAACAATGCGACCTGTCTGTCGTCTAGCTGCGGCACGTTGGTGCCGTACTTGACCTCAAAGGCCGCTGGAGCACGCATCGATTGAACGTCCCCACTTCCTGCCTCCTGCCCCCACGCGCCTCCAGCGAGGGAGGGGAAGCGGGAGGCCCAGGCCTCGATGTCGTCGCCTGAGGGGGCGCGGACGTCCACGATCCGCGCCTTAAGGCGCCCTGGCATGAGCCCTCGGCGGAGGAGGGAACGCTGAGTCCGCAGACCAGGGGCCCCCCTCCCACGACACACCCCGTCCAGCCCCTCACCCGACCGAACAATCTTGTGCACCGAGGACCCGCAAATTTTACAAAATAAAACATCTGGCTCGGGCTCCGCCCCTTCGGTCAGGGGCACGACCGACGCCTTGACGACCGAGTGACTATTGAGAGCCCAAGGCGTCCCAGAACACTCCTGACGATCAGGGCCCTCCTCACCTCCCGCAGCTGCGGCAGAAGGGGAGGAACGAGGGGGCGGCGGCGGCGGCGGAGGAGGCGGCAGGGAGGCCGAGGACGCAGCTCCCCTGACAGGAACCACGCCTGGGATCGCCGCAAACGGCTCCACCCCCTCCTCACAAGCCGCACTGGCCAGGCACTCCCATTCAAAAGGGCTGAGTTCGAAAGTGAGATCCGAGGTCCCAACAACCCCCTCGGAGTCGACGAACCCCCCATCAACCATCAATTGTTGGGCCCCCGCAAGCCATCTCGAGACATCGTGGGCCATGGCCTCGACCCCCTGTACAAAGGCGCACTGCTGAGGGGGGACCGACCACCTCAAGGCACCTTTTTTCGCCCAGCGGTCCGCCATCTGATTGCCGAGGATCAGCCAATCATCTTCAAAGCTGGTGGCCGAGGAGCGCGCGCGATGCGCCTTGACCTTGGCAGCTGTCGCCTGGTGGCCGATCCCCTCCCACCAGCGGACCCAAAAGTGCCCTCTAGAATTCGTGGGGTCGAGCGCCACGCCTGGATTCACCGCGCACTCAATCGAACCCGCACAGTCTGAGTAAACAGTGAGGGGATCTTCAGCATTCCACTCCGAGGACCCAGCCAAGACCTGAAAGGCTCTATCCTCTCCATCTCGCGCCATTTGGTTGGGCGCGTAGCTGAGAGGAACCACTCCAAAGGCGCCTGCCACCAGGCGCCCGCTCTCGTTAATCTGGACGATGGACCATCCAGCGCGAGAGAGTCCAGAAAACCGAGTGTTGAACGCGCTGCCGTCCACAAAAACTTTCCCCGAACATTTCCAGCCCTCGGGGACCCCAATCCAGATCAGCTGGTCCTCAAGGTTGGCCTCCTGAATAGGAAAGCAACGGGCTGGAGACGGGAACATACATCGAGCAAACATTTCCGCCACCTCTGGCGCCAGCGAGCTCACTTTTCTGGCAGCTGTCCGCACGTGTGGCGGGCATTCATCACGCCTGTGTGCCTCGATGCACGGGCACTCGTAAAACCGGTGAAACAGCGTGCCCTGTCCTCCACAGATCAAGCATCGACCATGCTGGGCCTTGCCACGCCTAAAGAGCCGCGCTTGTGGCCAGTGGGATCCACCCACCAAGCTCCGCAGCGCCGCCTTGTGATGCGGCGTCCAGGTGTCCGCGACTCTGCGAGAGAGGAGGTGATTGAGAGGCCCCCAGCGCAGAGCCCCCCGCCACCCCTTTTCAATTCTAGCCAGAGCAAGAACGTCAGAAGAACCCAGCGCAGCTTCCTTCGCACGCTCCGCTATAAAACCTGGCGTGAATTCCAGCATGGAATACTCGAGGCCCTGGAAGACCAAAGAGAAGGCCGTGGGCATAGCAATGCCAATGCGCGCCATGCAAAGCAGCACAACCTGACTGGGATCGATGCAGTGCGCCCAGGGCTTGGCTTTGCCGAGGAGGTCCTTACCAGCCTCCCAGCAACCCTGCATGGGGCCACGCCCTGGCAGCTCCGAGAGGGCCGAAAGAGCCCATTGCTTCGCCACTTCTACTGCATGCACAACCCAAGGGTCCCTGAAGGAGCCCCTGGGGGACACGCGCAATCGAAGGCCTACCGAGGTGCCTGCAGGGAGGCGGCCCTCAGCACGAAGGGCCGACACTCTCAACCCATGTAACTTGTGGTCTGATAGACCAGTGACCGCACTCCCCCACACCGCCGTCGCCGTAGGAGACCCCCTCTGAATAGTGCTGACAGCAGCGCCTGCAGCTCTGAGCTGCTGAACTCCCGCCGAGACTCTCTTGGCCTTGGCGATTCGTTCATCTTGCTCCCCCACCCTCCGAGCCGACCCGTCATTAGCATCGGTGCCCAAGCACCTGGTCCCGATGAGTCGATCCTCATCGCCGAGAGACCACCTAGCGTTGAGCTGTGCGGCCAGCTCTGCAGAGGATGTTTAATCGCCAGTCTTATCCCAGTTGACCAGCAGCTGTTTCTCCTGGGGCCCACGGACCAAGGCCATCATGGCCTCAGGAAGCTGGGAAAGAACCTGCTCAGCAGCGCCGAGCGCCTGGAGCAAAAAATCGCCCACGAGGTTTTGAAACCGCACCGCGGGGAACCTGGCTTGCAACTTCACGAGTAGCGTTTGCACCAGCAGCTTTGCCAGCGCCAACGCACAGCTGCGCCCCGCAGCGACAGTCCCATTGGCCTCCACCGCAGGCGCAACCGCTCCCTGCCAAACAGCACGCCGAGGAAGCCTATGCGCCGAGCAGAGGCTACGAAGAAGGGCTAGCGGAAAACCAGTCTTGATGGCTTCCCTCCTAAGCTCCTCATGTGAGATATATTCATAATATTTCGAGAGGTCCAGCAGCCCACTGGCAGCCGAAAACCCCTTCAGACGAGCGAACCGCTGGAGCACATTGTGCACTAGTCCTGACCTGTCACAGGTGTGCCCCGAATCTCCCCAGAAGGCGGCATTCGCCAGAGACTTCTCCCAACGACGAGCAACGACCTGACGACACCTCGACCACGCCCGAGTCCAGGGGGAGAACAGGACGATGGGTCTCACACCCCTTGGGGGATTGGGCTTGCTTAAAAAGAAGACCAGAAGCGTCCAGAGATTCTGATCTTCTGGTGCTCTGTCCCACGCATGCAGGATGTCCAGGAATGCCTGCCGGCGCGAGCCTGGGAGATATGTCATCTGCCTGGGGTGAAACTTATCCCACCCCAATCCTGCGTTGGCGGGGTAACTCTGGAGCACTCGATCGAGCTGCTCAAGAGTGATTGGTGGGAGCTCGGCGTACGCGTCAAGCCTTCCAATCGGCGTTCCGCCAACCTCGGGCCTCGGGTGGACCCCCCGCGGGCACGTGCTTCCACCAGCATCCGCGTCCCCAGTAGAGGGCCGTGAGAGCTCCCACGGCGCAGGGTGCGGCTCGCACTCACGCTCTGCGTTAACCCAGAGCGGAGTCCAGGTCTGCATGATCAAATCAAGGGCCTCCTGGCCTGCTACAGGAAGCGAAGGAGCGCTGGCTTCTGCCGCCGTCTCCATGACAGAGGGCTGCACTGCATCACGGACGAAGCGAAAGGCGCAGCTGCCACCGTTAAGAACCGCCGCCTGGGCCCACTCACGCCAAGGTCTAGCTGCTTCAGCTCTCGAAGCCCTCTGGAGATTGGCCATATGTTGCCTCGCAGCCTCCATGAACTGCGAGACCCTGGCCGACTCCCCATCAACCCGAGACGCGATTAAATCGACTAAGTCTTGACGTGGGGTCTCGGCCCACTTGCTGAGCGACCCCGACTCAGGCCAACCGTCAAGAACAATGCGACTGACAACATCCCTCTGCCTTCGCAAGGCAGCCAGCGACGGGCATCGACGAGCTCTGGCTGCAGAGCCCAACTCCGACAAGCGAAAGGCCGCTGAATAGAACCTGGCCCAGGCTTTGTACTCACTACTAGAATGCTGCTTGAGAGAGCGCTCCCAAGCCTGAATGAGCGGCTCATTCGCTGTCTTGAAACCCTCGGCGCGACCTCTCCAGGCTCCTTGAGCCCAGTCCGACAGGTCGTGAAACTCCGACAGATAGGCTTCGGCATGACGAAACCAAGCAGCACACGCCTCGCCGAGGTCTCCAGGGAGTGCCTCTCCAATCGTCCAAGGCCACTCCTCGCCTGAAGCAATATGTGGTGCAGGCCGCACAGGGGGCGGCTTGCAGATCGGAAACTTGAGCGGAAAGACTGGGCGCGTCACACGCGCCTGTCTCCCCAAGCCTCGGAGCCGAACGTGTACAGGGATGTGCGTCTGCAGCGTCGAGCCCTCAATCGGCACCACCGCGTGGATGAAGCCAGACAGCACGCGCGAGCAGACGCCAAAGTCGATCTCTCTGCCACCCCAAGTTGGTGCACCCGTTGTCAACAGTATCGCTTGAGCGCGCAGGGCCCACTCCTGCACCTCCTCGGGCAGCATGTTGAAGTCCCCGAGCACGATCCACGGCCCAGGAAGTGAACCGAGGTACTCCATGAGCTGCGTCAGAATGTCGATGTTCTGCTTGGTCAGGCCGATGCTCGTGGTCAAATACAGGGAGACCACGTGCAGCGGCACCGCCAAACCCACATTGAGGCGTACCGACTCCACTCGGTGCGATGGCAGCAACAGCTCATCCAGGACCTGCGGCTCCCTGCTGGCCGCCAATCTGCTGAGAACGCTTACACCACCGCTCGATTGCAGAGGTCCGTCTCCCGTCGAGTCAGCCTTGCGCGCGTACATGTAGTAGGTGCGCTCCCTGGCCCATCGAACAGCCGATTCCAACAGAGGACCGCTCTTGATGCGATGCTCCTGCAAACAAAGCACATCTGGCAGCGCCTGATCAGCACTGTCGTGGGCCCACTCCAACAACGTCTGCGCCGACGACCAGCTCGATGAATTGGCCGACCACAAACTTATCTCGTGCTGCACAACAGTATCAACACTCGCTCCAGCTCCACATTGCTGAAGCTCCACTTGCACTCCACAGCAGCCCCGCATGCGATCAAAGACGCTTGGGCTTCTTGGCAGCGCTGCCCAGGGCCTCCAGGAGCCGCTTGGCCTTGGCGGGGTCATCGACGTCCACTCCAGCCTCCTCGAGGCAGGCCTGGATGGCAGGATCTGCGGGGTCGAACTCGACGTCTACGTCCATGCCTCTTGCAGGTGCGTCAGCGCCAGAAGCAGCGGCGCCCCCAGCGCCAGCAGGAGGAGCGCCAGGCCTAGCAGCGCTGGCTGCCTCAGCCGCCTTCTGCTTCTGCTCCTCCAGCTTCGCCGCCGTCTCTTTGGCCATCCCTGCCACGTCGACGCCGAAGTGGGCGCCCATCGCGTCCAGCATCTTGCCGAAGTTCTCCAGCAGCTCGATGCCACTGTTGATGTCCCCGACCTTGGACCGGTTGGGGATGACAGCCTCCGCCTGCTTGGCGGTGATGGCTGCCTTGATCTTCTTGAGATTGCCCTCGTGCGCCGCAAGCTGGGCGATCTGCTCCTCCGCGAACTTTCGGGCGGCCTCGAGTGCTGCTTCTGCCTCTTTGACTCGCTCCCGACTTGCATCAATCTGCTTCTGCTTCCGCGTCTCCCTGCCCAACAAGTCCTGGAGGGACTTCGAGCTGAGGTCTGCGGGTTGGGGCTCTTCCGACGCGGGGGGCTTCTCCGCAAAGGCCACCACGTCATCCATAGATTTTCCCGAGTGCTTCTCAAAGGCGCGGGGGATCTGGACAACGATCGCATTGTCTGGGGCCCGTTCCTTGTCCTTGCCTCCGCCGCCTCCCTTGGGACGGTTCGAGCCCCCAGGCTGGTCTCCGCCCCCTTTCGCACCACGGGGCGGCCCACGCGCCCAGTCACCCTGGAGGCGGTCTGCCCAAGGGGGAGAGTCTCCTGGGCGTCTCTGGACGTTCTGGGCTTTGGGCGGGCCGATCTTTTCACATTCACGACAATGGGTTCGCCACATGAAGTTGGCATACCGACAGTGGGAATCGTTGCAGACCCATGTTTGGAACTGCTTGCCTCCCACAGCATCGCGGCCAGCGGACATGGGCGAGAAGAGGAAATCTTTTGGCTCGAGACAGCTGCGCCACTTCCAAGCGCGCTGCCTCAAAGGTTGTGCCTGCTCGAAACCTGGAAATGGCTGAGGGAGGGAGGAGGAGGAGGAGGAGGAGGAGAAGGAGGAGGAGGAGGAGGAGGAGAAGGGACGAGGTGCGCGGGGGAGTAGGCAGCTCGAGGGCTGTACCGTGGAGGCCCATGCCAAGGATCTTCCTGCTTGCCTCGAAGGGTGCCCTGGGTTTCTTGAGTTTCGAGGGTTTTGCCGTTGAGAGCGCGACGTTCCCACACCAAAAATCCATGGACGTCCTGGGGTCTCAGGGTCGGGTTTCTTTTGCAAGGTTTCTGGTGGACTGGCATGCACTGTAGCCGATGTCCGCGTCACTGAATCAGTGCGCGGGAACTCTGCCGGCCGGCACGCCCGATGGATAGCAGATAGGCCGGCACGCCCTCGCCACGAGGGAAACGGGTCCCGAGGGAAATCGTTCCCGAGGTTGCATGCTGTTTTGGTCCTGCCGGGGCCTCCCGCGGGCCCCAGGACCGTCAGCAAGCGACCCAGGATGACGAATTGGTCTCGGGGGAAGGCCCCAGGGCCCAGGGCCCGCTTCTCTCAGGACGCACTCTTTCATGCCGAACGCCTGGACGCAGACTCGTCGATCCTGGACACTCGCTCTCCAGGGGCGGAAATGTGGGCAGCTGTTCCTCTGGCGCGCGCCATTCTCGGCCGCGCTGCTGGGACACGACAGCTTGCACCTCAGACCCCCGATTGACAGGTCTTCCTGCTGGTGCCGCTGCCCCGATGGCAGCAGCACGTGTAGAACCAGTAGTCGTGGTGCTGCACTCCGTCATGCTGCCAAGCGAGATGAGTGCCCAGAGTCGTGGGGCTGCACCAATCGCTCTGCTTCGGGTCGCGATGCTGGTACGCGGCGTTGGGGAGCAAAACTAGGCGGGGCGGTTTCCACCCCGGGGTTGCAAGAGGGGAGAAGGGTGGTCATAGGGAGCGACGTTCGATGCGTAACTCCTACCAAACAGCTGGCAAGCAATCTAAGACGATCGTGCAAGCGCGTTGGTGGACTGAGACATGATCTTTCGTGGCTTGCGTTCAGTCATTTCCGCGTGAAGTGCGCCGACAGCCAGAGTACAGTTGGCCATGCGCAACAACCCCGCGCATGGCCGTCCTGCGGGACGACACAGGCGCCGTCTCTGATCTCCTGTCGCTTCCCCCTTGCCCTTCCCCCTTCCCCCAGCAACGCGGCACCACCACCACCACCACCACCACCACACGACGTCATCGATTATAAGGACTGGTCCTCTTCCTCCTCCTTGGCTTACATGACTTTGATATGTCTCGCGTGCGCGTCCTGAGCACAGCACAATGTCTTGAGGCTGAGGCCTCACCCACCTGGTCTCATGAGGCCCGGACACCTGTCCGCATTGGTGGTTCGTTCGGTCGTTCCTCCTCTCGGAGGAGGCCCAGCTGAGACAACGGCGACCCTCCCGCCCGACCCGATCTCGTTCAGCGGAAGCGTAGATCGGCCCATTGTTCTGCCCTGCTGGTCTCAAGCCCGCCCCGTGACCAAACGATTACACTGCGCAACTGGGCCAGGCCGGCTCGAGCCTCACTGCAAATAGAACGTACCCACCGTTCGGAATTCCGCACGCTTGTACACCCGAAGGCTTGCATGCTTTGCAGACGTGCGCGCCGCCACGATGGTTCTGGGCAGGCTTTGCTGTCCGGCGAGGGGAAGATGAGGGGAGAAGCAGGCAAACGACCGGACCCCTGTCGGGGTCCATTCCGATTTGGTTTTCGAGGCGGACCCAGCCCGGGCGATGAGAAGCGTTCAGGAGGCCCGACTCAACAAGGAAGAAACACGCCAGGGAGGGCGGCCGTTGCGTTGTCTCGAGCTGCCCTCCTGCAATCCTCCTCTGCGCTCGCTCGACTCCCCTCTTCGCTCGCCGCCCCGTCCGATCTGGCTGACCAGCGCCCCGCGGCCCCCCTGCGGCCCCTCGACGGGGTCGGCGCCCGCAAGCGCCGATGGGGCCACCCGCGGCGCAGGACACGTGCGCGGGGGTCTCTTGGAACGCTGGTGCCCCGCCCCCAGAGCGGAGGCGGAGGAGGAGGAGGAGGAGGAGGAGGAGGAGGAGAACCCCCCCCTCTCCCCTCCCGAAGTATCCCCTCTATTCCCCCCCTTTCCCCCTCCCTCCGCTGTCCTCCCTCCTCTCCTTCCGCTCCTCCGCTGTCATCCCTCCTCTCTCCTCCCCGTTCCGCTCCCCCTCCGCTGCCCTTGTCCTCCGTCCTTCTCTCGTCCCTCGCTCCTCCGCCCCCTCGTCCTCTCGTTTCGTCGTCGCACTCCCTCTCCTCCCTCCTCCTCCTTCCCCTTTGCGGGGCTGTGGTGCTCACTAGTGCCGCATGCCCCTGGCAGTTGCTTGCGTGTCCGGTACTTTCGAGGCCGGCCGACCCGATCCGATCCTCCATTTCCCCCTGGCCTCATCCTTCTTCCCGTCTGTTGTCTCCTTCGGCCTCCATGCCCCCCTCCCTCGCCTCCCCAACACCCGCACTGCCCTGACACAGGACCCGTGGGCCGGAGCCGCTGGGGCGCTGGTGGCCAGGTTCGGCGGACTCATTTTCCCACCTGCCCCCTCCTCTTGTTGTACCGTTGAGCGGACTTTAGCAACGAATATGTAGCGTTCATTATCCTCCTTTTCCTCGTCCTTCTCCTCCTCCTCCTCCTCCTCATCCTGCTCTTCCCTCTCCTGCTCCCCCTCCTCGTCCTCCCCCTCTTCGTCCTCACCCTCCTCCCCTTCTCCTCCTCCTTCTCCTCCTCCTCCTCCTCCTCCTCCCCCTCCTCCTCCTCCTCCTCCTCCTCCTCCTCCTCCTCCTCCTCCTCCTCCTCCTCCTCTTCCCTCCCTCCTCACCGATGGGGAGGAGGGGCTTTGGTGCCACTGCTGGTGGCGCAGCATCTTTGTTGGATTGCGCCTCGACCTTCTCAGCGAAAGCCGCCAATTCTCTCTCAGCCTGGACCGCAGCAGTCGTATTCTTCGCCACGTTTGCCGCCACCGCGTCCAGCCGAGCCTGGGCTTCCTGACGCGCTTTGGTGCTGCGGCGGAGGCGGCCTTCCGCCTCCTCCACCTTGACCTCTATCTGCCTCCATGCTTTGGCATTGGGCAAGGGCTTCTCCTCTGGCTTGGGCGGCGGTGACCAGGTGCCCAACAATGTCGAATATGCTTGCTGGTTCTGGCGTTGCCCGTCCCTCGAAGAGAGCTCCTGGAGGAGGGCGACCAGCTGCTCTGCCTTGGTTCGGTCGTGGCCTGGATCTGCCCAGACGCCTTGCGGGGGACGTGTGACACCACCGTCGCCCAGCTTCGGCCAGTTCCCCTGGTCGGTGAGACGATCGAACTACGTGCCGAGCGGCTTGTCCTGCCACCCATGGCCCCCACATTTGCATGTATACCGACCGCTGAGCCCACAACCGATCCTTGTACAGCATTCGTCCTCACGAGCTGCACCAGACTGGTGTGCGCTTGTAACGCTTGTCATGCAAAGGAGGCGAAGAAGCATCGCGATTATCACGAGCGTCCGCCATGTCACTCCAAGACGTACAGTGGTCGGATTCGTGGCTCTACGCGCCCTGCTTGGCAGGGAAAAGAGAAATTCTCTCGGAGCTGGTGCGTGAGGTCGCGAACCAACTCCATCGGCACCTGGGGACTGGGTGTGGGCAGCTGACGCCGACCCCACCCCTCGCCCCAACGTGCTCTTGAGCCAAAGTGGCTTGAGCCAAACTGGCTACGAAGCGAGGAGGAGGAGGAGAACGAGGAGGAGTAGGAGGAGGAAAATGAAGGGGGCAATAAAGAAGAGGATATGGGGAGGGGATAGGGGGATAGGAGGATGGGGAGGAGGAGCAGGGAGTTCAGGAGCGAACGAAGGACGTACATGAATCCACGTTGGTTTCGAGAGTGCGCATTGCGCGAACGTTGGTATCGCGTGGCTGGTCTCGCCGACTGGGGGGACGTGTTCATGTACGTGGTTGGGCGCGTACGTCAATTGAGGGCCCTATGGGCATGATGAGGCGGAGAAGCAGGAGAAGGGGCAATAATAAAGATAGCGGGGGATGAGAAGAAGATGGACATTGGGCTCGGACCTGGAGAAGGAGGATGAGGGAGACGCAAAGAGAGATGATGATGTTACTGTGATCATGATGATGGTGATGATGATGCTGATGATGGTGATGATGGTGATGATGGTAATAATGATCGCATGGTCAGGATCAGGATGGTGACGTTAATTATGATGTTAATGTTGCTGATGATGATGATGGTGGTGGTGGTGATGATGATGATGGTGATGCTGATGGCTATGATGATGACGATGCTGATGATGATATCGATGATGATGATGATGATGATGATGATGATGATGATGATGATGATGGTGATGACGCGACGGTTGTGTTGGTAATGATGTCGATGTTGATGTTGTTGGTGCTGATGTTGATGATGATGGCGATGCTGATGATGATGGTGCTGCTGTTCCTATTGTTGTTGCTGTTACTGTTGTTGGTGGTGATGATGCTGACGATGATGCTCATGATGATGCTGATGCTGCTGATGATGATGATGATGTTTCTGGTGATGATGATGCTGATGGTGATGATGGTTCTGATGCTGGTGATGATGATGATGCTTGTTGTGGTGGTGGTGTTTATGATGATGCTGATGATGATGACGACGAAGACGACGACGAACACGACGACTACGATGATGCTGATGATGAGGATGGCGCTGGTGGTGGTGGTAGTGGCGATGGTGGTGGACACATGCTGGAGAACGATTTTGGGAAATATGAGGACGAGGGAAGGGATACGAGCACGCTGCGGTGGGGTAGACGGGGGACGACGAGGAGGAGCAGCAGGAAGATCAGGACACGGCAGAATGAGAGAGGGGAGACACATGGGGAGGAGGAGGAGAGATGATAGTTAGGAGGAGAAACAGAAGGAGGACGTATAGCACGGTGGGCGTTCTCTCCGTCAAGCGATTCGGCCCACAGGTCGGAGCCGCACCAGGCGGCGCCGCCGAGGCAGGAGCCGGGGCAGGGAAGCTTTTGAATGCCGTGCCGATGCCGTATATTTTCCCCGGGTATCGGGAGCGGGACAGCAGGCAACTCGTAATGATTCGGGTTGCTCACAGGCAGCCCTCTCAGGCTCCTCACAGCTAGCCTCAACAGGCCCCCCGAGCAGTCCCAGCTGGCCTCAACAGGCCCCCCCCGAGTAGCCCAGGTCGCTCCTGACACCCTGGCGCCGCATCGAGCAGCGCCCCTGGAACGCTCGGCACCTCAGGGTCGGGGTTTGGAGGAGGAGGAGGAGGGGAGGAGGAGGGGAAGGGGGAGGGGGGAGGGGTGGGAGGTTGATGAGGAGCAGAAGGAGGAGCAGTGAGGAGGAGGAGGAGGATGAGGAAGAGGAGGAGGAGGAGGAGGAGGACCGCCCTGGACTACTCGGGGGGGTCCTGTTGCATCCAGCTGGGGCTACTCGGGAGGCCTGTCTGTTGGGGCCACCTGGGACTGATTGGGGGGCCCGTCCGTGCGCAACCCGAAGCCTTATCCTCCTCCTCCTCCTCCTCTTCCTCCTCCTCCTCTTCCTCCTCCTCCCCCTCCTCCTCCTCCTCCTCCTTCTCCTCTTCACCCAGAGGCCGAATCGCCTCTAGAACTCAGGTTCGACGTGCATCATGTAGTTGTTAGCCCTGTCTTCCTATGTTGGATCCCCGCTTTGCACATGTCAAATGTTGCTCCTTCCTCCCGCCTCCTCCCTTCCTTCCTTCCTCCTCTCTCTCTCTCTCTCTCTCGTCAACTCTCTATCACTGCCCCGTTTCCTCACCTCCTCCACGCTTCATCCTTGCTTCCGCTTCGTTTCTTCTTCGTGCGGCCCTTGTTGCCCCTCCCTCGCCCTCCCTAGGCGCTGCCGACTGCGCAACTGTTGCCACGTTCGTGGGCTCCAGGGAGGTTCAGCGGAGCGACGTGCTACGCTGACCCAAGTGGCCTCGTTCTCTCTGGGAGCTACCAACCGCGCAACTATCTCCACTTGTGTGAGATCCTGTCTTAGTGACGCGTTACGCGCACCCTAACGGGACCTTGCCCTCTGGAAGTTGCCACCTGTGCGATTGTTGTTTCCTGTGAGGTTCATCGGATTGGTACCCTACGTTGGCCCAAATGGGACCTCACCCTCACTTGGTTGTGCCAACTGCGTAAGTGTCGCAAACTTGTTAGCTCTTGGCGGGTCCAGCGGCGCGGATGTCGTATGCCGACGCAGACGCGACCTCGCCCTCCCATGGTGTTGCCGACTGCTGGTATTTGCCTACGTGCGTCTCAGAGGACCCCCTTCATTCTGGAGGTCTGTGCAAGGTGTGGGGCCTCCGGGGGAGAAGGGAGGAACCCACGGTGAGGGGGGTAAGGTGGGCAGACGTAGAAGGGGCTATGAGGAGGGAAAGGGGGCGGCTGTAAAGGTAGAAGAGAAGGGACGGGGAGAAGGGCGTGCCCTTCTTCCTCCTCGACATTGCTCGCCCGCGGTCCTCGCAACCCCCCTCTCTCGATCCCCCTCCCTCGATCTCCCCCCCTCGTCCTCCCTTCATCCTCGATCCTTGATCCCCCCCTGACTTTGGATCCGCCGTGCTTTGGGCGATGTCGTGACTAGGGCGAATGTCCGTCGTACTTGTCAAGCTCCTCTGACGACGATTTCCGCACCACTTTGCCGTCGCCGTTTCCGCCATAGTTTGGGCGAAAACGCCCATCCTGCGATAAGGAGGCTGAGATTTCCGCCCTGCTGCTTGGCATCACGCGGGGCGCACGTCCGACAGGCCTTCGGATCGACATCCGATCGAAGGAAGGCGGATTCGAAGGCAGGCCCCCCTCGATCTTCGCCGGAGCCAGGAGCAGGTCCTCCTCCTCCTCCTCGAGGATTCGAGGAGGAGGAGGAGGAGGAGGAGGAGGAGGAGGAGGAGGAGGAGGATTCGAAGTCAGGCCCCCCTCGATCTTCGCCGCCAGCCAGGAGCAGGTCGTCGCGCTGCTCCTGGGCCCGAGGGTGCCCCCCGAGCGCGCCGCGGCGCTGAGGCGGCTGGCCGAGCGGCGGCCCGAGCTCGCCCGGGCGGCGCCCTCAGAGAGGGGCCCAGGGGCCGCCACGGGGGCGCCTCTTTCCTCCTCCCCCTCCTCCTCCACCGCTTTCCTTCTCCTCCTCGTTCCTTCTCCTCCTCGTCCTCCTTCTCCTCTTTCCTCCTCCTCCTCCGCTTTCCTCCTCCTGCTCCTCCTCTTCCTCCTCCTCTTTCCTCCTCCTCCTCCTTCTAATCGGCGTTGGAGCTCAGGCACTTTGAGTCCCGTCGGGGTGAGGACTGTCATTGTCACTCACTCACGCGACTTCCGCCCCATACATTCTCCAGTCTCGGGCCGGAGAGGGAGTAGGGGGAGGAGGAACGACGGAGAGAAGATACAAAACAATCCCTGCAGCCATTCCGATACCGTACCTTTTGCGACCCCTTCTTGCGTGACATGGTTGTAATTTGGTGATGGAGTTTTCTTGGGCCGCAACTCTCCAAATGTCTAGTGAGGATTGCCGTGTGACCTTGAAACAAACGACGAGCCAAAAACGAAGAGAACGGATCCGCCGTACCCGCGTTCGGTCATGCCAGATCGCCAGGATTGCAATTTGCGAGCAATTGGACGATCAAGCGCCGTCGCTGGGCAGCAGTTGCCAGAGGGAAGATGGAGGCCCCGGGGTTCGGAGGCAACGGGAGGGTGCCAATGAAGAACCTCGAAAACCCATCAACGGTTCAGAACTTTGGGAACAGCTGCACCAGGATGTTGAGGAACAACTGCTCCAATGGAATCCAAGTGGGCCTGCTTTGCATTCATTTGTTCGCCGGCGAGCGAAGATGGACGACATCGGTTCGAGGGAAGATGGAGGCCTTGAGGTTCGGATGTCATCGGCCGCGACTGATGAGGAACCTCACAAACCCATAGTCTCCTGTTCTTCAGGCGATGGGAATTTTATGCGCCGCATCCGCCCACATTCCGATGGAATATTGGAGTGTGACCTTGAAGCAAATGAAGAGACAGAGAAGCAGAGAACGATTGGAAAAGCTGGCAGTGGAGATCGGAAGTCAATTACGCCAACGGAACCCGATTGGCCCAGAACTGCATTCATTTGCCCATCGGCGAGAACAAAGGGAAGATGGAGGCCCCGAGGTTCGGGGGCCACTGTCCTGCGCCAGTGATGAACCTCGAAAACACATGGCACATCGGAACATGTTGCAGGACATGTCCGGGGCGCTTCTGAACAATGCAGGCCCGATGCTTAGTGTGACAGAAGTTCAACAAAGTTGCCCCCTGGTCCCACACATCATGAAGTGGAGGATGCATTGACAGAGTGAGACGCAATGGATTCCATCACAAAGAATGAAGGAGGCAAAGTCAAATTAAGCCCGGCAGAGATGATCCAAATCCAGAATGCCAGTGACGACCAAATCGAAGAAACTGAAGAAGAAGTATACGTTCAGGACCGAACGCTGGACCCAGTCTGCGATGTAGTTTTGAAGAAATTGTCCAATTTGCTTCCATTCAGCAACAACTGGTTCTCAGCGGCGTATACCGTACTTCTTATAGAGTTGAAGACGCGGTTTCACAATTGGTATCCTCGGGAGTTTTTTTATCCAAGCGGGAGATAATCCACACGCGCGGACATGTAATTACCCTGAAAGGAGATGTCGCGGTGGGGGGGAGGGGGGTGTAGTGTGGGAGGGGGTCTTGTTCGAAGCGTGGGCACAGCAGGATGTAGGTAGATTTTGAACCCGGCCCCCCAGCAGCGTAGGGGCCTCTCCTGCATTCTCTCCCTCCCCCTCTCTCCATTGCGTCGTTGAGTGAGGTCGCGTCGTCGTTCCCCCCCCCGCTTGGGAACCCTGCTCCCCCAGCGCGTGCCCAATGGAATGAGTACGCGAGAGGGCCAACGACCGCCCCATTTTGCACTGGCAGGGACTCGTACTCTCAAGGTAGCGAACCTCTCTTACGGGGCCACCTCGGAGCTCGCCCCTTCGAGCATCGGGGCATGCCCCCTGCCGGCCCCATGAGAAGTTTGGGTTTGCGGCATATTACAATCGCAGGGGAATTTGCAAGTCGTGTCCCGCTGCTCCTTTTGCGGGCGTTTCGACGTTGACCCCTTTTATGCGGATGTCCTGTCCTGTCCTGTCCTCCTCTTTTTCTTTCCTCCAGGGCAGGGGGTTGTGGAGGCCTTCGGCGAGCTTCAGCCTTGTTTTCGTCACTATCCTTATATATCTTCTCTCGCTTTCTTCCTTTGCCTCTCTTTTTTTTTTTTTTCTCTCTCTCTCTCTCTCTCTTTCGCTCTCTCTCTTTCTCTCACACACATGCACATTATATGCATATCCTTCCTTTGGCATCACAAACGAATCCCTTTGTAAAGTGAAGCAACGATTTCCTATGTCCTCGCAACAGGAATCCGCTGGGAATCATTACCAAGGGATTCTTATGAAAAGCCTCATAATCGGAGCCGCTTGGAAGGCAATGCTAAGGGTTACGATGGAAACATCATTAGAGGAATCCTTCGAGAAACGCAGCGAAGAGATTCGATTGAGAGCCTCACAGAAGGAATCCTTTGGAGAGCGCCATAAAGAATTTAGACGGGAAAACCTCGCACTCGGAATGTTGTGCGCAGTGCTACACAGGGACTCCAGTGGATGGCCTCGCAACAGGGATCCATGAGAAAACGCTACAAACACATTTTGTTCGACACAATCATACTTGCAATCCTTTTGACAGCGCTTCAGAGGGACCCTTTAGGGCAAATGTCCAACCAAGTGGAACCTTGGGGAGAGGAAGCTAAAGGACAGTATCGGAAGGCTTCACAACAGGGATCGTCTGGGAAAACTGTGTGAAATTTCATGTATTGCCTTTCACAACGGTGATCATGTGGAAAACGCCGTCTGGCAACACGCATCCTGTTAGAAACAATCATAGGTGGAATCCTTAGGAAAGCGCTCCAACAAGATTCTGTGGTAACAAAAAAATGGAAATCCGTTGGCAAAGAATATATCAGGTTTTTTTGTTTAGATCGGACGGCCTCGCAATATAGACCTTCTGATCATCGCAACACCATGGAGTATATTGGAGGGCCTAGCAACATGAATCAGTTAGACAACGCTTCTCACGGATCTTACTGGAAAGGCTCACAATAGAAATCTTGCAGCACGAAGGGCACCTACTGGAAACCATCACAAGACGAATCCTCTGGAAATACGCTACGACGGGTTCATTGTGGAACGTACCACAAAAAGAGGAACCCTTCGACAGCACCAAACAGGGATTCGATTGACTAGGAAAGCGCCACTAAGGGGTTCTGACCACGAAGCAGCGCAAAAAGGAACACATCGGAAAGCACCACAAAAAGGGCTCCATGGGAAAGCCTCGCACCAGAAAGCCGTTTCAAAAACCCCATTGAGGGCTCCTATTGCGAAGCCGCGCAAAAAAAAGGAACCCATCGGAAAACGCCACAACGGGATTCAATCAGGAAGCTTCACAACATGAGCCCTATGGATAGCGCCGCGGGGGGATTCGATTGGAAAGCCTCACGACAGGACCCCCTTGGGAAACACCACGCAAAGATTCGATTGGGAGGCGTCACGAGGATCCTTTGGAAAGCGCCACAACAGGATTCTACTGACATCCTCACAGTGGAAAATTTCTGGAACGCGCTGCAAAGGGTTTCTATTGAAAAGCATCACAACAGGAATCCTGTGGTAAGCACCACAAGGGGATTCTATGGGGAAAGCAGCACAATCGAAATCCATTGGAAAGCATCGCAGCGGCATTTTATCGGAAACCGGCACAATGGGAAAATGTTGGAAAACACCACCGAGAATTTTCTTGGAACGCCTCACATCGGAAAGCTGGGAAAACCGGACAAAAGAGAACCCATCGGAAAGCATCACACAGGGATTCAATTGGGCAGCCTCCCGACAGCAATTCCTTGGATAGCGCCGCAGAGAGATTTTATTTGAAAGCCTGACGGCAGGACTCTGGAAGCACCGCGCAGAGATTCGATTGGAAAGCCTCGCAACTAAGATCTTGTGGAAAGCACAACAATTGGATTTGACGGGAAATCTTTGAAGTGGGAATCTTTTGGAACGCGCCGCAAATTGGTTCTATTGGAAACCATCACAACGGGAATCCTTTGGAGAGCGCCACAAGGAGACCCCACAGGGAAGCATCACAAAAGGAAGACATGGGAAACCACCACAAAGAGATTCGACGGGAAAGCCTCACACTCGGAATCCATTGGGAAGCATTCCAATGAGATTAAATTGGGAAGCGTCACAACAGGAATCCTTTGGAAAGCACCAAAGCGGCATTCTATTGGAAACCGTCACAGTGGGAATCATTTGGGAATACCACAGCAGGTACTCGAATACGGTGGAAAACGCCACACATGGAATTCGATTAGAACGCCCTTCAGCAGGAACCCATTGGAAATCACCCAGCAGGGAAGACATTGGAAACCCGCACAGAGGGATTTCATCGAAACACACCATGAAGGATTCGTTCCTCTCCAACAAAATGTTACCGTTTCTGTTTTTTGGGGGTGAGAAAGACAAAAACAGGTAGCAGGAGGAGGAAGACGAGAGGAGGAATCCTCACAACAGGGATCCGTTGGAAAGCACCGCACATAGAATTCGATTGGAACGCCTCTCAACAGGAATCCCTTGAAAAGCACCCCGCAGGGATCCGATTGGAAATCCGCACAGCAAGACTTCATTGGGAAGCACCACAAAGTATTATTCTCCCACCCACCCCCAAAGAAACATATCCAGTCTGCTTTTAATGTCTTTGAGGGGGCAGAAAGAAAACATCGCAGCATGAGGGGGAAGAGAGGAGAAGGAGGAGGAGGAAGTGGAGGGGGGTAGGACGAGGGGTTGGAGGAGGCGAAGAAGAACGAGGAGGAGGATGGAGCCGAACACCAAACGGAAGACATACGAAAACAGCCTCCGAGAGGCGAGGGGCTCCACAATCCCCCATTATCTTTTCCTCCTCCCTCCTCCTCCTCCTCTTCCTTCTCCTCCTCCTCCTCCTTTGTCCTCCTCCTCCTCTTTCCTCCTCTTCCTCCTCCTCCTCCTTCCTCCTCCGTCTCATCCTCCTCCTCTTTCCTTATCCTCCTCCTCCCCCTCCTCCTCCCCAGCTGTCCTTCTCATCCTCCTCCTATGTATTCCTCCTCCTCGTTCTTCCTCCTTCCCCTCCTCTTTCCTATTCTTCCTCCTCCTCCTCTCCCCTCCTCCTCCTCCTCCCCGTTCGCCTCCTCCTCCTCCTCGTTCCTCCTCTCCCTCCTCCTCCTCGTTCCTCCTCCTCCTCCTCCTCCTGTGTCCGTCTCCTTCTCCTCTTCCTCCTCCTCCTCTTTCTCGTTATTCCATTTCTTCTTCCTCGGTTTTCCTCCTCCTCGTTCCTTCTCCTCCGTCTCCTCTTTCCTTCTCCTCCTCCTCCTCGGTCCTTCTCGTCCTTCTCCTCCTCTTACCTCCTCCTTGTCCTCCTGTTTCCTCCTCTTCCTCCTGCTCATATGTACTCCTCCTCGCCTCCTCTGTCCGTCTCATCATCCTGCTCATCATCATCATAGTTTCTCAGCATCCTCTTCCTCGTTCCTCATGTGCCGCCTACGTCTCGTTCCTTCTCCTCGTCCTCCTCGTTCCTTCTCCTACTCCTCCTCCTCATCCTCCTCCTTCTGCTTCCTCCTCTTCCTCCTCCGCCTCGTTCTTCCTCTTTCTAGTTCCTTCTCCCCCTTCCCCTCCTCTTCTTCCTCCTCGTCCGCCTCCTCCTCATCCTCCTCACCAATCCTCGTCATCATCATCCTCCGCGGTGCTCCTCCTCCGATTGCATCCTCGTTGATCCTCCTCCTCCTCGTTCCTCCTCTTCCCCATCCTCTTCTTTCCTCCTCCTTCTCGTTCCTCCTCCTCCTCCTCATCATCCTTCTCGTCCGTCTCCTCATCCTCGTTATTCATCATCCTCGTTCCTCCTCCTCGTCCTCCTCCTCTTTCCTACGTTTCCTCTTCCTCCTCCTCTGCCTCCTCATCCTCCTTCTCGTTCCGCCTCCTTCTCGTTCCTTCTCTTCCTCCTCCTCCTCCTTCTCCTCCTCCCTAGTCCTCCTCTTCCTCCTCCTCGTTCCTCCTCATCCTCCTCCTTTTGCATTCCCTTCATTCTCCTCCTCCTCTCCCTTCTCCTCCTCCTCCGCATCCTCCTCATCTTTCTCCTCCTCGTTTCTTCTCCTCCTCATCCTCTTTATTTCTTCTCCTCCCTCTCCTCCTCCTCCTCCTCCTCCACTGCCTCCTCCTCATCATATTCCTCCTCCTCTGGCTTCCGTGTCCTCCTCCTCCTCTTCCTCCTCCTCCTCGGTCGTCGTCGTAGTCTTTTTCTTATTATTATTATTATTATTTTTATTATTATTATTATTATTATTCTTATTCTTCTTCCTTCTCCTCTTTATCGGTCCTCCTCGTCCTGCTCGGCCTCCGCCTCCTCCTCCTCCTCCGCGTTCTTCTTCTTCTTCCTCTTCCTCTGTCCTCCTCCTCAGCTTTCTTTATCATCATCCTTCTCCTCCTCCTCCTCCTCCTCGGTCCTCCTCTTCCTCCTCCTCCTACTCGTTCCTTTTCCTCCTCGTTCATCCTCCTCCTCCTCCTCATCATCCTCCTCTTGTTGTTCGTCCTCCTCCTCTTCCGCATCCTCATCCTCCGTCTCCGCCTCCTCCTCCTCCTCCTCATCATCATCCTCCTCCTCTGCCTCCCCGTCCGCATCCTGATATTTCCGTATCTTCCGCCTATTCCTCCTCATTTGTGTTCATCCGCTTCCGATGTCCTCATCTTTCCGCCTCCTCATCCCCCTCCTACTCGTTCCTCGTCTTCCTCATCCTCCTCGTTCCTCCTCATCTTCCTCATCCTCGTTCCTCCTCCTCCTCGTCGTCCCTCATCGTTCTTCTCGTTTTCCGTCGCCTCTTTCCCCTCCTCGTTCATAACACACTACGCAAACGCAGATACACTACGCATAACTATTACGCAAACAACACTACGCAAAAACGCTGTCCAGAAACACTACGCAAAAACACGACGCACTAACACTGCGTACATTATGCCACCCCCAGGCGCATATCTCATATGCCAGTCCTCAAATTTACGGTGCTCTTAGTCGGAGCTGCGAAGTAGAGGGTTCAGCGCCATAGATCGTTCCCCCCCAGGTTTACGACAATGTCTATCACCAGCGGGTTGGCGACCGAGTGTGGGGGAGCTTGAGCGAGTTCCTCCTCCTCCTCTTCAGGAGCGCTGTGCCTCCTCAAAGCCATATCACAGGCCATCAGCCTCGTCAGAGGCACTGTGCCTCCTCGCCCTACTCTTCTCCGCCCTGTGCTCCCGCGCCGCCCAGCATCCGCTGGGCGGCGCGGGAGCGCGAGGTTGTTCGCGGCTCGCGGCCACTCGTGCTCGTCTTCCTCGCCTGGTTGCGCGGCAATCGATGCCCAGCCAGTGAAGTGGGACATCCCACGTTGGTCCTACGTCGGCAGGTCTCTGTCGCTGTATCATTCATTGTGGACCGCCTCTACATCGCAGAGCAGGGGGGGCGCTGGGAAGGGGCACGCCGCTCCTTGGCAACACACATTGCCCCGATGTTTGGCCGTCGCGACCGCCGCGGCGACCTCACAAACCGACCCAGCGTTTGGGTTCGGGGTCGGACATCACGCGACGGCCGTCCTCCTTTTCTCCCCGGGGTGGGGCGGGCGGCGCGGGAGCGCGAGGTTGTTCGCGCGTCGCGCTTCGCGCGGGCCGCGACGCGCGAGGCGCGAATGCAGCTGCCCTTGGCAGCAGCCCCTGAAGATTGAACTGACCTCACCTGCCAGAGGGTTCCGTTGGGGGAGGAGGGGGGGTCAGGAGGCGGAGGGGGGCCAGGGGGGAGGACGAGGGCGAGAAAGAGGAGGAGGAGGAGGAGGAGGAGGAGGAGGAGGAGGAGGAGGAGGAGGAGGAGGAGGAGAGTGGACGAGGAGGAGAAGGATGGTGTAGGTAGGATCGGTTGGTCCGCATCTTCCTCCCCCACCACCGCAAACGAGGTCCCCTAGTGGCGTCCATGGGACCCCCCGCCGAGCGTGCGTTGGCCCGCGTCGCGGGCGCGCGGCGGCGCGCGGCGGCGCGCGGCGGTGGAGCAGGGATCGCTGTCATCGCGGTGATCAGCAGCAGCAGCAGCAGCAGGAGAAGGAGTGGGGAGGAGCGGAGATTGAGGAGGAGGGGGAGGTGGGGGGCGCAAAAAGGTCGAAGGCAAGCACGACCGAGAGGCATTAGCAGAATGTTTCGGCGACGCGCAGGCGCCCTCAGCAGGCCCCGCAAGGTCGCGAGGCCCACCGCGGGCTCCTCCACGACACTCGCACATGGAGGGGCTTCACGTTGCGCCCGCCCGCAGCCACAGACGCGTCGCGTCCCTGGACGTCATGTTTAGGACCGCCAGCACCAGAAGCAAACCATGCACAACGTTGAACAGAAGGCCAGAGGCTTCGGAGACCAAGGCCCACGACCCGATGATGAATGGCACGGCATTCATCATCGGATCGTGGCCCTTGGTCTCCGAAGCCTCTCGAGACCCCCACTGCCCCTCCCCCCCCAAAAAACAAACGTTGAACAGAAGGCCTGGGCGCCACGAGACCACGACGCAGCGCGCCGGCAGCCCCTGCGCTGAGCAGCGTGTGCACGGTCCGCTGTCGCAGATTGGCTGCCCATCCCTGATGTCGCGGAGGTCAGAGTCCCACACCAGCTCCGCTGCTCGATCTGAAGAGAGGCCCGCCACGGCGCTCACCGCCCACCAAACCACCCCGCCCCAACCCGAAGGCCCCGATCTGCCCTCCATTTCCAGTGGAGGGGGGGCCGGGGAGCATGGGAAAAGCACATATGAAGCCCGTACCCCCCCCCAACCCGACATTCGGGTCTTCAGGTTGGGTCGGGGTGGCTTGGCAGACAGTCGGGCGCCCCAGCTCGCCGGCCACCCGCGCGGCGCCCTTCCGCCCCAGCCGTCTGCTGGGCAGGCATCTCCCGCAGGAGCCGTTCCAGCGCCGCCTGCGCCCAGGAATCGGTGGCGAGCGGGGGGGGGAAGTGAGAAGGAGAAGACCTTCTCAGAAGGCTCGGAAGTCACCTGGCCTTCTGAGAAGGTTTTCTAAGCCTTCCCTGGAGACAAAAAGAGCGCTTCTCAGAAGGCGCGAGGGCTTTGAGAAGTTCCGCCGCCTTCTGAGAAGGCCGTCTCCTTCGCACTTCCCCCCCTCGCTCGCCGCCGAGGGAAGCCTTGGTGATATCGTGGCGGCCGTCTCCACGGGCCGCCGCGAGGGCGCGAAGTTATTTGCGGCTCGTGAGTCGCGAGTCATTGTCTTCATCCTCCTCGTCTTCCTCTTCTCCCCTGGGTGGTGGGGCGGCGCGAGACCGCAAAATGGTTCGCTCCTCCTCGTCCTCGCCCTTCCCCCTCTTCGCTCAGGCCGTGCCTCACGAGTTTCGTGGCAAGGCGAGCTGCTTCGCAGTGCCAGCTGATGTGGGACCTGTGCGAGGCTTGTCGAAGGGTGCGGTGATGATGATGATGATGATGATGATGATGATGATGATGATGATGATGATGATGATGATGATGATGATGATGATGATGATGATGATGATGATGATGACGATGATGATGATGATGATGATGATGATGATGATGATGATGATGATGATGAGGATGATGACGAGGAGGAGGAGGAGGAGGAGGAGGAGGCCTGCTGGGACACCGTGGTCTCGGCGCCCCCGGGATCCGCGGCGGTGATGGGCCAGAAGAGGCGCGGCGCACGCCTGGGCGCCGCGCGGCGTCGCCCGTGGCGGGAAGGGGCTGCGGCACCCGCACGCCGCCGCCGAGGAAGAGGCCCTGCGCCGCACTGCTGGGGTGAACGCCCCGTCGTCGTCGCCGTCGTCGTCGTCGTCGTCGTCGTCGCCGCCGCGCACGGCCTTACCGCCATGAGCCCCCGGCAGAGGGCCCCGCGCCGCGCAGCGGAGGCCCAGAGGCTGGGCACGCCTTGGAGCGTTGGGCGACGCCGTGCACCAGCGGAGCCGCTTTCGGGGCTCCTCGCGGCCGCCGGCTCGGACCGTGGGCACGGA